>OZ025292.1:5900000-6500000 GCA_964019185.1 Maratus speculifer | reverse complement strand
TTTAAAATTCTGTATTGTTTCATTTTCTACTGTTTGGTGTGTCTATCTAAAGATTTATGTTGTTATAATTTGTTAAAAATTTATGTTGTTGTTGTTGTTGTTTTAAATGTGATTCAGTGTTCCCTTACAGGAATGAATTTTAGTCACTAAAATATATGCTTAATATAGTTTCAATAATTTCTTCTAGACTGCCATGCCAGATAATAAAACTTCACATGCTAATTTGTTTTAAAAATTTAATTATTTAAGAAAAAGAGAAGCTGTTAGTAAATATTATGGGAACGTTAATTTGTATTAAAGGATAATGCAATATTCTGAAACTTTTATAGTACATTCAAATGTTTGTAACATACTTTTTAGTCTCCATTAAATAATTATTTAATTGATATAGCCTAAAAGTCTTAAGAAATTCAATTTTTCTCCAATTGATTGATTTTTTGGGAAAAAAAGATAATTTTTTGTGTGGTTATTTTAGATGATCTTTTCCTCTCTTTCTGATGAGATATTTATATTTTACTGTAACAGTGCTAACCTAACCAAGTTTTTATTTAGTACAGAATATATATTTTTTTCATACCTGAAAGTTTACAATAATCAAAATTTTTTACGTTTATTTTATTATTTATTTACTATAAATATTTATCTAATTATTAATTTAATATTTATTTTTATTATATTTTTATATAATTGATTAACACCTTTAATTTAATTTTTTTTCTTTTATACTTTTTTGAATTAAATGATTATTATTGTTTAAATTATTTAAATAAAAATTACTAAGTGTTTTACTAAGTTGTAGTTTTTAAGATTAACTATTTTTTGAATTAATTTAATTTAATCGCAATTTTGAATTACTTTTGGGTTCTGTTCCTTACGAACTATGCTTGACAAACCCTTGTTAGGCCTCTGAAAAAATGCTACTTCATACTATTTTTAAAGTATCATTCAATTATGAAATTTTAAATTATATTATCCTGATCAGTGATGATTTTCTGTAATCTGATTGCCATTCATTTCTCTCTGACTGAGGGATTTTCTGGTGTCCAAGGCTGCATCTACTATTTTCATGGCAGCTGACAGCTGTTTTTGTAATTGATTAAAAAAGATAAATTACGCATTTAGCAATCACCTTGAATAAATTGGTTAGGTAAAAAATGTCACTGTCTCCTCAACTAATGGTTAGAAGAAGTTTTTTTAAAAAGATGCTATTAAAGATGGATTTTTTTTAAATTTGAAAATTTAAATGTTTTACTGTAAAACCTTCATAACGGGCACGCCTGAATAACGGACACCTCTATTTAACGGACAGTTTTCCAATCCCCACTCCCAAACCCAAAATTTTTGTATGTTTAACCTCTGAATAGCGGACATGTTATCCTTTAATAAAAGATGAAAAAGTATTTTTTAAAGAGAGAAAAAAAAAGGAAAAAACAGTCAAAAGGCCTCTCAATTTATCAGGACAATGTGTGACAAATTTTGTGATCACAGATAAATGTGGATAAAGAACTGGGGAAAATTCTTCCTTCCCCCCACGTTCAGTGCTAAATTCAGGAGAATGCCGGGGAGGAATATTTTCCAGAGCATCAAAATGCAGGGTTCGCACAGACTCCTGTTGGGTCTGCTCTAGGTAGTAATCATGTCTAAGTCTATGCTTCTGGTGTATAAAGCCATAATTGAAGAGGTCAAGTTGCAGAACTTTAACAAGTTTATTAATTCAAAAACAAATGGGTTAATTCAGTAACAAGTGGTTAATAAGAACAATTAAAATAATCCTTAAACTGCATGGGTTGGCTTTCATCATGGCTAAAAATGGTGATTAAAAGTATAAAAATATGACTATGCCTGACAGCATCACTATATCATTTAACATTAGCCAACAAGGAGCTATAACAAGTGCATTCTATACTGCACTCCTTCTCATGCTGCTATATGCAAAGCATTACCAAGACTGCTGCACAGAAAACAAACTCCTGGCTTAAATACAAAAGAAAAGAGGTTAAAATATACAGTTAAAGATTAATATGCAAATTTAATTGGCAAAGGAGAAGCTGCAAAACCAGTTAACTGCAAGTTAACTGACTTGAAGATTTTCCATACTACTCATCCATTCAACCATGAGTCCAACCAACCATTTTTATAATGTCAACACAGCAAGTAATGATGTTGCATGACAGGCTTAGTTAAAGTACAAACTTTGTACTACTCCAATTAAAGTCCAGCTTCTTTGTAGTAAGTAATTAACATTCAAAAACAATACATTGAAACTAAATACATATTTAAATAAACTTTAAAACATTTTAACAACTTTAAACAACTCATTGAAACTTTACAGTTTCTTAGAAAAATATTAAGCATTATTGGCTGAGCAGAGAAACTGGGAAAAATATTTAAATACTTTTTATTCTAATAAACTTAATTAAAATCTTTAAATATTTTAAACTTAAGTCAACAAATGCCCCCTTTTCCCAGTGTCTCTAGCTCAGCCAAATAACCATTTACAATAAAACAAAAACTTTTCACTTGGCAAAGCCTTTGTGAATATGTCAGCCACGTTGGCTTTTCCTGATACAAATTTAAGATTAAATTTATTTAAATTATCTTTTACAAAATAAAATCTAGTATCTATATATTTAGTCCTATTGTTTTCAACACAATTCTTAGAAAAACATATTGCACTTTGATTATCACAAAATACATCAGGCTTATTTTGATTTAAATTAAGAAATGAAAAACAGTCTCTGATCCTTAAAATCCAGTTAAGTTCTTTTATACAATCTGACAAGGCAATATACTCTGCTTCCATGCTAGACAAGGCAGTACATTTCTGTTTACTTGAGTTCCATATTATGGGTACCTGATCTATGAATATGACAAAACCACTAACAGATTTTCGGTCCACAATATCAGATGCCCAACTAGCATCAGTATATACAGTTAAATTATCATTAGAACTTCTAGAAAGGTTAATTGAAAAATTACTAGTGTTGAAAACATATTGCAATATTTGACATAAATTTTTCCAATGTGACCAAGAGGGGTTACTTGAAAACTGAGAAAGGGCTATTACCGAAAACAAAATATCAGGTCTAGTCCTTGATGCAAGAAATAAAAGACTACCAATTAATTCTCTATATGGGATATTTTTGGCTTCTTCACCTTCAAAAGTTTTATTTAAAACAACGCCTGGTGTGAGTGGCAATTTACATTTTATTCTAGGAATATTTCCAAATGTTTCACTTAAAGTTTTAATGTATCTCTGTTGATGCATATGAATTTCATTGTTTATTTCTTCAAATTCAACTCCTAAAAAGTTTTTAATTTTTCCTAGTACTTTAATTTCAAATTTTGATTTTACTAATTCTATTACTTCTTTTAATTTACTTTTATTTTTAGCAAATATGGCCAAATCATCAACATATACTAGTATAATAACTTCAGATTTGTAGACATAAATACAATTACTACAATCTATTTTCTCAAAACCTAGTTTTATAAATGTGTCATCTAATTCAAAATACCACTCGCGTCCGGCTTGACACAAGCCATATAAAGCCTTCTTTAATTTCATCACGTAATTTTCCTTTCCCTTTTCAACAAAACCCTCTGGTTGATCTATATAAATTACTTCCTTCAATTTTGCATATAAATAAGCACATTTAATATCCAAGTGTTGATGTTCCCAGCCCTTTATTATAACTAACATTACAAAGAAAAACCTAACCAATGAAAAAGGTATAACTGGAGAAAAAGTATCAAAATAATCTATACCTTCAACTTGCCTAAATCCTTTAGCCACAAATCTGGCCTTAAAACTTTTTATTTTCCCATTTTCATCCCTTTTAGTGGCATAAACCCATCTACTACCTAACACTTTTACTTTATCTGGTTTGGGCACTAAATCATACACATCTCTTTCTTGGAGGGTATTTAACTCATTTTTCATGGCTTCCAACCAATTATCTTTCTCAGGCAGTTTTTGGGACTCTTTGTAGGACAACGGAATTTTAACTTCCACACAACAAGCTTCTAATTCAGAATCTTCCCCCTCACTCCCACCTGGACTTTCAGTTAACTCTACAGTTTTATCCTCAGAAGAAGGTTTAAAATTAAATTCATCTAAATTATAAGTTAATTTATTCTCTTTACAATACCTTTCAATATCATTTTTACTTCTTAACCTTACTCCCTCTTTTGGATAATAATAAACATCTTTCCTACCTGCAGTTTTTCCCGATTTTCTGGTTACCACCACCCTTTTCCAGTCTGCAGTAGATGAGGGGGATAAATTTTCACTTTCCTCAGTGTCCTCAGAAAAATTTCCTAAAATTTTAACATTTACTAAATTTTTATTGCTTTCCCCTTTCATTTTTACTCTTTCCTCCAATTTAAAATAAGGGTTTTCCTCATCAATCCTAACATGTTTAGTTTCATCAACTAAAGTGGTCCCAGGATACCAGATTCGGTATCCTAAAGTGCTTGAAGCATATCCGACCATAACTCCCTTTTTGGCCCTCCTTTCTAGCTTATTTCTATATCTGCTAGGTATATTAACATAGGCTGTGCTACCAATAGTTTTAAAATGCCTGACTGAAAAAGGTTTACCTCGCCAAACGTTCAATGGGGCTTTTCCTTTCAACTTACTATGGGGGAATCTATTCTTTAGATAATTTTGTGTATTCACCAATTCTGCCCACAATTCCGGTGGTAAATTTCCTTGTTCTAATTAAGACCTAACCCCTTCCATAATGCTTCTATTATAGCGTTCCGAAACCCCATTCATTTCCGGAGAATGAGCATTCATAAATTCACGTTTTATACCCTCTTCTCTGAGGAAATTCTCAAATTCATTAGAGCTAAATTCGCCCCCACGATCAGTCCTAAGTCGTTTTATCTTTTTACCTGTCTGTTTTTCAACAAAAACCTTAAAATTCTTAAATTGTCTAAATGCTTGGCTTTTATGGCTCAAAAAGTACACAAATGCATATCGTGAAAAATCATCTATGATAGTTAAAAAATATCTAGCACCACCGAGGGATTGAACTGGTGCAGGTCCCCAAATGTCCGAATGACAAAGTTCCAGAATTTCTGATGAATTTATGTCCCTTTCCTGAAAACTTGCCCGCTTACTTTTTGAATAATTACAAGATTCACATTCTTTTGCCACACCAGATAGTTTTTCTAAACCAAAGACATTTCCCGACTTAGCAAATTCTGATAAAGCCCTACAATTTTGGTGCCCATAACGCAAGTGCCAATTAACTATATTATTTTTAACCATATGCACACCTGCAGATTCATTTTTACAATTTGCATAAATAGAATAAAACTTATTCTGTAAAGGTACATTTAAAATTTGATCATTAGTTTCATCAATTATTGTAGCTTGATTACGATTAAAATTAACATTTAAATTTTGAAAACACAGACATCTTACAGAAATCAAGTTCCGACACATATCTGGGGCATAGTAAACATTCTTAAGAACCAAATTAAAAGGAACAGTACCTGAATTTATCAACAAATTTATATTACCGATACCAGCAATCTTGGCAGTACCCTTGGCAGTGACTGCTTGGCTCTTTAATTTTCGAAAGTCCTGGAACACAGCTCTTTCTCTACAGAAGTGATCTGTAGCGGCAGAATCCAGCACAAATTCCAAGTCCAAGTTCTGGCTCATCATTGCTGCGGCAAAATGAGCTTGATTGGGAAACTGACTGTTTCTCTGTTTAGCCTGGGAACAATTTTGGGGTCTGGAATTTATTCTACAGTCCTTTTTTAAATGTCCTGGCTTACCACATGAATAACAGCGTCTCGTTCTATTCCGATGCACAGATAGCAAAGCTTGATTTCTTGGAGACTCGGGAAACTTTGATTTTTGCCGGTCAAATTCTGCAAGTAGTTGTTTACGAACTTCTTCTACTGTAAACTCGCTATCAGGCAGGCGATATAGTTGGATGACCAAATTTTCATAGGATTCAGGCAAATGCTCTAAGATCTGATAGGTAATTTCATCAGGAGGAACTTCTTTCCCAGCAGCTTGTAAATCCTTTGCACTTTCTAGTACCCTGTTGATATAAGTGGCCATTGATTCAGATCCTTTATATTTAACACTCATAAAGTTCCTTCTCAACGTTGCTATTCTAGCTCGGCTGGATGGTTCGAAGACATTCTTTAATAACACCCAGACTTCTGATGGGGATTTGGCGTCATATATGATGCTTTTAAGATTTTCTTCCACGCTCAGACATAAGATAGCTAAGGCCTTATTTTCTTTAGCAATAGCAGCAGCATCCTTAGTTTCTTTCGAAATTTCCCCAGCCACTTTATCAGAAGTAAATTCAGCTAAGTTCTGGCTGATCAAATACAAGTTGACATTGAACTTCCATGATTTGAAGTTTTCTCTATTTAATTTTGGAAATGCAAAAGAAGAAAAGTTCATTTCATTCACTGCAGCCATCTTTACGACCCAGAGCAGAGCGGGACTAACCACGCTCTGCTACCAGTCTGTTGGGTCTGCTCTAGGTAGTAATCATGTCTAAGTCTATGCTTCTGGTGTATAAAGCCATAATTGAAGAGGTCAAGTTGCAGAACTTTAACAAGTTTATTAATTCAAAAACAAATGGGTTAATTCAGTAACAAGTGGTTAATAAGAACAATTAAAATAATTCTTAAACTGCATGGGTTGGCTTTCATCATGGCTAAAAATGGTGATTAAAAGTATAAAAATATGACTATGCCTGACAGCATCACTATATCATTTAACATCAGCCAACAAGGAGCTATAACAAGTGCATTCTATACTGCACTCCTTCTCATGCTGCTATGTGCAAAGCATTACCAAGACTGCTGCACAGAAAACAAACTCCTGGCTTAAATACAAAAGAAAAGAGGTTAAAATATACAGTTAAAGATTAATATGCAAATTTAATTGGCAAAGGAGAAGCTGCAAAACCAGTTAACTGCAAGTTAACTGACTTGAAGATTTTCCATACTACTCATCCATTCAACCATGAGTCCAACCAACCATTTTTATAATGTCAACACAGCAAGTAATGATGTTGCATGACAGGCTTAGTTAAAGTACAAACTTTGTACTACTCCAATTAAAGTCCAGCTTCTTTGTAGTAAGTAATTAACATTCAAAAACAATACATTGAAACTAAATACATATTTAAATAAACTTTAAAACATTTTAACAACTTTAAACAACTCATTGAAACTTTACAGTTTCTTAGAAAAATATTAAGCATTATTGGCTGAGCAGAGAAACTGGGAAAACTAACTGGGAAAAATATTTAAATACTTTTTATTCTAATAAACTTAATTAAAATCTTTAAATATTTTAAACTTAAGTCAACAACTCCTTGGACTCCTTAGAAACTACTTTAAAATGAAAACGTTCCCAAGTAGTACTTAGAACTACTTAGATAAACAAAATATTCCTTAGAAACTCCTTAAATTGTATTGCGGTTTTGCACACAAGTGATATTACTCCCGAAAAAGAAAAAAAAATCGCGATTGTAAAACGCACTGTAAACCCTTTATGCACGTCATTCGTCAGAAGCACAGCAGGGATGCCGCGGACGCGCTATAGCACGTAAAATATGCAAAAAATAGGCGATGGGATGCAGTAAAATAGCTCTTACGCGTCCCGTTATACGTGTAATTTCGTTTAAAAAAAAAAAAAAACGCATAAAAATGGCGACTTTTGTTTAAAAATTGTGAAGTAAGGACTATTTTTTGGCAAATTTCGTCAAATTCACGAAAAAATGGCTAATTTTCTCAAGAAATTTCGAAAAAATGCAGAGATTTTCTCAAAATCGCGAAAAAATGACAAATTACGTCTAAAAATCGCGATGAAATGGCAAATTTTGCCAAAGAATATGCGAAAAACGACAGATTTCGTCAAAAAATCGTGATAAACCGGCAAATTTTGTCAAAAAATTTGGGAAAAGCAGCAAATTTAGTCAAAAATTTTCGATAAAATGACAGATTTCGTCAAGATACGCGAAAAATGGCCAATTTTTTCACAAATAGCTAAAAAAGGCAATTTTTTTCAAAAGATTCACGAAAAAAAATGGCTAAATTTGTCACAAATCTCAAAAAACGAAAAATTTCCTCAAAAAAAAAAAAAGTGCAAAAAAACAAAAAAATTTGTCAAAAATTCGCGATAAAACGACAGATTTCGTCAAAAAATTGCGAAAAAAAGACAGATTTATTCAAAAGATTTGCAAAAAAATAGCTAGTTTCGTCACAAAATCTCGAAAAATGGCTAATTTCCACAAAAAATCGCGAAAAAACGGCAAATTTCGTCTTAATATTTGTGAAAAGTCGGCAAATTTCGTGAAAAAAAAATCCCGAATAAACGGCAGATTTCGTCAAAAATCATGAAAAGACTCAAATTTTGTCAAAAGGGCACGGGGAAAAAAAAGTTAATGCTGAAGTGAATTTTCCTGTTCCAAAAGCGAATTTTCTTGCTTCAATATTATTTTTTTTTGCTGCTCTAAAAACGGATTTTTGTGATTCACTATCCATTTTTGACTGCTCCAAGTCTTTCTGACTAAATGTGACTCAGGAAAACACCCATTCATTAAACAAAAAGTCTCATCACTTTACTCAACAAAAGTATTCTTTTTTTTCAGCAAAAATGTCTTTTTCTATAAATCAGTCTTGCCCCTTTTTTTAAAAGAAATGCAAACAATAGTGATGCTTGTTATCTTCTACTTTCAAATGTTCAATATTTTATAGTTGAATTTGTATCTTGCAAATTTACTTTTAAAGAAGTAAAGAAAATTTCTCATAATTTTAAAAACAATTAACATAGGTTTTATATTTTTGTTTATTATTAAAACAATAATTTATTGAATTTCATTTTTCTAATGCAAATGAACAAGTTCAATTTTTGCATCTAAAAGTATGACTTATTAGTGGGGACCCGCTTTTGTTAAAAAAGGACCCAGGATTTTTCAAGTCCAGCGGCATCCCTGGATTGGTTGGGATCATACTAATAGCCACCAAAGTGTCACGAAATATGGTAGATAAAATGCTAATTTCGTCTGAAGACCGCGGGAAAACGTCGATTTCGTCTAAAGATTGCGGATATAATGCCGATTTCGTTAAAAAATCGCGGGAAAAAATGACGATTGCGTCAAAAGATTGCGGGAATAAAACGGCGTTTTCGAGAAAAGATCGTATAAAAATGCAAATTTTGACTAAAAATCCTTGAAAAACATCGATTTCATAAATAAAAAACAGGAAAACACCGATTTTATCGAAAGATCGCAGAAAAACCACCAATTTCGACAAAAGATCACAAACAATCGCCAATTTTGCTAAAATATTGCAGATAAATCGCTGATTTTATCTGAAGATCATGGGAAGGCACCGATTTCGTCTGAAGATCGCGAATACTTCCCCCCCCCCCCTTTCTTGCTGGGCAGTAACTCGCAGAATCCCTGTGGAATTGGGGCTGTGCAAGTGCATGCCACATAAATAACAACAAAAGTGGCAAGTCTTTAAATTTTTTTGGACTCCTTGGATTTTTTATGTACTCCTTGGATTTTTTCTTCCCAACTCTGTATGAACCCTGGAAATGTCATCCAAGAATATTTTGAGATTTTATATTTTTAGAGGTTAGAAAGTGCAATCCCTGCATGGAACTCTTACAATGTCCAATAACGTCACATAGAAAAACAAATCACATGTAATTGCTAGCAAAAGTAAACTTTTGTAACCGATTTTTTTCATGAGAATAATAAACAATGGATAAAAGTGAGCACAATTTTATTTCAATTTTATTGCTTAAAAATAATTTTAATTTCTGATTAATTATATAATAAAGGTTTTAAGACATATGAAAGTAAATTAGTAAAACATTAAGCATTTCATAGCGATTTTTGAATCTTTAAGGTTTTCCCAATAGTGGACACCTTTGAATAGCAGGCAATTTCCACGTTCCTGAGGTTTCCGTTATTTAGAGGTTTTTAGCTCACAGGCTATCATAGCCTGAGAGCTTATGTGCCCGTCCGTTCTGTATGTATGTTCGTATGTACGTAACGCGATAACTCATGATAAAAATATCCGATCCACTTGAAATTTTGTATGTAGGTATATCCTGACAAGGCGCTTCCCTGATTAGTTTTTGGAGTTCATTCGATATGTATAAGAGGGGGAACGGGGGGCTCATGCCCCCCGTTAGTTGATATAGATGGGATTTTCATGCAGAATTAAGTTTTCAAAATTTAGATTAGGATCATTCTGATGAGGCGATTCCGTGACTGTTATTAGGTGTTCATTGAATAAGTATAAATAGGGGGAACAGGGGTTCTAATGCCCCCCCCCCGTTAGTTGATATAAATGGGATTTTCATGCAGAATTAAGTTTTCGTTCAAAATTTAGATTAGGATCATTCTGATGAGGCGATTCCGTGACTGTTATTAGGTGTTCATTGAATAAGTATAAATAGGGGGAACAGGGGCTCTAATGCCCCCCCCCCCCCCGTTAGTTGATATAAATGGGATTTTCATGCAGAATTAATTTTCGTTCAAAATTTAGATTAGTATCATTCTGATGAGGCGATTCCGTGACTGTTATTAGGTGTTCATTGAATAAGTATAAATAAGGGGAACAGGGGTTCTAATGTCCCCCCCCCTTAATTTATACAAATGGGTTTTTCAAGCAGAATTTTCAGATTTCGTTCAAATCTCTGAATAGTTTTGGAAGTTTAATGGTTAAGTATAAAAGAGGGGGATAACTCTTTTTAAATTATATAAATGCTAAATGGGTTTTTATTAAGAATTATCTAATTTGCTCTGAATTTTGGATATAGATTTTTATATGATAAAGCATGTCTTTGATAGTATAGGAGGTTCAATGATTAAGTATAAAAAAAGAGAAAAGGGGAGAGCTGTTTCCCCTTCTTAATTTTTTTTTTCGAACGGAATTAACCCTTGAAAATATAAAGCTTTAATGTGCAATTAGTATTTGTAGCCTGTGAGCTCAATGCCTTCAGTTTAACTGGGCAGTATTCTTTTTTATACTGTATTATAAATTTAACACAATTTTTACAATGAAGTGCTTTTTATACTTAACAATTTGATTATTTTAAAGTTATCTTTCTCTTTCAATATTCATATATAAATATATATTTCAATTAAGAACACAATGCTTGAAAGTATTAAAAGGGAATGGTTTTAAATGTGACATTGAGAATACATTGTTTTAAATATAATGTAATTTGCATCTTTTTTTTTATGCATATAATAGTTCAACACATAATAATGCACTAATAATTTAAATTAACTTTTCTTTCTTTTTTAAAATTTACTTGCAAATATGTTTTTCAGAGTTGTAAAGTTTATGTAAATATTTTTATTTGGGTTTTTTTAAATCTGGTGACAGCAGATAAAAAGGCTACTTCAAACTATGAATTATATTTCTATTCAGATAATGAAATTTTAAATTAAAAACTTGAGCAATGAAACTAAATTTAAAAAAATAATAATAATGATTGGACACTGCACATTACAATCTAGTCATGTAGCTGCCTGGAAAAGATCTTAAAATTGCTACGTATAGCTTTTTTTTAATCCTATAAAACTCTTTAACTAAACTATTAAATTGATTTCAACATTGACCAGTGCTTAAAATATTTTTTCGATTTAAAAACTCTCTGCTTCAGTTTGTTAAAGCTTCCAGTTTTCTATGCAATGCTTTTTTCTTTTCTTTTTTTATGTAATGAGCTCAGAAATTGAAAAGATTACAATAAATTCAACTATAGCAGCAGCAGCAGTTTTTTTATTTAATGTATTAATCAAATTTTACTTTTATTATTTTTAATATAACATTTTTTAAAAGTTAAAATCAATCTTTCACTTTTTTTTTTTTTGTTGTTGTTAAGTTGATTAAGTTGAAACTATCTCTTATAATAATATACTGTTGTAACATATTAATTTTAATAGGCACTCAGAGCCCGATTAAGGATGTGTGGGGTCACAGGCCTAGCCTCTTTTTTGGGCCCCCCTATGCACCAAAATAGTTGTTCTTTTTTTTTAATCATTTTATTCAATTTGGGGGCCAAACAGCAATGGGCCGAAGGCCATGGCCTAGTTGGCCTGTGTGGTAATTAGGCCCTGTAGGCACTTCTAAAAAAACATTTATAGGAAAAATATTGACAAAATATTTAATCTTTAAAATTTTAAGTCTTTATTATTGTTTACACTCTATTTAGCCACATATTTTGCATTTACATTTTTAATTATTATTATTTGCTCATTTTTATTTATATATCACAATTTGTGTTAAACATATTACAAATTTTAGACAAAGAATGTAATTCTTGTGTGCAAATGAAATAATAATTATTACTAAATAGACTGGGTTTATTTTTCTTTTAAATCTATCTTGGTGAAAAAATATTTTAAAAACTGTTACAGATTTTCTGTTGTTGATATTTAATATCTGCTTTAGATTATTTGTAAGTTTGTTCGTTTGCTTCTAAAATTATCTGTAACAATGCTTAGTTCTTAAAGAATATTGATATAATTATGTTGTTGTCTTCTTTTTTTATTATTATTTAACAGTAGAATGTTATTTAGAAAATTTAGCACCTTTTTTTTTTCTGTCTCTCTCTGCACCGCTTGTGTAATACTTGCACCTGCTGTAGAAATGTTTTGTTTTCAATCAATAAAAATAGTTTAAATAAAACACTTTTGAACTAAAAAAAATTAAAAATCTGACTAGCAATAATTTTTTTTCAGATGTTCCCACACATTTATGTTGAGAAATTATCTGTTAGCTGCAAAATATTAAGTACAGTGATCCCCTTCCTGTTTTTTTTTTTTTCTTTCTTTCTTTTTCTTTTCTTTCTTTCTTTTTCTTTTCTTTCTTTTTTTTTTTTTTTTTTTTTGCAATATATTTATGCTGTTAAATTTTTTTTTTTTTTTTTTGAAAATGAAAAGAAAAAAAAAACACCTTGCAAGAAAAGAAATTTTAATAAAATATTAACTTAAAAGTCCACAAAATTCATTCTGAAATGAAAAGAGGGGGGCCTGTAACTTTTGAAATTTATATGATTAATGCTTAAGATAGAAATTGTCCAAGTGTGTTGTTATAAAATTTGAAAAATGATGATGTGTAAGTTTTTAATGATTATTCTATAGTAGTTCAAACACAATCAATTTCGAAATTGTAGCAATTCTAGATTTAATTTATTATTTTAATGTTCAAAAATATAATTCTCCAGTTTATAGCAAGGAGGAATGGAGGATGAATCAATTAAATAAAAAAAATGTTTTTAAACTGTAATATGTACTTTAAACAATAACATTAAAAATAGTATTAGAGATGTATAATAACAGTGTTAGATAATTATATAAGATATTTTTGTATATTGAGTTTTTGAGGAAGTTATTTGTGGATCTATTACAATTTCATACCATTAAATGTTCCTTTTGATTAACCTTTATTATTAATATTAACTCCTTAGTAAAATACTTGTAATTTATGAAATGCTAAAATGATTTAAAGGCATCAGAATTTGAAATCAAGTTTATTTTAATTTGAAAATAAATAAAAATAATTCCTTCCCAAACTTAATAAAAAAGATATATGTTGGTGCCAGTGGGAAATTTAGGAATTTAAATTACATGTCGCAAAAATACACCACCACCCTTCAGAGGGTTTAGTATTACAGGATCAATTAACTGTATTAAATAAAAACTTGTAGTTAATTACATTTAAGGCAGCTGGCAACTCAGCTTCCAAATTCCCCTCACTAATGTAAAGTTTACGGCCATTTGTATATGTAAAATATCTTCTCGACAAATATGTATTTTAAATTCCTACTTTTTGTATACACTTCTTTTAAAGATGTCTCTGTTTTTCTTAGTTTTCAAAGTTTTTCTACAGTAAATACTTAAATTTATAGAGTTGTTAAAATTTTACTCACAATTCAACAGCTTTTAACATTTTAATAATAAACTACGCATAGATTTAAAAAAATATTTTGACAATTAAGTTAAAAATATTAATTTCCAGAGAAGATATTTTAAGTTTACGAATGCATCAAACGCCCATAGACTTAACATTACTGAGAAGAATTCCAAAGTGACCTGCCTCTTTAACTTATCTCATTTCAAGTGGAATTATAATCTAAATAGCTTATTTTAAAATATAATCACATTTCAATGATTTATTTTAATGGAGTATATAATGTAATTAATTTAATATTTTGCTATTCTTTGAGCATATATTCTGAGAATTTTTCTATCATTGGTGATAGAAAGGAACAAATCATTTGGAATGTTGTGTTATAAGATTTAATCATCATAATTTTCATTTCACATACAAATTGCCTGTAAATCT
This sequence comes from Maratus speculifer, assembly GCA_964019185.1. Classification (NCBI taxonomy): domain Eukaryota; kingdom Metazoa; phylum Arthropoda; class Arachnida; order Araneae; family Salticidae; genus Maratus; species Maratus speculifer. The sequence continues at coordinate 6,485,636 of OZ025292.1, read as the reverse complement.
ACTGGGTTGGACAATTGAGGGGTTAAATAAGATGTGGCTATAAGACTTTATAAAATTGACAAATATTAAATTTCCATTTAAGTGATTCATTAAAATTACTGGGCAGTGAAATGACCCTGGTGTAGTATAAAAATGAGTGAGGGTGTGTGAAGAGTTTTATAATATAGATGCACACATTTATGAAAAATGTTCCACAAGATTCAGAACTTTGGAAAAAAAAAAAAAAAAATTAGAAAAGAAAAACATAATTTTTTTGTAACTTTAAAAAAGCAAAAAATCGAAAATATTTTCCAATTTTACCTATGATTTAATTGTTATTTGTTTACAATTCAAAGATTAAAGATGTAAAACATTGTTGTGATATCAGAGGTGTTTTTTTTTTCTATTTTTTGCAAACTAAAGCTTGGCACTGATCAGTTCTCCAATATACTGATTTTTTGCCTGGTGGTGATGGTTAAATCGAATAATTTCATTTATTTTTCATTTCATAATTTCATTATTCTTTTTTAAATTAGTTAAAATTAAATTTAAATATTTCATAATGCATCTAATTTTAATGAACATCAATGTCATTATAAAAACAGAATACAATTAAATGCTAACATCTGTGAATGGACCTCTTTGTACAAAATACGAATCAGTTTTTTCAGAAGCAATGTTTCCTGCAAACAGAGTGATTGGCATTTTGTGCAAAGAGGTCACACTATTAATAATTGATCTGTTTCTAAATGCATTGACAAAATAACTGATAAGAATTCAACTCCCATCCTATCATAAATTTTTAGCTTTATTATATATAATATATATATATATATATATATATTTTTTTTTTTTGCAAAAATAGTTAATTAATATTAATTTTTAATTTAAAATATAATTATTCAAACTACTGTTTTTAAATCCGTATCGTCAAAGTAATATAACATGTAATTTTAATAAACATTACATTAATTTGCAGAATTTTTTTTGATCCAATATTTATATGCATAGAATTCTTTTTGGTTTTATACAAGTCTTGGTGTGGTTGATCTGGGCACTACATTTTTGAGGACACTAAATGTTGCATATACAACACTATATCATTGTAATTAATGGCTGAGGAAAAATAAAATGTGATATTCTGAATCACCTTGAATGCTCATTTCTCAAAACCCAGCTATGCTGCTGAAAATTATTCTTGGTTATTGATTGATATTCATTGAAATTCTTACGCATTATCTTTTTTGTTTGTGTGTTTATTATTGACATAATATACAACTAGTAAATTCTGCTACTCTTTTAATCTAACCAAACAGTTTTAGTTTATAGCACTATGGCCTTAATGTTTTTACTTGATGTATTATCTAGAAACTAATAGCAAATAACACATTTATGCTAGTCTTGAAGAGGTATAATTAGCTTGTAGTGATGCAGTGTTAATCGGTATTATTTCTTCCACTTTTATATAGTATAGTAGTTTTATTCTCTAAAGACATTGACCATTGTGTAGAAAGTTGGTACAGTCATATTGAAATTTTTATCTGGTTACAGAAGAGTCTATATTTATATTATTTACATGATCTATACTATTGTATGCCTAAGATGTTGGCCATTCATTTACAAGTCTTGCAGTTGATTCTTGAGAAATTATGTTATATATTACTATTGTTATATGCATTATTCATATGGAAGTTACCATATCTGTAAGTGACTAACAAAACCCTTACTAAATCAGTTAATCACTAAAAAAAAAAGTGTTCAGCCATTCCCCATGCTACCTTTTGAGTTATTTTCCCATATTTATATATTTCTCTCAGGGATCTTATGCAAAGTATTATCTCTATGGAACCGGAAAGCCCACTTCAGGAGCAGTCAAGGTGAAAACTTAACCCCATGCATGTCTCTTTATATTTAAGATTTTCTTTTAATTTTTCCAGTGCATGGTTTTGTTATGTTGCATCAGGTAATTAGATAAGTATTTCATTTTATTTCTTGCATATGGTATCTTGCTATATTGTTGATGTAACTTATTCATTCAGTTTTTTAGGTTATGCTCATATTATACAATTTTTTTTTTTTTTTTTTTGTCTTTGAATCAGAATGAAATAATTTTGCATGGTGTTTTCATACATTGTGTTAATTTATATCTATTTTGTCAAGTGTGCAAGTGATCATTCTTTATAATTGTATATTCAAGTTATGAATTGTTTCAAATTCAAGTTAATTTTTTTTTTCAATATTGTTTGCGTCCATGTGTATTAAAAAATATATATACATACATTTATATAAAAAATGTGGTGTATTTTATCAGTAATTTTAATGGCTTATGTTAAATATCTAATGTATAGTCTGATTATTTTTTTTTAACGGATTATGTTAAGACTAAATCTATACTTATTATTTATTGCAGTGAAGATGTACAACTAACATTTTAGCTAATAATAAATTTAATTTCTTCAAAGAAAAATAAGTGTAAAGTTTAAAGTTAAGAAGTTGAAAGTTGGATGAAGAGTTATTATTGATTTCTTATTTCTATGATTCCATTGTTAATTTGTCTGTGATTAGTCCTTTTATAAATACGTTAAAATCATACTTAATCTATGTGCTTTCAAAATATGTCCATTTTAGCTTACTTATTTTTTTAAACTTTTGTATGAACCATTTAACTGAAAACCAGTTATTAAGAATGATATTTCCAATGATTGACATCAGAATTTTTAAGAAAAAAGTGCTAATATGACATGTCCATTGCTTGATTTGATATGTTATTAAATTCATGACATAACTTGATCCTAATACTAGCATTCTAATGTAAAATAGGACATTTTGATTTTTGTTAAACAGATTATTTAATATGATATGATTCACTTAAATTGTCCTCTTTAAACATCTGAGTATTCTTTGATCTTGTTTGGATCTCATTAATGGATTAATCTAATAATTGATTTGAAATAAAAAAAAAATAATAATGGTACAGTCATATATTTCCTATCGATTCTATTATTATTTTGATGCTTTATCAGTTATCCTGAATAATAAATCTTGTCCCAACTTCAGGGTTTTTTTTTTTTTTTTTTTTTTTTTTTTTTTTTTTAACTTTTTATCACATTTTGTATCAAATACTCAACAAATTTGTATCAATAAAAACAAACCTATCGCATACAGAAAGTTTTTGATTAAAAATACTTATTTTTTGTAAGATTCACCTATGTTTTTAATTTTGTTAAAAAAAAAAAATTGTATATTAGCTATTAAACAACCAAGAAGACGACTACAAGTAAGATGGAGTGACGAAATTAGGAAAGTGGCTGGTGTAAATTGGATGATGAAAGCACTAGATAGAAAACATTGGAAAAATCTCGGGGAGACCTACATCCAGCAGTGGATTGAAAATGGATGATGATGATGATATATATATTTAAGCTGTGAATTTTTGTATGCACTTGTAAAAATGTAATTGGCATTTGGTGAATTAGAAAGTATCCTAGATTTATTTTTAGGTTCCTATCTTAGTTAATAAAGTCTTTCATACATACTCTATATTGTTAATGATGACTGTTCGCTTGCGATTTTAGACATTTTGTTAAATATCTAAAAATATATTTGAGGAATTATCCTGAAACTCTAGATGTGTAAACAGAATAACATGGGTCATATATTTTTTCAAAGATTTTTTCCTGAAATCCCATAGAGGATTGCCAACAAACTGATAAAAGAAGAAATATCTTTTGGATAACTCTGTCAAAACTAACATAGCCAAAACGTTTATTTGTAGATTATGATTATAAAGGCTTATTGTAAAAGGCCTCGGAGTGAGTCGCTAAACTCGCTTTTCTCGCTATTTTTTTGGATTTGTCTCTTTTAGTCTATATTTTTCAAATTTAATCTCTTTTTTTGCTTTTTTTTTTCTTTTAATATTTTCTTTACCCATCGATCGGTCGCAGGAAAAAGATCGTAACTTTCGTTATTTGATCGTGGGAAAAATATCACGAAATTCAACAATTTGTCATGAGGAAAAATCGGAAAACTTGTCAATCCGTTGCAGAAAAATCTCGAATTTTGTTAACTGTTCGCGGATAAAAATTAAAAATTTTTTCAGTTGGAAACCGCCAAAAAATCATGAAATATGTCAATCTGCCATAGGATGAAACCACGAAATTCCGCGGAAACGATCGTGAAACTTAGTCACGGAAAAAATACCGCAAAATTCGTATTTCATTTACAGGAGGGGGGGGGGGGGATTCTAAAGTTCGTCACTCTATCGTGGAAAAAAAAGTTTACGAAATTAGCATATTGTGTGCAGGCAAGAATTGCAAATTTTTTCTGTCAGATATTGAAAAGAAAGTGATTTTGATCAATTTGTGGAAAGTTAAAAACGTATAATTCGATACTCATTCGCGGGGGTAAAAATCATACACTTCATCATGACAGGAAATATGGGTATATTTCCCTCCTATTCTTGTTCCTCCATTCAACCACTCATGTATTCATCCTATTTCAATCTCTAATATTTATTATTAAAGTTTAAAACCATTTCTGAAATAAATTCTATTTTATTTTTTCCATTTATTAAATATCTAAGTTTAAATAAATTAGTTTCTGTTTAAACATTCTTTTTATTTATTTCAATGTTTAAACATCAACTTAAAATAAAATAAATCTTATTTTATTACTTACTTATTTATTACGTGCTGTCAACTTCATAACAACTAGCGGTATTCGAGCTCAGCATATTCCCTCAATCTGCCTTGTCAACAAACGCCGATATTATCAAAGTTCAGACTGACAGATTACCGGGAGCATCGATAGATGGCGTAGCGTGTCTGCTACCTCCGACGCGTGCCTCTCCTTCACAGCGGCATACCATTGGTCCGTTTTCCCCGATCCTTCTAGAGATCGGATGTGACGTATGACCAGAAGGAGGAAGTCACGTGAGGGGGAGTTGCCCAAGACAGGAGTCTGAACTATTTATATTCCCGGCGGAACTTTCGCTTTTCAACTTTGACGGCCAGTGTTAACATGGAAGTATGTCTTTGAATTGAAATGTCCTTTTAAGAGTGCCAATTAGAAGCGTGAAGCAATGAGTATCTTTAAGGAAAGTAGATTATATTTTAAATGTTTTTATTAAAAACTAAACTGGATTTTAATTACAATTTGAGTCTTTCATTATGACCGCTACTATTCTGCTGTGGATTTGAACTTAGTCTCTGAGCTCGCATTGGAAAGATGGAATCTTCAGAACGGGATGTTTGGCCGTGGAAATGAAGACCATGTGAAAGAATAAACCTGGGAGGTCAGCCACCGGCAGTAAAGGTTCAGAAAGGCCCTTTTATATTTTCAGATTCCTTTTGAATAGTTTTACAAAATGTTTTTAATCTCTCTTCTTTAAAGTCTTTTTCAGTCTAGTTTTAATTAAATGTATTCTAAATAAATCTGGCCAATTCATCCAGTTTTTAAGTGAATTTTTTTCTATGAATGTTGCTAGATGGTTCCAAAGGAACCGGGAAATATTTCTTTCCGTCTCCGCATCACAATATCGATATAGGCAATAGTGGTCCGGGATCTAGGACATGGACAACCATGCCAGATACCTGGAGTTGTTTATTGGCGGTGATGCGTGAGATTCTTTTGCCTTTTCTATCTTTCCTGAACCCGAAAGTCAGTAACTGCTGCGAGGTTCGTTGGAAATTAACTTTCTAGATGGGAGGTTCACTTAGTTTTTCTTTTTCTCCTTCCTCCAAACAGGTGTTGTGGCAGAACACTAGTTTAGGAATACACACTTAGTGGCAGGAAGTGTTGTATTAGGGAAATGCTAAAGTGGCAGTTTAGCGTTTCGAGGAGACCAGTAAATAATAGAGTTGGCTTGACTAAGGTCTTTTGATAAGTCTTTGGAAGGGAGATTTAACATGTAAAATTTAAATGGAATATTTAAATTTCATTTTGGTCTTTAAAGTGGCGTCGGCATGTTTTAAATATGTTTGGTCAATATGATGAACTGGGATGGATTGGATAAGATGTTTAAATAGTTTTTCAATTTAAATAGATATTATCTTTTTTGACAATTTAAATTATCATTTCATATATTTAAAGTAAATTAATCTTTGATTTAAATTTCATTTAAAGTTAATTAAATTAAAAATACATTTACATATATTTTTTATATAATTGAAATAGCTTTTTCTTTTTGGTGCTCTAGTTCATTAAATATTGATATAGAGTAAGCAATGGATGTCTGATTTACATTGTGAAGAACTTATGTCATATTTAAGAAATAGATTTTAAATATTTTTTTTCTGTTTTTACTTTTAATGTTTCTCAATAAAGTTGTTATTTGTTTTTAAACTTGCTTAGTTATTGCATCAATACACTTTTACATAAAAATCCTTTTTCATAGTTGGAATAAATTTGGTAGGGCATTCTAATTCAGCTTTCGCTCCATTAACATGGAGACTCTGCAAACTCTTTTTAACACGATAGTGACACCTATCTTTGGTGTTCACTATCACATCATTCAATCGCAGAAAAAATTTCACGATTTTGTCATTTTCGCGAGAAAAAAAAAAAAAAAAAACACGTATAATCCGTCAATCGGTGACAAAAACATATCGCAAAATTTGTTCCAAAATAAAATCGCAATTTTCGACAAACGAAAAAAAAAAAAAAAAACCTCAAACGATCCCAAAATAAAACCGCGCTTTTCGTCAAATGACTATAAAATCAAAAAGCGATACTCTTCGAATTATCGCGAAATAAAACAATTTTCATCAAGCGATCCTGAAATAAAATCGCGATCTTTGTCAAACGGTCGTGAAATCAAGCAGCGCCACCTTCATCAAATGATCGCGATATAAAGCAGCGGTTTTCATTGAATGATCTTGAAATTAAACCCGTACTTTCGTCAAACGATCGCGAAATAGAACCTCGTTTTTTGACCATGATCGCGAAATAAAGTTCCGATTTTCGCCAAACGTTCTCGAAATAAAACTGCGATGTTCCTGAAACGGTCCTAAAATAAAATCTTAAATTTTGTCATACTATAGAAAAAAAAAAGCTAAAGTTTTCTATTAGCTAGTAGAAAAAAAAAACCCAGTAAAGTTCATCAATCGGTGTCCAAAAAAAATTATTTTATTAATCATTCGCGAAAAGTAAATCGTCAATTTGTCTCAGAAAAAAAACATGCTTTGTGAAAAGAAAATACCACAGATTTCTTAATCGCTAGTTTCATGAGACGATTCTAAAATAAATTCTCAAATTATGTGAAAAATTTTGGAAAAAATTTACGAATATCGGCAAACGATCGCAGAAAAAAAATTGCTAATTTTGAAGAGCGATCGCGGAAAAATCGTAAATTTTGTGAAACGATCGCAGAGAAAAAAATCACAAATTTTGGGCAAACGATCGTGGAAGAAAATTGGATTTCCGCCAAACGATCACAAAAAATCCGAAAGTTTTGTCAAACGTTCCTGAGATAAAATCACAATTTTTGTCAATCAATCGCAAAAAAAAAAAAAAAAAAAAAAAAATGCAATGTGTTGCTACTAGTTCATAGTAAAGTTCATCAATCGATTGAATAAAAATTTATGAATTTCGTCAATCGATGACTAAAAAAATCCCTCATTTTATTAATCATTCACGAAAAGTAAATCGTGAAGTTTGCCAATTGGTAGCAGAAAAAAAGCATGAAATTTCGTCAATCAGTAGTGTGAAAAAGTATCGAAAATTTCGTCGTACAAGGGCAGCAATTAATCACGAGTTTCGGGAGACGATCGCGGAATAAATTCCCGAGGTATGTCAAACAATTCCGGGAAAAAAAATCGAGAATGTTGACAAACGATCTCGGATAAAAATTGCGTATTTCGGCAAACGATCTCGGGAAAAATGCTTATTTCGTTAAACGATCCCAGAAAAAAGAAGCGAATGTTGACTAACGATCGCGAAAAAATTGCAAATTTTTACAAACGATCGTAGAGGAAAAAATCACGAATTTCGGAAACGATCGCTTCTCAACATTTGCGATATTTTCCCGCGATCATTAGTAAAATTTCTCAATTTTCTTTTGCGATCGTTTACTGAAATACGGTAAACGATAATTAATTGAAGCCATTGTTTTCAGAAAATTCGCAATTTTTCTGCATTTATCTGTCAAAATTCAGGATATTTTCCGCGATCATTTGCCGAAATTCGCGTATTTTTTTCAATCGTAGGGAAAAGTCGCAATTTTTGACTAACGATTGCAGAGAGAAAAAATCATGAATTTCGGTAAAGTGATCGTTAGTCAAAATTAGCGATTTTTTTTTCTGCGGAAAAAACGAATTTCTGCAAATAAACGCTAAAGACTTGAATTTCATCAAGCGATCGCAAAAAAATCACGAATTTTGTCAAATACACACAGAAAAAAATGTTAATTTCTGCAACAGTGGCCCAAAAAAATTGTGAATTTCGACAAACGATCGCCAATAAAAATCCAGGGATGCCACTTTTCCGCCAAATGGCAGATTTCAGCTTTTTTTTTAAGTTTTAAGAATCCGCGATTTTCGTTAAACGATCGCAAATAATGATTTTCGCCGAACGATCGCGAAATAACATAGTGATTTTCGTCAAACGATTAAAAAATACAACAGCGATTCTCATCAAACGATCGCGAAATAGAACAGCAATTTTTGTCAAACGATCGCGAAATATAACAACGATTTTGTATCAAACGATCGCGAAATGTAAATGCAATTTTCCTCAAAAGATCCCGAAATATAACGGTGATTTTCATCAAAAAATCGCAAAATAAACATCGATTTTCCTTAAACGATCGCGAAATATAACAGCGATTTTCATTTAACGATCGCGAAATATGACAGCGATTTTCGTCAAAAATTGCAAAATATAACGGTGATTTTTGTCAAAAGATTGCATAAAACGGCAATTTTCATCAAACGATAGCGATATAACACAGCAATTTTCGTAAAACGATCGGAAAACAAAACGGCGATTCTCGCCAAATTATCGTGAAATATAACAGCGATTTTCGTCAAACGATCGTGAAATATAACAGCGATTTTCATTAAATGATCACGAGTTACAAAAGCGATTTTCGTTAAAAGATCGCGAAAAATGACGGTGATTTTCGTCAAAAGATCGCAAAATAAACATCGGTTTTCGTTAAACGATCACGTAATATAACAGAGATTTTCATCAAACGGTCGCGAAACAAAACGGCGATTTTCGTCAAACGATCGCGATGTAAAACGACGATCTTCGTCAAACAATCGCGATGTAAAACGGCGATTTTCGTCAAACGATCGCGATATAAAACGTCGATTTTTGTCAAACGATCGAAAAAAAATGCAGATTTTCGTTATTCACTCCTGGAATAATCATCGGATCTATTTATGTATTACTTAAATTGATTTAAAGTGATGTGATACTTATGTATATATTATACACTGAACCTGTTGCTTGGTTACATTAATTGATGTAAAAGACTGTGGACTATAGAAAAATAATTTTTATTTACTCTTATTAAAGATTTACACCCCCCCCCCCCCCTCAAAAAAAAAAGGTTCTTAAAAGAATAAATAGAATAGTTTTAATTCTTTATTTAGTTTATTGTAAACAATATAGTTTACAAAATTCACGCACAAACGTTTTGAAAAATGTTGCAAATTTTACTTTATGAGTAACTTTTTTTTGTTGTTGTTATTTTCTGAGTGGCACCCCTGAAAATCACAAATTTCACTAAAAAAAATTGCAAATTTTGGCACGGAAAAATCATGTGTTTCAGTAAGCAATGGGGGCGGGGGGATATGACAATTTTCATATTAAATTGCATCAGTCGGTAGTAAGATAAAAAATGGTAATTTCATCAAATGGTCATGGAAGAAAAAGTAGTAAGCTGATTAAATGTGTCCTGAAATATTGAAAAAAGTTTGTGTTGAAGTATCACTTTGCACCAGTACAATCCCTGATTTGACTTTTACACCAAGACCATTTGATGAATTTCGCGATTTCTTCCTGAGATAATTTGACAAACTTCTCTATTTTATATTGCAGCCGATTGTCGCACAACATTTTAATGCAACCCATTTGCTGAATTTTATGATTTTAACACAAAACCCATTTGACTAATATTGTATTTTTTTTTCTTTCTTTGAGGCCATTTGATGAATTTTGTGATTTTTATCCCAAGAATATTTGATTAATTTTGAGATTTTTTTTTCCCGAGATCTTGTGACAAATTTTGTGACTTATTTTCTGAGACAATTTGATGAATTTCACTATAGTTCCTGGAAGAACATTTGACAAGTTTTGGTTTTGTCCTCGTGATCATTTGGTGAATTCTGTGATTTTTTTTTTCCATGATGAATTGTCGCTATTTATTTTTCTGCAACCATTAACAAAATTCGCAATTTTTTCAAAATCGACTGAAATTCATTGAAATGCATTCTGTGGATGGTGTTAAATCTTAGTGCTTATCTGTGTATCTAAAACATTTAAGTGCAGAGAAAAAACTTTTTTATTTGGTCTCTTTTTAGTCTCTTTTTCTTGTGATTTAGTCTCTTTTCTCTCTTTTTTTAAGAGTGACTCATCGGTCCTAGGCCTGTTGTAATCAACTTTGTTTATTTTTATGAGGATAGCATGTACTCATAGAAAAATTTAAGTTTTTATAAAAAAAATCCAAAATTTTGCGAAGATTTTTGTTTATAATTTGTAGAGTTCTTATTATAAAAAAAAAGTTCTTTTCAGAAAATTTGACAAAAAATATTTTACACAATACCCTGAAATCAGAATTAAAAACATAATGATAAAAATTATGTGAAAAATGAGCAGGTTTATTAGATAATGATTCCCCATGGATGCCGAATGTAATCAAAGTATAATTTGCCCATGTATTTGTATAGCGCAACTTTTGTGAAAATCTAAAAATTATTGTCGGTAAAATAAGCTCAAAATCTGTTATTGTCAATAGGAAACAAAAAGATGATGGGATGTCTCCAAATATAAGTAGTATATGCAATATTGTGTATGCTATATTGGCACTAATCAATAGATATATTGATGCAGCCCTTTATCTTTTTACTTTATTTTAGAAACAACAGATTTTGAGCTTATTCTATCAATGATAATTTTCAGAATTTTAAAGCTGTGTTTTTGAGACTTTTACAAAAGTTGCTCTATACATTTAGCTAACATACACTATATTGCCATTGATTATGGGACACTTGCGATTTTAGACATTTTACTAAATATCTAGAAAAATACATGAGGAATCATCTCGAAACTCTTAGTGTATAAATATAATAGTATACGTCATACATCTCCGTGAAGATTTTTTACCGAAACTCCATAGGGGACCATCAACAAATTAAAAAAGAATGAATATCTTTTGAATAACCCTGTCAAAACTAATGTAGCAAAAGCGCTCAAACTCTAGATTATGATTGAATGCCTTATTCTAATACACTGTGTTCATTTTTATGCAAATAGCATGCATACTCGCAGAGTAATTAAGGTTTTTATAAAAATGGTCCCAAATTTTTCCAAGTTTTTTCCTTATAATTTTCAGAGTTCTTAATATAAAATAATATTTTTTTTAGAAAATATGACAAACAACATTGCACACAGTACCCTGTAATCAGAATTAAAAAATAAGGAAAATTGTATACAAAATGAGTTGGTTTACTAAATAATTTTTTACTGCGCATGCGTCAACGATATCAAACTTTCATTTGCATATTATGTTAGCTAAATGTATAGAGCAACTTTTGTGAAAGTCACAAAATCATAACTTGAAAATTCTGAAAATAATCGTCAATTGAATAAGTTGAAAATCCGTTATTCTCAAAATGAAGCAAAAACAAGAGGGGTTGTATCCATATATTCATTGATTAGTGTCAATATAGAATACACAATACGGGATGTTACAACTACTTTTGAATAAAATCCCTCATTTTTTTGCTTCATTTTGGAAACAACGAATTTTGTCCTTTTTCTATAGACGATTACTTTCAGAATTTTCAAGCTATAATTTTGAGACTTTTACAAAAGTTGCTCTATACATTTAGCTAACATAATATGCAAATGAAATTTTGATATCTTTGACGCATGCGCAGTAAAAAATTATTTAGTAAACCTACTCATTTTTCATACAATTTTTATTATTTTTTAATTCTGATTACAAGGTACTGTGTGCAATGTTGTTTGTCATATTTTCTGAAAAAAATATTATTTTATATTAAGAACTCTGAAAATTATAAGGGAAAAACTTAGAAAAATTTGGGGCCATTTTTATAAAAACCTTAATTACTCTGCGAGTATGCATGCTATTTGCATAAAAATGAACACAGTGTATTACAATAAGGCATTCAATCATAAACTAGAGTTTGAGCGCTTTTGCTACATTAGTTTTGACAGGGTTATTCAAAAGATATTCATTCTTTTTTAATTTGCTGACGGTCCCCTATGGAGTTTCGGTAAAAAATCTTCACGGAGATGTATGACGGATACTATTATATTTATACACTAAGAGTTTCGAGATGATTCCTCATGTATTTTTCTAGATATTTAGTAAAATGTCTAAAATCGCAAGTGTCCCATAATCAATGGCAATATAGTGTATTATGCACATTTTATTTTCATTGCATTTGGGCATGCACAGTGAAAAATTATTTAGTGAATCTGTTCATTTTTCATATAATTTTTATTATTTTTTAATTCCAATTGCAGGGTATTTTTAAATTCTGATTGCAGCTATGTGCAGTGTTGTTTATCATAATTCCTATTTTTTTTTTTTTTTTTATTTATATATATATACATACATATATATTAAGAAATCTGCAAATTATAAGCAAAAAACTTGGCAAAATTTCGGACTGTTTAGTATGAAAATATGAATTTCTCTTCGAGGATACATACTATTCTCATAAAATTGAACACAAATTATCACAATAAGCCATTTAATCATAACCTGCAGTTTGAATGCTCTTTTCTACATTAGTTTTGACAAGGTTATCCAAAATATATTCATTGTTAATCCCCCATGGGGTTTCGAGAAAAATCATCAAGGAGATATATGATCTGCACTATTCTCTTTATACACCTGGAGTTTCATTGTGATTCCTCTTGTATTTTTCTAGATATTTGATAACATCTAAAACCGCAAGTGACTAATCATCTTTGGCAATATTATGCATACAACTGGATAAGTTTCATTGGTAATATGAGGTGTTATATTTTTAGTTCTTTGAATCATTGTATTTGTGAAAATTTCAATTTGAAAACTGATTTTTGTCTGTTTGTCTTTAAGTGAAAAAAAAAAAAAAAAAAAAATGTGATGAGTCTTGTGTTTTAAGGAGACAAAATTGTGAAGATTCTTTTAAAGGACTGAGGTCTTGTTATACATATTTCTGCTTTGAAATCAGATCGTTTTCTTTAATGCTTTTATGTGTGACATTTAACATAAAAAGAAATATAATGAAAAGTATCAAAATGTAGCTATTACAAAATTATTATTATAATATATTATTTTATAAATAAAATCTCAATTTTTCCACTTTGGAAAAATTAAAAAAATAACCCTTCAGAAAAAAACTGATTTTTTTTCCAACTTTTCTGGGAGCTTTCTCATCTCTATGCATACCACAACAGAACATGTGCTTCTCGCGATTATTGCTTGTAGTCAGTGCTATTACTGAATTCTCTTTTGTCTCTCTTTAAGTGAACGATAATTGCTCTACAGTCCATAGTCTATAAAAAATATGCTGTAGTGCATGTCAGTGATCCTTTTTAGTTTCACTATATTTGAAATATCATAACATGATTAAAATGCACTAGTAAGTTTTAACCAGCTTCAAAAAAAGAGGAAATTATCAATTCGACATGTATTTTTTTCTTTTTTATGTATGCTCATTGATTACTCCAAAACTATCTAACTGATTAACTTGGTATTAAATGAAAAAGGTTGCTCTCGAATTGGTACTATTTCCATTTCATCGAAATTGGTTCAGTAATTAGGCAAAAACTAATAAAATTAGTGATTTCTTGCAATTGAACTGTTATTGTTGTAACTGTTTTCCCAATCATAAGCATAAAATATGTATTTATCTGTGTCAATGCCAATTTGTCATGAAGCTTGGAACATTTAATCAGGGGTTTAGAAAATGTTTCTACTCCCGAAATTTCCTCCAGGCCGCATGAAAATTCCCCCAAAATTGTACTTTATGTTATCAGTAATTGCTGTACTATCATAGATATAGAACATTTATTTTTCAACTTACACTTAGAGTATATGTGGCAGAAGTGAAATTTGAAACAGAATCACCCCAAATATATGATACATATTATTCTGACATTGATTTTCTGGAAGTTGCCGTACAGATCTTTTTATTTCTGGTGAAAGTTTTCTATCTCAGGAAATTATGGAATTCGTTCTTAAAATCTAAATCAATTGTATATGTTTCTGCAGAATTTCCCCCAGGTGGTTAAAATTTCCCTCAATCCTAGATCGCCAGATTGGACATATTCCGCACCCCTGGATTTAATGAAATATCGCCAAATTTGGTGACCAAAATAAATTGTTATGAATGAAGCCAAAAGGGCTGTAGCTGACTTATTTGGCAATGTTTCCATTCAAATTCAATAATGAATCTTTTCCAATTGGTTTCTTTGGATTTGTTAATTGCCAATCATATTTACGATTGTCAAAGGTCAATCGCACTTAGAATGTTAATTTAATGGTCATTTATTAAGTATGAAAAATTGTTTAAAATGTAAAGTAATACAGAAACAAAACTAAAAATACAAAACAATAATTTAGCATTTATTTAATTGAGCACATAACATCAGACTGGCGACACATACTATATACATCATATTGAACTGACGGAAAAAAAAATCCCAACACCAAGAAAGACTTGTGTTAGCTAAACGAAATTTTGTAGGCGTGTTAATACATCTGAAAGATGACATTGATTTAAATTTCATGCTTCGCACATAAGTGTGGCGCTAGTAGCGCCACTTACAACTTTAAAATCAGGTTTGCTTTAAATGTGTGCTGTAAAGTTCGTGAGCATTATTTATCTTCAAAATTTGACGAATTGAGTTGAGGTTGATCATGAATGCCTTTAAGAAGACGAAGAAGCTATTATCATCAGCTCCCCGAATTGGAAAGAGGTCGTAAATTAGGGCTACGTGAAAGTGGATTTTCTTTCTGCGATTTTGCAGAAAGACTTGGACAGAATGTATCCACTGTGCATGATTGTACGGAGCAATGGTAAAGGGATGATATTGCCTCAAGAAGACCAGGTTCCGGGTGATCACGTGGCACTACTGAGAGGGAAGACCGTCGTATTCGGCGTACGCCTGTGGCTCATCGTATTGTGCATGCGACAGAAATTTTAGCCGCATTAGGTACCACAATGACACAACGAACTGTTAAAAATCGGTTACTTCAAGGACAGCTCGATGCAAGGCATGCATTCCACTGACTCTAAGCCATTTCCGTTTGCGACGCCAATGATGTCAAGCCAGAGCTCACTGGAGGATGGAGTGGAGATCTGTTGTGTTTTCTGATGAAAGCATGTTCTGCCTTCGTTCCAGTGATGGCCGTGTGCTGGTCAGAAGGAGGCCAGGGGAACGCCTGCAATCAAACTGTCTGCAGCTTAAAAACACTGGATCTACAATCTGGAGTCATGGTCTAAGAAGCAATTTTCTATGACACCAGAAGCACTCTCGGGCTTATCCCAAGCACATTGACTGCAAATTTGTAAGTCAGTCCGGTAATTCAACCTGTAGTGCTGCCATTCAAGAAAAGCATTCAAGGAAAGTTTTTCCACAAGATAACGCGCGCCCTCATGCCGCTACTGTAACGCAACGAGCTCTATAGAATGTCGACCTGTTAGCTTGACCAGCGAGATCACTAGATCTGTCTTCCATTGAGCGCGTATGAGATATCATTGGATGAGAACTCCAGTGTCATCCCTAGCCAGCATTGAACATCACGTATTGACACAGCTTGTACATCAAGCATGGAACTCCATACCACAAAGTTACATTCGGCACCTGTATGACACAATGCATGCACGTGTGCAGGCTTGCATTCGAAATTCTGGAGGTTATAGCGACTATTAATGTAACGGCATTTCACCTTTGAGATGCATTTTATTGACCTTAAATTAACGTGTGATCTCAAAAATCTAATCAATTAAACATGTTAACTAGACAAATGCACTGTCCAAATTTCATTGCTCTACAATAAGTTTTTCTTGGTGTTGGGATTTTTTTTTTCGCCAGTGTATATACAGGGTGTCCGAAAAGTCTGGAAACGGTCGAATAACTCGAAAAATACATATGAGATTGAAAAACGTAAATATACGTGTTAAATATTTTAAAATAAGCTACTCAGTGAAACCAAATTTGACCTTCGTAACCGACCCCCTGGGGGTCAGAGGGGGGTCCAACTTTAAAATCTTAAATTATAACCCCCATTTTTTATTGCAGATTTGGATTCTACGGACAAAAATACGTAACTTTTGTATTTGATGTTTATTTCGAATCCTCATTTATCACGGTGTAATTGAGCATATTAAATCGATATATATTTCGGCTTTTCCAACAAGATTTTCCTTAATCGAAACTAATTGGAGAGAATTTATTACATCAAATTCCTCGTCTTTTGCAATAATAGCGTTTCCTGAAAATCACCCGTGCCGATTATTTCGGTAGTGCTACACAGTTAAAAATTTGATCCATTTGCTGTAGCGTCACTCCACAGCTTTTATAGAATATCTCTTTCATGACCAATGAGAATGTTCCATAACACAGTAAAGTACACTGCAAAAAAATTTATCCTTTTGCTGCATCGTCACTCCACCGCTTTTATAGAAAACGATTACTTTACTGTGTTATGGAGCATTCTCATTGGTCACAAAAGAGATATTCTATAATAGCTGTGGAGTGACGCTGCAGCAAATGGGTCAAATTTTTAACAGTGTAGCACTATTGAAATAATCGCCACGGGTGATTTTCAGGAAATGCTATTCCTACAAAAGACGAGGAATTTGACGTCAAAAATTCTGCCCAATCAGTTTCGATTAGGGAAAATCCCTTTGGAAAAGCAAGAATATGTATCGATTTAATATGCTCGATAACACCGTGATAAACAAAGATTTGAAATAACATCAAATACAAAAGTTACATATTTTTGTCCGTAGAATCCGAATCTGCAATAAAAAATGGGGGTTATAATTTAAGATTTCAAAGTTGGACCCCCTCTGACCCCCAGGGGGTCGGTTTCGAAGGTCAAATTTGGTATCACAGAGTAGCTTATTGAAAAATATTTAACACCAGGGTTGTTTGGTTTAAACCGTGGTTAAAACCATGGTTTAAACCAAGTGGTTTTTTTATTCTTTTGCCCAAATGTTTTATTTTACACATTATTGAAAAATGCAAAATCCAAATTATGAAGAAGCTACAAGCAAACCTGTAGAAAAATGATGAATAAGTTTCTAAAAGGACAAAAAATTTTAATCAACTCAACTTTTCTTGTAAGCTGTAAATCTATATGGCAGAATAACTAATTTTTCTAAAATTAGCTGGTTAGAAAAAAACTAATCAGTTTTCTTTCTTTCTTTTTCTTTTTTAAGGCCTATATGTATATATATATATATAGCCATTATTTGTAAAACATATATAACCAGAAGGGCAGACTCGAGTTAAAAATGCACTTTTACTATTTAAATTGCTTGATTAGTTAAGATTTACTAAGGACTTCATCATTTCAGAAATTCTTTTTGTTATGTATGCTATTGAATAATTGGCAATGAACTTTTTATTTGCTCTGTGGTTAGTGATTTTAATAAGCCTTTGTTTTTCTTGCATTCTTACATTGGGATTGGGTTTTTTGCATTATAATTTTATTTTTTTACCAGCTAGGTTGGCACAGTTCAAACCAATTGGCTTTTTAGAACAAATCTAATATTATATTATATTTTCTCATTTTGTAATTTAAGTGTTTCAAATTATTGGATGAAAGTAATTTCTATTTTTAAGTCTTATTTCAATAGTCACCATAAGACATAGTGAGTCTAGTCAAGGTCATGTTAATATACATGTAGAATGCATATTTCATGCACTGATGAACATATCTGAAACTCTAAAGAAAACACTTAAATCATGTAAATTTAGCAAAAATAAAATAGATGAAAAATATGCAATATTTAGATTTAAAAAATATTTTTCTTTGAGAAACGCAGATGTACAGATAATGACATAAATGATCTTTAAAATTTCAGTCAAGCTCTAAAAGAAAATTTTCTTGATTGGAATGATTATTAAAAAAAAAAAAAAAAAAAACTCAAGATATGAAGTTGAATAAGAAGACATTGAAAAATTAGGCACTAGTAAAGCACCTGTTTAACATTTAACTAAAATATGCAAAAGATATAGTTAAATCTTCTATTGCATAACCAAACTCAAGAAAATTGGCAGAAAGGGGGGAGGGGGGGGGCAAGACAAGGTTTGCTTGAGACGTAATAGAAAAAAAAATCTCATAAAAATGCCTAATATATGCAATTTTTAGTTTAGACGTTTAAAAATACTAAGTGTTATAATAGAGCATGCAGTCCAATGGCTGTTTAAATTCTTTGGTAGATGACAGCAATTATAAAACTACTGTATATTTTAACAACAATGTTTTTCAATAGTCTAAAAAGCTGTTAAATAGATATTTTTGTTTATTTTACTGTCATCTATTTTTTTTTAACTGGTAGTTTTAGAAAACACAATGCTTGAAGTATGTAAAGACTCTACTGCTAAATTCAAATCCTTCCAAAAATTCTTTATAAAAAGCTTTATTTTTCAATAAAAGATAATTAATTTATGCAGTCTTCTAACAAAAAAATCAGCCATCACATATAACAAGTATTTCAAATTAATTATTTTAAATAACCATTTGAAAATAATATATATGAAGTTTTATATATGAATCTATATCATATATTTATTTATAGTGCTAGTAATCAAAAGATTGTTCATTAAGATTTTCAAGGTATCAATGTTTCATTATGTAGCACATTTTATTTATGAAATATAAGACACAGCTTTTTCTAAAAATGTTTAGATTTTAAAGAATTTCAATTTTCTACATAATTGATTGTATATTAAATAATTATATTGATTAGAATTTTTTTTAAATTAAATTATTACTTATATATTCAAAAATATTTATTTTTGTTCATAAATATGCATGTATATGTAACAGGGAAACATATTTTTAAAAAAACCTGGTTTAAACCAAAAAAACCATGGTTTTTGGTTTTAAAAAAAAAACCCGGTTTTTTTACCAACCCTGTTTAACACGTATATTTACGTTTTTCAATCTCATATGTATTTCTTGAGTTATTCGGCCGTTTCCAGACTTTTCGGACACCCTGTATATATATATATATATATACACAGTGAAACCTCCAAATAAGGGACACTCCGAATAAGGGACACCTCTATTTAAGGAACAAAAGTTCCGGTCCCAGTCCCTTCGTATAGGAAGTGTAATGTATTTACCTCTGAATAAGGGACACTCGATTTAAGGGACACTTTAAAATGAGATTAACCCTTTTGACCTTAAAAGTTTCCTCCTAATACATAATTTTTTTTTCAAAAAAAGATTTAATTAAATAAAAAATTTTATTTTCTTTTGTTACTGGTATGACAAAAATAAATTTTGCAAAGAAAAATGCTGCCCAGTCATACTGGACATACGAGTGCAAAATGTTAAAGTGGTTGATTTTTGCATTTGAGATAATGAAGTAGTCTGCGATGAAAATGAAAATACAGAATTTTGAGAACTTATCAGATAGGCAGTTATGTTGGTACAGAGGTATGCAACTCAACTGATGAGTATTTATTTATACACAATTCAGATAAAGACATCGAAATACGTTTATCTCTATTAGAGCCAGAAGTGGCAGTGCAGACAATAACGTCATCGAGTTCACAACTGAAATTTCAGAATAGGTTAAAACTCGATTCACATATTGAATTACAGTTAGTCAGTCAAGTCATATCTAGGTGGAAAACACATATAAACCTGATTTTAGTTGTTGTTTCGTAGGTTTATCATTAAAGTATCTTGCAGTGAGTTTCCATATTTTCATAGATTTAAGTGCAAGAAAATATAATGGTAAATCTACGAGTCAAATTTCAGATTTTTAGGTGTTTTAGTAGACCGATTGCGTTTTAACATGCATATTGAGTTTTAACTAATTCTAAAATTTCTGTCGTGAACTTGATGAGGTGATTGTCTATGCTGCCACCTCGCAGTTTATATTGAAAAGAATGCTGAAAATTGTGAGGGATGACTCTGAAAATGAAAGAGAAAGGAAAATTGTGAAATAAAGAACTTCACAGATGCTTTAAAATATGCAAAGCAGTTTAATACTTTTTCGTAAATACTGCTTATAATGAACGACTAAAAGTTATAAGTGTGGTAAATGAATATCTGAAAAGTTTAGTAGTAGAAAAATTGAAATCTGCAAAATAATCACTTTTTTTTTATTGATTATTTCGCAAGAAAGATTTTTTTAAATGTTATTGCACTTTTTGCATTACAGAAACATTTACGTAAAAAATACAAATCAATAACTCAACAAATCAATTACTAATTAAGCAATCAATTAAAAAAATAATTAATTATCCATTACTTTTGTGCCTAACCAATGTAATTTATAACCTTCGGGTACATTTAAACTTCAATTTTAATATTTTGTTATTTTTTATGTCTTTATGAATGATAATTTGAAAAAAATGTAAACACTCCGAATAAAGGACACCTCTATTTAAGAGACAAAAGTTCCGGTCCCGAGGGTGTCCCTTATTCAGAGGTTTCACCGTATATATATATATATTATATTGCATCCTATACCTATATTATATTATATTAAACAGTTATATATATGAGTGCTTTGAGATTGCTTTGAATTATTACAAGGCTAAAAATCATATAAAAATTTTTAGAGGAAAAATTCACTATAGTATAGAGTTGAAAAAATGACCTTTTAAAAGAAAGTAAAAAAAATGGCCATGAAAAACCAACTAACCTCCAGACTAATTTTAATTTTGTGTGCTATGATTTTTCACTTTCAAAGATTGGAAAGTCTTTTTTATGTATATCATGATATATATCTGATATTTATTTTTAAAATATTACAAAGTTTGATATTTTCAGATATTTGATATTTATTTTTAGTATATTGTGCATAAAATTTTTGATATTTTCAATCAAGTTGTAATGGATTTTATCTATCATTAAAATGTGTCGCATTGTAGACAAAGAACTTTTGCTCTGGTAGTTGCTGTTTATCCCTCCTCCTCTCCCCACGAAAAAAAAAAAGTCCCAACTTTACATTTAAAGTTGAATTTTTAAATTTAGAATCAATAATTATGTAGAACAATAGTTATTTAGAACAGCTGTTGAAAAATAAATTGTCTAACCTAGATAATAAGCTATTTGCTGTATCATTGTAATGAATTTGTTTTGGTTTATTCAGTTTTCTCTACTCAATAGATGATGGAAAGCTCTCCAGGCAAATAGTGATCCATTTTTATGTTTCACTGTTGGATATTGGTATTAGAGATTCATTCTGGTGGCTTTTAAATGATGAATATAACATTGCCCAACACTTACAAATAAATTTAATTTAAATTCATCGTTTCAATGAAGCTTTTTCCAATCTTTGGTTGTCCATGTTTCATGTGCCTTAGCAAATTCCAATTGGATTTTCCTATTCTTTGCCTAGGCTAGATTTTTTTTTTCTGTGATTTATACACAATCTAGTGACATCCAGATGATGTTTTATGGTGTCCTTATTGGCATCAATCTCTTTATATATTTCAAGCATTGTTTTTGTTTATGTATGAAATTGAATTATAATGCTTTAAGGATTAAGCAAGTAAGTTTCATGCATATAGAACTCTGTTCAGGTGCTGTGTTGTTTTGTGTTTTATGTTCGAAGCACACATATTTTAGAACATGACTAAATAAAGCTAATAATTTTCATATCTAGGAAATTATCAAAACATGCTAAGTTATTAAATGTACAAAGTCGTTTACATACAGCTTGAATAGACAAGAAATAATGAAAATATGATTTAAAAGCCAGGGATGCATCCATGTAAAAGTTAAGTTTAAAAAAAAAAGCAAACCTTTTAGTTTTTACGAGGAAAAGAATAGAGGATGACATTTATGTATCCAGCAGTGGGGAAATGCATCACTTTATTGCCACTGGCAAATGGATTTTCTGACAGGACAAGTGAATATTTAAGTAGTCTTTGAAAAACTGCTGGCTAGAGGTTTGCACTAAAGGCCAGAATTTCCAGGCCCAGGTTTGGACCGGCCTGGAGTAAAACTTAAGTTTTTCCTGAACTCAGCCCGGTCTGCTTACATTTTCACAGTTCATGGTCTATGTCATTTAGCAATCAGTAAAAATAGGCTTGACCTGATCTGGCTCAACTTACATTTATACTTATTCTTGTGGAAGTCATATTATTTGAAAACAGCTCATATTTTGTCAGCTTTGCATAAATTTTTATATTAGGTCAGTAGGTCCATTAAATGGTTTGTATAAGCCTGGCCTGTTCTTTTTTTTTTTTTTTTTTTCCAGCCCTATTATTTTGTTTATCAGCTTATCCCAGCCAATTGAAAAAAATTATTCTAATTCTGCTGGCTTGTTTGAAAATTTGCCTTAGTTTTGCCAGGCCTGATATGGGTTTCGGGATAAGCCTGGGTCTATGAAGATTTCTTCTACAGACTACAAAAGATTTGCCAAAAACTTTATATTTTTACTAATTAGCTATATTTTGCAATTTTCCACATTGCAGTGATGTAATCATGTTATTAATTTTTATCTTGTACTAAGCATTTTACTGTTGTATGTATTTCTTAATTTTATATAAAAAATATGACAATGCATTGTAGTTACCGTAATTAACTATTTTTTCAGTTTCCTGTGTTTTGTTATATGAATTTTCAACTGTTTGTTGCATCTTGCTGGCTGGTAAAATAAATCCTATTTTGGGCTGGTAAAACTTTTCAAAAATTCACCACTGTGATCCTACAAATCCTGCCTAATCTCAGGTCTGAAGAGATTAATGCCAATAAAGCACAAGTGTGATATAATGTCATATATATTGTCATCATGTCATACACATCTAGAGATCAACTGAAAATTCAATTTTGTTTTTGGCTAAAAATCTGAGTTTCATCGAAAATTAATTTTTGGCAAAAATGCTACTGAAAATTCAGTTGAGCTGAAATCTGACTGAAACTATCTGTATTTCAAAAATCTCATTTCTTCCTTCGGAAATTTTCAACATTACTCATCACTCTAAGCTGTATCGACTCAAGTGAGGCTATTTATAGCTATGAATTTTAATGTTTATAACTATCAGTCATGTACAACTCAAAATGTGAGTGCAAATTATAAAGCAAGCGTTTCATATATATGGTTAAATTTTATGGCATAAATGATTGACAGGAAAATAAACAGGTACTGACATATATTTTTAGATTAAACCTATACACTGATTTATTTTACTTTTATGTAAGAAAATGAAGGTTTTGTCATAGTTTGACTGTAAAATTTCTCATACCTGCACAATTAGATTTATATTGACTCATTTTAATGTTTATTAAAAAATTAAAAAAAATAATAATAACAAGAATCATTTTCTAATTTATGCTGTAGTTTACATGAAACAGAAACCAGGAACAGTATAGTATGCTTAATGAAGACTGTTTTAAGTTTTTTTTTATTATTATTATTAATAATCTAATATCATTAATTAATGCAAATAAAGTGCAATTTGAAGTATTGGAGAAAGTACAATCAGTGTGATTTTACCTTGTCTAATTTTTATTGTTAAACTTGATCTCCCCCGCCCCCCTTCCCAATTACAATATTAAAGTACCTAGAGCTTTAAGGGGGGTTGGAAATATCATAACTCCAAATAAGAAGGGGGGGGGAATAGGGAGGACAACAGAAAGCTTAAATCTGAGAAAATTGCCACCATTGATCATAAAAATGAAGAATATTTTTGAAATTGTATTTAAAACAATTCCACGAAGCTTTATTTAATTCCTTTAACTTAAATAATGTAGAAAAAAGGCTGGAGATGCATGCCAGTTGATTAGTCAAAATTTTATCATTTAATATTTTATTATTTACTAATCAGGAGTTACTCTAGCCCCATGATTACACTTATCTCACTTCAACCTTATCATACTTATCTTTTCAACATTTTAGATGCTTCAAATGATTATTACTGAGAAAAAAAATAAAGGCAGCATGGGGAATTGATTCAGACGGTCTTTCTATTAATCAATAATGATTTATGTTTTGTTGTTACGTTTATAATTATTAATTCAGTTATATTTTGTTTGATATTTTTATCTGCTGGATTTAAAAAATAAATGAGAAGATTTTATGTATAATAAATCTTATTGTGATAACTGGTTATTCATAAAACTGTTGATTAAGTGTCATAGTATTGTTGATTTAAATCTTAGAAACTTCAATACATAATTACATATTTTAAAAGCTTTAAAAATGAAAGTATGTTATTTAGAAGTAAGAAATCTAATGGTAAAATTGAATGAAAGTGTTCTGTTGCTTTTATATTAATTTCCTGTAGAATATTTATCATTTATGGAAATTTTTTTTACAAATTACATGTTACACAAGTTTGACTTCTCGTTAAATTCAATCATTTCATATTTCTTAAGAATAAAAAAATTTATGTGTTTTAAAAGAACTAATTAATTGAATTGTTTTTTTTTATTTCTTATATTTTGTAGAAAAAGTTCTTTTTATTAGCTTTTGGTTTATAAAATAATTGAAATTAATTTTATGTGTTTTTGAACACCTTAACCTCATCTGAAATAAGTAGAAATTGATATAAATAATATTGTGTATTATTTTTGATTTTAGTCTCTGACTAATTATTCCATTTTCTGCTTTACTTTTACTTTCTTTATATATGACTAATTAATCTATTATCTTAGCTTCATAGAGTAAATATTTTAAAAGGAATAATTGTTGTCACTGTTGCATAAGTTTGTTCCACTTTCACTATATAAGTCTTTAAAATGGATTGAAAATTAATAATAAGTAGTGGGGTACTGTTAATTGCTGTTTTGTATAATAATAATGTTAATAAATTTAGTAGTAGCATTCTGAATATTAATACACATTTTTAAAAACTTTTCACGTTTCTACTTTTAACTGTGGATTTATGAATATATATTTAAAACAATTAGAAAGAAAACCATATTTAAATAAAATAGAATGTTTTTACATTATTTATTTGCTGTTTGTAAAGTATAACCTAAGAAAATTAACCATGAAAAGGATTAAAATAGTGATTTATTATGATTCTTCTTAGAAATAAATGATGTGCAAATGCAAGTTCCTAAATTTTGTTTAGTAAATAATCTGTTTCTTGCTTTTCCCTAATAAAAGTCCTCAAACAAGAAAGAAAAACTTTTCAGAATAGTAATAGCTATCAAGGCAATTTTTGTTCATGAGACCATAATCATAATCAACTTATTGAGCCATGAATACATTGTATTTCATCTCACTCTAGATCAAACTTGTATTTTCGTCTGTTGCATTAACAATAAATAAGATATCATAACTGTAATTTCAACTCACATGCTTTGTTTTCTATAAAATATGATATGATAGGAAGGGTGGAAATGCCATCATTCATAAGAAAATAATTATGAGCTAGATATTCCTTTATTCAGAATTAAGTTAAAAGTATTTGTACTTTATATTGAAAAAAATCTGCCTTGAGTTATTGAAAAAGGAGAATTAAGAGACTGTAAAGTTTTTATTTTTTATTTTTTCATTATTTTAAAATCTTTGATTTTAAAATGTTTGTTTTAATTCATAAAAGAAACTATGAAATTTAAAAATATTAATTAAAAAAGTCTCATAATTGTGCTTCTTAAATAACTCAAGGCAGATTTTTTTCAATACTAAATGTTCTTATAAAAAACTTTTGTTTATCAAAATGTAAGTTCCTTTTATTGAATATGTAAAATTGTTTTAAAAAGGAAAATTTTAATACCTTTAAACTTTGAAATATAAAAAGTATTTGGAAAGCTGAATATTTGGTATTTGGCTAGCTGAATATTTGGTATACCTGTCGGCCAAATATTCGACATTCAGTATTCGGCCAAAATCACTACTCGGTGCATCCCTTGTCATCATATATTTTTATAAAATTTCATACATATGGGAAATTATCAATTATACTTCTTTAAAAAAATAAGTGTAATTAAAAAAAAATCTTTTAAAAAGTAGGTATAATTTTTTTAAACAAATTTCTTCTCATTTTTAATGATTTTTTCTTTTTCTTTTTTTCTTTCTTTCTTTCTTTCTTTTTTTTTTTTTTTTTCTCCTTTTGCAATCATTTTTGTTACATATGTTTTACATTTGTTCCAAATGTTCAGTTTTTTAACATTTAAGGAAAGTGACAATTTATAATGTTTACATAAATGTAATATCTGAATAGAATCATGGGTATCATTTAGATGTTTTGCTTAGAATCATTGATTAAAATTTACTTCAATAAATTTATTGATAATAAATCTGCTATAACTGTTTTTAATGCATACTCATGCTTTTTACTGCTATCTTTTAATGTAACTTTTCTGTTGTTTTACTTTTTTCCCCTTTCATTTTTCTTCTACTTTATCTTCTCTCTCTCTCTTTCTCTTTTTCTTCTTTTAATGCTTGTTTATAATTTTTTACTGTTATCTTTTAAAATAACCTTTCTCTTGTTTTACTTTTCCCCTTTTCATTTTTCTTCTTCTACTTTATCTTCTTCTTCTCATTCTCTCTTTAAAAAAATGTAGTGATAGTTATAATTGTAATATTTGTACTTTTTTTCATGCTGCAAATTGAAAGTTTGAGCTATCTTTCATTGTATTTTGCTCAATTGTGTTATTTGTTTAGAATTTGTATAAGTGAGATGAATTGTATAGTCATACATCATGGATTAGGTTATTAAAGAAATATTAGAGGCATTTAAATTTTTATTACCTCTGTAGGTGCTAGTGATTTAAAAAAAAAAAAAAAAAAAAAAAAAAAAATGTTTTAACATCTAGAATTTTTTTGGGAAAAGACTCTTGATTATCTAGCATTCATACTATTCTATCTAGTTTAAATTAAATTTTAAATTATAAATATCTTTTTCAAGGCACTATCCATAAATGTCTGCTTAGAGCTTTGATGCTTTTACATGGCAAAGTTTTGTCACAAAAAAGAGCTACAGGAATAAGCAGTCGATGATCAAAGGCTTTTCCTCAAACTAAAAACTCTCATCTTTGACTCATTTATCTCAGGCCTTACTTTTAATATTTCTATAATAGGGATGCATAACCTGTGGCCCGCTGGCCAAAAGTGGCCCGCCATGGGTTAATGTGTGTCACGCGAGTTCGCGAATTTACAATTGGAAAAAAAATGCAATTTTTGTGCATATGTCACAGGAAGAAAATCGTTAATTTCATAAATTTACCACAGGAAAATATAAAATTTCGTCATTTAAGAACCACAAATTTCGTTGAACGAGCAAAAGGGAAAAAAAAAAAAAAAAAAAAAGTCATTTTTGTTGATAATGTTTGAAAAAATTGAAAATTAAATTGTTTTCTTGGTTTATCATGTAAAAAAAAAAAAAAAAAAAAACGCAAATTTTATTGATTGGGCTCGAAAAAAATCAAAAATTTTGTCAAACAAGGATGAAAAAATGAAAAATTTTGTTTATTGATTGCAAAAAAATCGTGAATTTCGTCAATTCATCAAGAGAAAAAAAAATCTTGAGTTTTATCTTGCTGCGAAAAAAAAAATGTAGATTTCGTCAGTTAAAAAAAAAAAATCTCAAATTTCGTTGATCGGACGCGAAAAATTGCGCATTCCATCAATTAAGAACGGGCAAAGCGCATATTTCGTCGATCGGAGACCGAAAAATTGCAAGTTTTTTGGGTCTGAGACGGGAATATTGCGAATTTTGTTGATCACACGAGGAAAAATTGCTAATTACGTCGACCAAGCTCTAATAAAATTATAAATTCTGTCGATCGGGTGCGCAAAAATCGCGAAATTTGTTGATCAATCAAAGGAAAATCGCAAATTTCGTCGATTTGGCTTTGTAAAAATCATGAATTTCGATGATCAGCTTTGAAAAAATTACAAATTTTGTTGATCAGCTTTGTAAAACTCGCGAATACCGTCAGTCGTCTTCGTAAAATTAGCGATTTTTGTTGATCAGGTGCGAAAAAATCGTGAATTTTCTTGTTTGAGTGAGGAAAATTCGCAAATTTCGTCGATCAACTTTGTAAAAATCATGAACTTTCTCGATCAGCTTGAGAAAAATTGCGAATTTTGTCGATTGCTTCATAAAATCGCGAATTTTGTCAATTTCCTTCGTAAAAATCGTGAATTTCGCTGATCAACTTCTTAAAAAATAGCGAATTTCATCAATCAACAACGGAAATATCGCTAATTTCTTCTATCATGTGAAGAAAAATCGCGAATTTCGTTAATCATGCAAAAAAAGTCGCTAATCTTGTCGATCATGCAAAGAAAATCTAGAATTTCATCGATCGACTTCTTAAAAATCACGAATTCTATCAATCAGGAGCAGAAATATCGCGAATTTCGCCAATCATGCGAAGGGAAATCGCGAAGTTCGTCAGTCACCAATGTAAAAATCACAAATTTTGTCGATCAACTTCGTAAAAATCGCGATTGTCATCGATCGGCATCATAAAATTCTGGAATTTTGTTGATCAGACACAAAAAAATCGTGAATTCCTCAACAAGTTTCATAAAAATTGGGAATTTTGTTGATCAGAGGTGAGGAAAAAACATGAATTTTTGCGATCAGCTTCGTAAAAAATGTGAATTTTGTCGATAAGTTTTGTAAAAAGTACAAATTTGGTCGATTAGGCGTGGAAGAATTACAAATATGATTGATTGGACACAGAAAATCATGAATTTCATAAATCAGGCACGCAAAAATCTTGTTCATCAGCTCCTTCTCTCTCCTTCATTCATAGAGCTCATATTCTTTTCGGCACCAGCCATTTATGCTTGTTTTTTACCACTTTTAATAAAACAAAATTTATTCTCTAGAATAAAAGTCAAGGAATATTTTTACATCTTGAAAATAATTCTTGCTATATCTGTTACACATATAAAAAATATAAAAACTGCTGATCTATCCTTACCAATTTAATTGGATAGTTTGATTGGTTAAGTGAACTTAAAGGGACACCCCCCCCCCCCCCCCGCACACACACACACACATACTTCCCTGTGAAACCATATTTTTTATCCGATTTTAGGCCACAGATCACCTCCTCTAAATCGATTTCTCCCCGTTATTGATATGGCCCTTGACCACCCAGACATATTTGTATGTGGCCCTTCTCTTGAAAAGGTTGTGCACCCCTATTCTATAATCATTTATCAATAATCAGTAAAATAAGTCTAAACTTTTTTTGGTGGGGGGGGGGGGGCATACATTTTATCTTTAGTCTTTGTTTATTTAAAAACCTCTCAGCAGGACTGTTCATCATGGTGCCTGTGGATTTCACAGCACCATTTGTAGGTTTCTTAAATGATTCATATTACTTGCTTTTCTTAAAAATAAAAATTCATTTTAAATGTATCCCCTCATGACTGGTATACCTTACATTTTAATTTTTTCTGAATGACTTTTTAAAATTAAAAATTTTCAACATATTTAAGCTTTTAACTTTTGTGATAAACTAGGTGAAAAATTCTGTTTAAAAATGCAATGTTCAAATTGAAGGATTTTACGCTGCTTATTTGGGAAGTTGCTGCATATGCTGGTTGTCGTGAAGCATTAAAAAGTTGTTTTCTTAAACATCAATAATATATATAGGGCTATCTAGCCTGCCCTTCTGCCATATTAGGTCAGATAATCGAGACTCGTCTGTAATTAAAAAAAATTGTTTTACTTCTACTGTTTCTAAAGTTTAACTTCTTTTCTTTCCAGAAAAAGCTTAGATGTGACACTATAATATTAGAAATTAACAAATATGTTTTCTATTTTTGAATCTTCCTGATATGTATTTCGCTGAAAGCTGATAACTTTAAAGTTGCTTCTTGAAATTAGTTTTTAATCATTTTCTATATTTAATGCATATGCTGATTTATAGTTATGGTCTATTTATGAATTTCCTGTAATTTAGGGAAGAAACACGGCACCCTCTAAAATTGACATTATTTTTAAAAAATCGGCATAATCTCCACACCCATCATAAAACCATAGTCAAAAGAAATTATTTTGCCCTATTAAGAAGTTAATAACATACCCAAAATCCTTACTAATATTATAAATCGAAAAGTGAATTTGTTTGTTTGTTTGTTCCGCTTTCACGCCGTAACTACTGAACCGATTGCTTTGAAATTTTGCAGACGTAAAGTTAGAAGTCTGGATTAAATAATAGGGTACTTTTTATCCCGGAAAAAATTTATATTCCCAAGGGAAAACAAAAATATAGTTTACTTGATGGATGGATTAGAGATGGCGCTGTGTGTCGTTTAAAACAAGATAAAATATTGCAAACGAATATAAACATGTAAATTTAGAAGCTAAATGGTGCGATAATGAATCCCCGAAAATGAGGAATTCCCGAGGGATGATGTACAATTTGTTTTATCGTCTAAACTGTTTTTTTACATCGACTTATATATTGCAAACGAATATGAACATGTAAATTTAGAAGCTAAATGATACGATAATGAATCCTCGAAAATGAGGAATTCCCGAGGGATGACGTACCATTTGTTTTATCGTCTAAAATGTTTTTTTTACATCTACTTATCCTGAAATAACTATAAGTTAACGAATTACTAATTGGTATAAGTATTAGTTATGTTATTTAGCTCTTGAGGTATGCGATAGGTGGCGCTGGGTGTTTTTAAAACGTGGTAGCGATGTGCAGTAGCTGTATAATAGTTAGGTTAGGTTAGTTTAGTGCTTTTTTTCTAGGTAGATATCTAAAGTAGTTATTGTTTTTTCGATAGGTAATTACGTCGCTTTGTTCGTTGTTTAGATTGTTATAGTTTAGTTTGTGATTTTAGTTTAATTTAGGTTTATAGCTTACTCATATTTTAACAATGCCTCGCAAACGTAAATCTAATTTGTCGAGCACCTCATCTAAAGCTCGGGCAATGAAAATTGCCCGATCTCAAGAATCGTCTCTCCATGCTGAATTAAGAAGGCGCGAACAAGCAGAGCGTCAGGCTGCTTCGAGAGCTGCTGAGCTACCATCTCAGCGCCAGCAAAGACTTGGGGAGCAAGCCGCTCGCCAAGCTTCTTTGAGGGCTTTTGAGAATGATATTCGTACTCAAGTCCGTTTATCGCAACAGGCTCAACGTCAGCATGGTCAGCTCTATGTAGCGTGTTTCCGGGTTTCCAGTGCCCAAAATCTGCATATTTTTGCTCCACAAGGGAAAACATACAATATAGTGTATCATTCAGTTTTGGTTTAACAACTAATCGTATCCAGTGTTACATCGCGCTTCTTACATTTTTCTGTGGAAATGAGAAGTTTTCTTATAGTTGTGCTTTATACTGCAATATAACCGAATTCCACGGGGGCGAAGCCGCGGACGGAAAGCTAGTATTGCATAAATACAACTAAAAGACTAAATAAATTATTAAAATAACTAATTGTCTAAAAATATGTAAGATTAAAATATTTATAATGCAGAATTGATTTTCTGGAGCTTCCAACTCCAGAATTTTTTCCTGAAACTTTTTTGATATTTTGTCTTTTTACATTAAATACATATCATAAAATCCTGAAAATACCATCACTCCCAATTTTGAATAAATTTCATTTTTTGAAAATAAAAAATTAATTTGTAAGTTAGTCATCAACAATTTTTTTTCTTTAACAAGAATACTAATAAAATCCATGCAATTCCATTCTGTGTAACCAAATGCGCTGATGATCTAATTGGGATAATGTTGACTGTTGAGTTTTTGGTACATGAATAAACAAATCTCAGACAGTTCTCTGGTTTTTCTTTGGAGTTGCTCTAGTAGACCTTTTTGTAGGGCGCTGTAACTTTTTAACAACCTATTATATTTCAATAAAAATTTGTTACACAGTCTAATTTAGTAGTATTGCGATTGTCTGAAAATTCAAATGAAAACGGCAAATTATCAAAGAAGATAGCGATTTTTCTTTTTTTTTTTAATGGTAAGAAAGAAAGCATGCTTTGCTTGTTGTTTCTTTCTTTTTTTGTTTTGCAGTTCAATAATTGCTATTTCTGCACTCAAATAACCTGAATTTGATGATACATTTATGCAGTCCTTTTTATGATAAAAAAAATATAATTTGAATAATTTCTCTCTTGTTTTTATTTATTGAAAAAAATCAAAACTTTCATAAAACAGTTTTTAAAAAAAATATTTGTCGAATGTTCTTTAACGTTAACTACCTTGTGGCAGAATGTGCGCGACACTGCGACGGGCGTCACAGACTTTTAAGAGCACATGCAGACTCAGTAATGTCAATGCACTATAGTGCATAAATTATGCAAAAAATTGGTGATGGGACGCAAAAAAAAAAAAGAAAAAAAGAAAAAAAAAAAAGAAAAAAATAGCTCTTGCATGTCCCACGAGACGCGTAATTTCGTCAAAATATCACAGAATAAGCCTGAATTTCGTGCAGAGATTGTGCAAAGAAACACAAATATCATCAAAGCATCGCAAAAAAACGACAAATTTTGTCAAAAAAGTCCAAATTCCTTTGAAGGATCGCGGCAAGATACTATAATTTCATCATAACATTGCTAAAAACCGCTAATTTCGTTAAACTGTTTAAAAATGACAAATTTCGTCAAAAATCCCGCAAAAAATGACAGATTTCATCAAAACATTGTGACAAAACAGCAGATTAAGTAAAAAAAATCCTGGAAAAACAGTAAATTACGTTAAAAAATTGCAAGAAAATGGCAAGTTTCGTCAAAAAATCCCGCAAAAAACAAGATTTCGTCAAAAAATCGCAATAAAACAGCAATTTTGTTAAAAAAAAAAAAAAAAAAAAAATATCCCTGCAAAAAACAGCTAATTTTGTTCAACAATTCTGGGAAGACAGCAACTTTTGTCAAAAAATCTCGAGAAACGACAGATTTCGTCAAAAGATCGCAAAAAACAACAACTTTTGTTAAAAGATCGCAAAAAATGACAACTTTCGTCAAAAAATTGCGAAAAAAATAGCAATTTCCTAACAAAATCCCAAAATTAAGGCAAATTTCTTCAAAAAATCGCAAAAAGACTAATATCTCGAAAAAATCCCGCTACAAACAGCTGATTTTGTCAAAAGATTGCGAAAAAACAGTAAAGTATGCCAAAAAAATCACCAAAAAACATAAAATTTATCAAAAAAGCACACACAAAAAAAAAGATATTGCTGAAAGTAGATTTTTCTGTTCTATTATTATTATTATTATTATTATTATTATTATTGTAAATGATGAAAATAGTTTACACATACACACACATATGTTGCCATAATTGATTGGTACTACAATAGTACAAAGGATATATTTATACAATACATTGCATCTTGCAGACTATTTTTGAAATTATTATTAGCATTGCAGACATTTGAAGATATTTCTGCCACTGGGGTTAACTAATTTATGTTAATAGACATTAATGTTAATAAGTATTGAGAAAATTTTACTGTAAAACCTGTTATAAGCCCCTTTCTCACTTTTGTCAATGTTTTATATTGTCAGGAGAAAAGAGTGGGAGGGGGGAGGGGGGTTTCTGTTTTTCGGAATTTAAGGTACATATAGTATTTGAATATATTTTGCTAATAACAGCTTTATTAACTAGCTAAGCAATATTTAAGTGTAATGTTTAATAACTTTCGACGGAAGAAAATAATTTTCAGTGGATCAGGGCTTCCAAATGGTCCCCTTTTTCCCCAAAAAGTCCCCTTTTTAGAAAAAGGTCCCCTTTAGTCCCTTTTTTTGGTATTTTGGTCCCCCAAGTTCCCTTTTCTGTGTCTGAAAAAAATCGCTGCAAAATAAAAAAAACTTTGAAAAAATCCAAGAAAACAAAATTTATTGAAGTGGGCATAAAAAAAAGCATTATAATGGGTATAAAAAAAGGTTGTAATTGAAATTCTTTCATGAATCTAAATGTTAAAAAATCACCACAGAATACAGGCAAATTTTAAGAATCTCATTAAAATTCTTAAAAGTTAAAAAATTGCAGAACACAAAAGTTACTATATTAAGCTACTGCATGACTAGTCTTCAACAATGGGCCTTGGGTTGCTTCACCCACCCCCCTAAAAATGAAGCTTTTTTGAATGGAAAGAATCATTGAGTTGTGTGGAAACAGACAATTAAAACTAAAAAAAAAAATAATTTAAAGTTCATAACTCTGAATCATATTAAAGAAAATGGTTGGAGTAAAATGCCTTTTCCCATATTTTTACTTTTTTCTATCTTTACAAAAAGAAAATATTGAATTCATGAAATAATTTTGACTTCCAGTTTTTGATGGATTTTTGCATTTTAGAAGATCCTGAACACAATTTGGTGGTTTTTAGAAAATATCTGTATGTGGCAAAAATTCTGTGGGCACTGTATCTCAAAAACATAGTAGTAGTATTATATGAAACCAAAGCATACATGAAAGCTTGTCAAGCAATGGCTTTCACACAAAAATATTTTGCTTTTGAAATGGCCAGCCCAAGCTACCAATCTGAATACTATAGAAAATTTTTGGAATGAACTTTAAAAATATGTTTGAAACTAATAAAACTCTAATTCAGCATGGCTGGAATTTTACCATAAATTTCAAGATGAGTGGAAATATATACCACAGACGATTTTCAACTGTTCATTGAATCAATGCCAAGTCGCTGCGTCTCGGTACATTTTGCTAAAAGTATGACAACATACTAATTGTAAATCTAGTTGATCACAGTGATTTTCTATTATAACACAATATTTTTTCGAAACTTTCCAAGATAACTGATAACTTTTGAAAGCATGCGTTTTTCTTTGCAATTAATTTTGTCAGTTGTATTTATTGATATTCGTTTGATATTCCATAAATAAGTTCCTAACTATTATGTCAATAAAATGTATGAGTTCCTTTGAGATTCCTCTTTATACGGATATACTTTCAAAATAACGAAAAATTTTATGCTGGCCAGGAACTTTTGACTGCCGCTATAAATTAGTGTTGATTAGTTTTTGGTTTAAATCTCTCGACATTTGGTGCTTCTATGCAGCATTTTTAATGATTTCTGCAATCGCTCAGTCTCCAGAGCCAATGCACAGATTTTTATCAAACTTCAGATTCAGTTAGTCCTTGACATGAAGTGACATTTTTTATATTTTGGTATATATTGCTCAACAAGTCACACTGTTAATCTGCAGGTGTTGCAATTTCAACAACAGTTCTTTATTCAGAATTAATGCACAGAATCCCATCAAACTTTAGATTCAGTTAATCCTTAAGATGAATTGACATTTTTTACATTTTGATGTAAATTCATTCACAGGTAGCGCTGCTATGATGCAATTTTTTTTATTTCTGCAGTAGGTCTGACTTAATGCACGAATTTTTGACTAACTTAGGATTCAGTTAGACGTTGACACAAGTTGTTACTGATTAGGTTTTGATGTTAATTTTTCAATAGATTGTGCTCCTAAGCTGCATTTTATGGGATTTGCACAAGTTTAACGATAGTCATAGTTGAACAACTAATGCACAAAATTTCATATCTTTAAAATTCTCACGATGAGGATACGTTGCAATTTAATTTTGGGGCTGTGATAGGGAATTTTGAAACATTGATATATATGAGGTGGAAGAAAGTTTCGGGATTGCCACATCCGATTAGTTTGACAAGGACTGTTCCTGAGGGTACATAATATTTACATGTACTGCATTTATAGATTTTAAACTTGTGTATATATGCCTATTTTCTTACGTTAATTCTGAATGTGTAATTTTCCTAAAGATTGATTTTTTTATTCAAATATCACTTTTTAAAAAGAAAAAGAAATGCTTTTGTATGACATGTTATTTAAATCTAAACGTTTCTCAACTAATTATCATTTTATGTCTGATTTGTTATTATAGGCTATAAAATGAACTTATTGGCCTCTTTTATTTATGAGTGGTAGTAGTTAGCACTAATCCAAATATTAATTTTAGCCCCCCCCCCCAAAAAAAAATGAATGAAATTAATAAAAGTAATCAAGTTATCGATTTTAAAATTTCAGATATTTTTTATAACACACAAAAAAATTTAAGAAATGTGTGGGGGGGCAGTGGGATTAAATTTCTAAGTTTTTTTTTTACTTCTCCAGGCTCTAACTTAAGTATTTTAAGCAATTTTCTAACTCGACCCCTAATTAAACTACAGCAAGATTCAGTCTCATTTGAAGGATTGACCGAAGGAGGTATCTCATAGCGCCCAACATCTTGCTATGATCTATTTTGACCCCAGACAATTAGGGGCATTTCTTCATGTGCATGTGTGTGTGTTGTGGGGAATCAGAAATTCCCACACCCTTTTAAAATTCTTGGTCTAAGCACCCGTTTCCCACTATCTTAACTCATTTTTTCACCACAGCAGATGTTTTAATGTTTAATTGTGTTCATTACCACTCCATAAATTTTCTATAAAATTAAGAAAAAAAAATTTGCTCAATATATTTCAACGGTTAGTATCTTTTCATCCCTTTCTGTCACCAGGGAACGCTATTGAAATAAATTCTCAAAATTTTTTTATCTATAATATGTCATGTAATATCTTAAATAAAAAGCCAGGTTATGAATAAAGTTATTCTTCATTCTCTCTCTACCTTCATTCTCACTGCCTCATATCATCCCCATTAGGGTGGAGCGAAAAAAAAAATTTTTTTGAAAATCAAAAACGGGTAGGTGCCAAAAGTTGCCTTTATACTAGTACATTAACTGCGTGAAATTTTACCGCTGAAAAAAAATGGCTTGAGTCTGCGCTTTTGCTCCAAAAATCGAAATTTTGAGTAAAATTTGTCATTTTTTGACATTTATTCAAAAAAATTAAAAAATTCCTACAGAGCTGGTTAGTATTTAAAAGTATTGCTTAGACCTTTATATTTATCTGCTTAACATATTTAAACTATAAAACAATATCTGTAGTCTGTATAATTGGAGCAAATCTGACAACTTTTTGTGAAAAATCAGCGTTAACCTCTCTATTGGAGCATACAACGAAATGTTCTTTTGAATGCATTTCTTACCTAGCTGCTTTCAAAACTACTGTGTATATAACTCATAGAGGTGGTTACATTATCCCATCCGTCTCAACCACCCAATCATCTAGGCTCAGTGTTTTATTTATGTATTGAATTGTTACTTTTTTCCTCAAGACGAGTATAAGTTTTCTATAAATCAAAGTAATTTATCTCTTCTTTGTATTCACTGACTTTGGATGATTTGGATTGCTGGTGTGACCTGCTGTACGTATATTTTTATACCATGTACAACAGAAGAGAAGCTGAGTAATGTATTGGGTATGTTCTTAATTGAACCTATTCAGCAGTCTATTATCTTCATTAAATTTTCATGCAATTAATACATTATGATTGGAAGTTCTGTTACCACAGCATTTTTTCAATCAATTACTTTTTATATATAATGATTTTTTTTAAAATTGATTGTATGAATTCAATTTTTAGTATGTCATCATTTACTGTACTTATTACATTGAATATATTTTGAGAAGCTGGCTGCTTAATATTATGACGATCGTCACAGAGGATTGCAAACAAAATTTGCGTGTAAAACAACAATATTTCTAAAGAAGTTTTAGTATGCTTTATGTCGTTTCCTGTGTTGTTCCATAGTCTAGTAATTTCTAATAAGATTTTAGATCTATTATTTAGGTGTGTAGTACATTTGGTATAAAACATCCCGCGGTATAAACTTGGATTATACATTTTGTGAGTGAACATATAGACGCTGATTGACAATCTGTGCTTATATAAAGCGGAAAATTTTATTAACTTTATGAGCTGTCTTTTGTTTTCTAAACTCCTATTCCCCATTCTTTCTGAGAAATAGCTTTCCTTATGAATTAGCTTTGAAATCTCTGACAGAAATTTCTAGTCTGTTCTGAGTATCTTTTTCTCAATTTGAGAAAATAATTTTTCAAAATTATTCTCTATTTAAAAAAAAAAAAATTGCAATAGGAAGTGAATAGTACGTAGACAAATATTTTCCTTATTGATCCAGTGAATCCATGTAGCTTAGAACGTTTTATATCGTCTTCTCTAATAATTGGCGCAGAGGAAATACATTGGAGTTGAAGTAGCGAATGATTCAATATTATACACAATTCTAAGCTTACCCCATGTAAAATGGCTCACAGTGACAAATAAAATTCTCCTAATTTTAAATGAGCACTTATAGTCGATTAGAATCCGTACATTCCCTCATAAAGTACTATGCATTATATGTTTATGCCCAGGATATTTCACCATCAAATGTTGTCCACTCATAAAAAGAGGATCTAAAAGTTAATAGGAAATTACCTGGGTACGAAAACACTTAGAAAACGGCATAAAACTAATGCAAAAAAAAGTTATTTACAACAGCGGTTGCTTTACACATGGAGAACAAATTTTCATTGCAATTCTCGCTGACGATCACCATCACATTAAACAGCTCGCTTCTCAACATATAAAAAATGCAAAAGTAGAATAAATGATGGCATACTTATAGTTGAAATATCTGAAATCATCTTTGAAGCAAATCATTACGTAAAAAAAATACAATGACTGAAAAAATGTTGTGGTAACAGAACTTCCAATCACTATTCATCAACTGAATGTAAGTTTGATAAACATAATAGATGGCCGAATAGATCCCTTTAATAGATTCCCGTGCATTACTCTGCTTGTCATTTTTTTGTATAAACTGTAAAAATATACCTGAAGTTAGTTACAGCAGCATGTGGATGCAAAGAACAGATAAACAAGGTGGAAGCATCGAAAACATGAAAAATTTTTATAAAGAAAATCACAAATCAATGTATAAATAAAACACTGCACTAAGATGATCGAATAGTTGGGCCGGATGGTATAGGAAATATAGCCACCTCCACGACGCATGTCCAAGGTAGTTTTGAAAACAAGAGCTGTATTAAAAACAATTCGTTGTACGACCCAATAGAGTGGCAATGCTGTTTTCTTACTAAAAGTTGTCTGTTTTGCTCCAGCTATAGGGAATAAACATATTGTTTTATAGTTTAAATATGTTAAGCAGATAAATATAAAGGTCTAAGCAACACTTTTAAATACTAACCAGCTCTGTAGGAATTTTTTAATTTTTTTGAAAAAATGTCAAAAAATGACAAATTTTACTCAAAATTTCGATTTTTGCAGCAAAAGCGCAGACTCAAGCCATTTTCTTTCAGCGGTAAAATTTCACGCAGTTGATGTACTAGTATAAAGGCAACTTTTGGCACCTACCCGTTTTTGATTTTCAAAAAAATTTTTTTTTCGCTCCACCCTAATCCCCATCTATGTAAGGATTTAATCATTATAAACAATTAATTTTTAACAAATTTAATTATTAACAATATTGGTTTATTAATTAAAGTTTAGAATGTTTTGAAAATAATATTAAATAAAACCCTTTGAATGATCTGTGATCATACTTACCCACTTGTTTTTATTAACTGATCACTATTATTTTTTACCTGTAACGAGAATTATCAAGGTGAATGCCAAAATATTGAATGCTTTATATACTTTATCAGTAGGATATTTAAATGTGCTTAGATAAAATTGTGTACATTGTGTAATGAAATCTTATAAAGATAACCATCTAACATATTTTCTGGGGTAATTTTAAAAATTTACTTTCTTATTTAAGAAAATTTGTGCTATATTTTTACACACATATGATCCTTATTTGGTTTCCGGTTTTAATAAAAATGGTCCCCCAAAAGTCCCCTTTTTAAACAAAAATGGTCTCTCAAAAGTCCCCTTTTTAAGCAAAAATGGTCTCCCAAAAGTTCCCTTTTTAAGCAAAAATGGTCCCCCAAAATCCCCTTTTTAAATAAAAATGGTCTCCTTTCCCTCTTTTTGAGGACTAAAATGTGTTGGGAGCCCTGGTGGATGTTTAATGATGAAAAAACAATGACAGAATGAATTTGACACTCCTCAATTTTTGTTTCCTTGTGCAACAGTCGATACTAAATCTGTTAAGTATGTAATCTAAAAATAATATTAAAAGTTCAAAAATAAAAGATCTTTTTAATGATGTAGATGATTTCAGCTGTGCAAATAAAATAACCTGAAAAGTTTGATAAAATATGTTAATGTATTGCATTTATTTTCTTTCGTACTTATTACCTTATAGCCTTTAAACTGGGAGTTTTGAAATTCTGCACTAACAGGGTATAGTTATAACAAAGAATTTAAAGTTTGTTTATTTTTGTCTTCCTAAATTATTTAATAAATATTCAGAAAGATGTAAAAAATTTGTGTTATCAAGTCATCATAAGAAATTTTAAAATCCTTCTCTAATGAGAGATCATTATAATAAAAGTTAAAGCAATCAATTACATTAACAAAATATTTCCTTTTCAATAGATGTAAGATTGATGTGTAACTGAACTGAAATGTACCAACAAAAGAAAAATTTCAACAGCAAAATTCCGAGAAAATGGCTTTCCAATACTATGTTTCTACAGCAAAGTGCAATAGAAATCAATATAGTATAAAATAGTGCATAGTGCAAGCTTTTAATGTCCGTCCCTGCGTACCTGTATTCACCACACTTCTTGAAAAGGATGATCCATGATGTATTGCATTCGTTTATTTTTGATTGATAGTATCATGATCCCTGGCAAAAGAAAAAAAAAAGTTTTTTTGAAACATTTAATAATTTGCTCAAAATTTTCATAAACACTGCATTTTGGAATTTTTAACTTTTAAACAAGTAAATGCTGTGTTTCTTCCATAAATTACGGCATTTGAAACTGAATTCATTATTTGTTGTAATTCATTTGTTGCATTTACTATTGTTTAATTAAGATGTTGTTGTAGTTTTGAATGACAAATTATTCATTAAAAGATGACAAATAATTTATTTAAATAGTTAATTATATATGTGCAGTTTTAATATAGTTCTGTTTTCTTTTTTATTTTTCAGTCTTATCCTCCTTATTATGGATCATACTCTGTCACTACTGTTACATCTCCTCCTCCACCCCCATCTACATCACCTCCAGTTTATACCCAAATTCAGCTGACAAATGTAAGGAGTATTTCTCTTTCTTTCTCCTGATTAAAGCATTTTTTGGTACTTTATTGAATAGTTATTTTGAATCATGCATATTCAACTTTGATTTATAAGGTGTACCCAAAAGATTGATATGTGTTGTAATTATTTAATGGTTAGAGATAAGTAGGAAATGTAAATTATATTAGTGAAATAGTCTTTCTATTAAATTTCATAATGCTATAATTTGTTTATTGATTTCTCATATGCAAAATAGGTCAATTAGGTTTTTTTTTTTTTTTTCTCCCTAACATGATCATTACATAAAACTGCATCCTTGTATTTTTAAAATTAATTAAATTTTAGTAATAATCTGGATTATACCATTTTTTCATACTATTTTATAATCAAATATACATCATGATATATATGGGGTTGGTTGGAGATAAGTGGGTCATTCCCCTCAAACTGAAATATGTATAGGATATTTCACACTTATTTGCATTGAACATAATGCATATCACCATACTCATAGTTTTTGCATATATATTTGAGCTTTGTTTCATCTTTTATTTAGCTCTATAGAAGTAATTAAATATAGATTTCAAGAACATTTTATTTAAAGGATTCAACCTCATTTTCCTTGAGGTGTTTTCAGGTTAATTTTAATTGTATTTTAATGTTTATTAAACTTTTGAATAATTTTAAACTAAAACACACACCCCAATTTGAATTTTTAGAAAAAACTTATTTAAAAATGTTTAAGAGGAGAATTACTTCTTATCCTGTAATTTTACCCTAACAGGGATAAGTAGGTCTTCACATTATAGGGTAAGTGGACCTAGGGTGTCCTACTTATATCACTTAGTAAACTTAATTAAATTTCTGCATTGTGGTTTCAACAAGTCACCTTTAATTGCTATGGTACTTTTCTTATATTTATTTTTTCAAATTGAATATATGAGGGGGGGGGGATCACCTTTAAAAGATCTAAACTTATCTCTAAATGATTAGCTGTATTATTTATAAATAGTGCAGTTTACTTATAAACTCATTTTGATTTTCGAAACAAAATACAACTATGAATATCTAAAAGAAATTAATAAATTAGATTAAAAAAGAGCTGCTAAAGTTGGTGACTATGTATTTGTGAAACTTGCATTAAAAAAAAAAAAAAAAAAAAAAAAAAAAACCTTATAAAATATTACCAGGGCTGCCATAGTCAGCATTTTATTAATTTTGTCTCACACCATTTTTTTTTTTTTTTTTTTTAGTAAAAATTTTTCATGTACATTTTGCTGGGATTTTTTGCTCTCATATACAACTGCAGGAACTATTATTATTTAAATCTTCTATAAATAATACTTAAAATATTAATCTTCTGATTATAACAATAATTAGTTTGCACAATTATTTATTATCATAAATGATTACTGATATGCCAATTGTTAACTATATTTGAAAAGCACTGGGTTTGTTTAATTAGAATGCTTTTAAGTTCCAATTCTACATATATATATATATATATATATATATATATATATATACTGTTCTATGATGTCCATTATTGAAAAAAAAAAGAAAGGCATGTAGTTTTTGACTTAGTTATATACCTTTTGGCATCATTTCTTATTAGGTCCATCTACTACAGAAAATAATGCCTCTTCTTTGTCATTTGATTTATGCAGAAAATCCTTGATGTTTTAACTGATGTAATTATACTATACAATAGAATCCTTAAATCTGCAAACCCCTTAAATCCAGATATCATCGCAGGTCTAAACAATGAATTT
Source organism: Maratus speculifer (assembly GCA_964019185.1). Lineage (NCBI taxonomy): Eukaryota > Metazoa > Arthropoda > Arachnida > Araneae > Salticidae > Maratus > Maratus speculifer. Next base: position 6,442,518 of record OZ025292.1, on the reverse strand, counting down.
TCAGTTCAAATATAGGGACAAAATTACAGAATTTTCACTTTTATACAGGCATGAAAGAGTTAGTTTTTATTAGAAGCATCTAAAATTCGTGTAATTGAAGTTCTTTAAAATATCTTAAAAGGGAAAGAAAGTTTCTATAAGATTTCTTTTTGTAGCAGAATATTTTTTTCTATTTATACAATATGTTTGAGTAATTCTAGTGTGACAGTTTTGGAAATATATTTCTAGAGCAAAGATCATTACAAAGCCTGGAGAATTTTAAAAAAGGTGAGGGGAAGGGGCTAACATCTTAAATAGTCAAACCACTCGATATTTATTTTAAAAAATTAATCTTTCTACTTTACATAAGTTTTCATCAGATAGATTTATATCCTTAGCAGGCTGCATTCAATTTTCTTTTTTGAGTTAATTAATCTATACATTTATTGCTACTTAAAATTTTTGTTTGTTTTTAATAATTTCTGAGTTTCAAAAAGCAAACAATTTATGTACAGTTTATCTTTTATTTTATTGTGTGAATAACTGTTAAAACATGTCTAAATTATAAAAACTTCACCCTATTGTATAAATGGAAAAAAAAAAAAAAAAAAAAAAAAAAAAAAAAATCCACCTTTTTTCCTATTTTCCACTTTCATGCTTGTTTATATTGATCCATTTGTATTTTAATCTGTAATTCTAGACCATGTGACTGAACTCGTGCTTTATCATACAGGAAGTATAAATTTATTTCTTAGGAGGAAAAAAATCAACATATTGCTGATATTACTGGCAGTAATTACAATACTTTTACTAAATATATTTATGTATTAATCAAGCTTTTCTAGTTGTTAAGTCTGGCTAAACCTGAAATAAACCTTATTTATTTTATGATTTTGATGTAAATTAATAAATTATGTATCATGCTTTTATTTTTTAAAAGACCCTATCTTTATTCATTATTACCAAGTTTCATTCAATAATTCAAAAAAAATGTATAGAAAATATATTATGCATGTGATACATTCAACTAAATTATACACTATTAATCATTGACTTAACCTTTATTTTTAATAATTTAATCATTTTTATAAGTGTCTTTATATTTTATTGCTTTAGTTTATTACTTTACGTAATTATTTTAATATTTTACTACATTGTTAGCATTTGTAATAATTTTGATTGCATTAGTACATTCAAATTATCATTTATTAGCCAACTTATTATGCCCAGATAATAGCTAAAAGTTTAATTCTCTCACAATATCATACATTGAAATTTGCTTTTCTTTTTCTAGGGTGGTTATTCACCTCATTATGGTAGTCCTAAAACACCTTATAGGTTTAAGGTAAGTTTTTAAAAAAATTTATTTTACAAAACTAAATACAAATAAACCATTCAAGTGTGGAAAAAGTGTCCATTAAACAGAGGAATTCACTTTTCAGGATAAAAGCCTTTATGGGGGTCTTATTGATTGTATGTATATTGTTAATCTGAAAAAAAAAAAAAAAATAATAATAATAACTTGGACATTCTTTTGAAATTTTTGTCAACCTATACCTGACCTGCTAAAGTCAAAACTCAACCTGAAACCAACCCAAACTTGAAATAATGAAACGTAAATTGACTCACAGCAAAAAAGGGGGAAGTAAACACAACTTGATTTTGACTCACCACAAAAAATGTAGAGCCAACACTACCCAGGTCACTTTGGAAGTGGATAAAAGGCAGCTAACCCAATCCAATGCAGGATAAAACTAGAAATGTAACTTTTGAATATGTTTTGAAATACTTGTGCCTTCAAAGTTTCACTTATAACAGTAGACCTTTTTTTACACAATTAGCATTCAGTCTTTAATTTATAAACATTTTAATATTTTGAAAATCTTCCCATCTTGTGTAGTACATTGTGTATCATCACAAATAAATCATTTACTTGATTCATTTTTAACAGGAGCTCTAGAGGTAAATCGTCCTTTCACAAGTCTTTGAAATAACAAGTTATATTATATTTTGATGGTATTTAAAAAATATTATCTGCAGCAAACTGCTAATAAATTATCCTTTCTGTCTTTCTGTCTACCACACTGTAGTTTCTTGTTATAACAAAGTTAGAAGCATCAATACTAGAACATTAGAATTGTAATTATTCAGCAAAAATGCTGTTTCATTACAGAAGCATTTGATATAATTCTTATTTTACGAATAGTTGAAAAAGTATATTTATATTAATTTCCATAAACATATTCTAGACAATACAGACAGGCGTGCATTTTGTTTTTGTAGAACTTTAATCTGCAGTTTATATAGACTTTTAACATGAAAAGATATACAGTAGACTCCCTTAAATCCGCCTCCCTAAAATCCGCGAACGCCAGAAATCTGCGCATTTTTTCAGATGTAAACAATGAAATTAAAGATGGTGCTGAAGTCAGCAGCTATTGCAATACACATAATTCTTTAAATATATATTTTTTTAAATCCTTTTTGTCAATTAAAATTCAATGGGCTATTTAAATCAATGGTCCTTCAATTTAAATTCTGCAGTGTTAAATAATATTTCTTAGACGTACGATGATCGATATTTAATTGAATTAATCATTATCGTATCGTAGTTGCTGAGTAATATAACTTTCAATGACCGTTTGGTACAGTTTTCAATACGCGCGGCAGGATAATTTTTGCTACATAAAATTATTATTTCAGTAGTTCTATTACTATTTTCGTATCCCTGCTAGTTACGAAACGAATTTGATATTTGCATTCGGTTTACTAATTACGATGATCGATATTTAATCGAAATAATCATTATCGTATCGTAGTTGCAGTGTAATTTTTGCTGTATAAAACGAATATTTTTTAATTGATCAAGCTTTTTTTGTTTATTAACAAAAGCAAATATTTTTTTTTTATAAAAAGATTGCTTTTTCCTCAGCATTATTTATATTAATATTGCATCTTAATTATTTACTTTATTTTAATATATTTTAAAATTTTTATTTTAATTAATTTTTTTTGTAATAACTTGTTTTTTAATTATTTATTTATTTAAATATTTTACTTAATTTTTTTCACATTTCAATTTATTATATGCATTGATTACAATGCTTAACTACCAATCAAATTAATGTTTCAAAAATGTAAACAAATCAGTGACCAGAAATCCACAAAATTCTAAAATCCGCACAACCCCTGGTCCCAAGCTTTGTGGATTTGAGGGAGTCTACTGTACTGGACATTTTAAAAAATCCTGTCAATCTGAACCCAGCCTGCAAGAGTAAAAGAGCCAACTCAAAACCCATCTCAACCCAATCCACACACACACACACACACACACACACAAAAAAAAAAAAAAAAAAAAAAAAAAAAAAAAAAAAAAGTCATTTTAATAGAACCAGAAGAACAACAGAAAGATATACTGCCGACCCATCCAAAACTGCAGCAAAAAAATAGTGCTAACCTGACCTGAACTGCAGGTTGGGTTTGGTTAAAGAAAAGTAACCCGACCCAATGCAGGACTCTTCTGTAGATGTAGTGTAGTGTAGATCCATATTTGGCTCAAGTCACTTTGGCTCTAAACCAGTTTTTTTTATTATTATTATTATTATTATTATTACATTTGAGCTGGATCAGACCTAATTATATTTAACAGATTCTGGCCAGGCCAGGTCTTGATTTAATTTTTCCAGGCAGTATTGGGGCTATAATTTGTATTTGTTAAATATAATGATGATATTGTAGAATCTTTGGCAGTTTTTTTTTTTAGTTTAATAAATTGCAGAATTTTTTCTAAATTTATTTATTTACTTAATGATCAAAGTAGGTTTTGTTCAGGCTAGATTGGATCAGAGACTGAAATTTTGCCGCTGTAGGTCCTAATGTGAGATAAACTTCTTTAAAAATACTTGTCTTTTTCAGATTTTTGCAAATTCTGCCACTACAGCAGATGATTATAAGTGTCAAATTTAGTTATATTTTGCTTGCTTTTTTTTTTTTTTTTTTTTTTTTTGCATTAATGTCAAATACAGAGATAATCCAAAACATTTCTGAAAATTTTATTGTAATCCTTTTGTTGATTCTTTCTATAATAAAAAGGCCAAGATATCCAAAAAGTAAATGTCATTGGTCAATTAAAAGATACAAAACACAGTGAAGCAACACTTTTTATTGTACACTAAAGGACAATAAATTATTGCACAACAATGTACCCTCTTTTACTATAATTCCATTTTTTGTTGAGACTTATTAATTACCTTAATTTTCATCTTTTTAAAATAGTTTGCAGGTATTGCAAAGACAATTGAAAGCATGTGATGTTTTGTGTATTGCACATTTTGATTTTCAGTGTCAATGACTAATTTTGAAATATGACTCAAAAACAGAGGGAGAGATGGGAGTCATCTAGTATTTTATATGTTAAAAGAACATACTTATTATCGTCCACCCTTTAGTGTAAAGCGATTGAGAAAACATACTGGTATTTAGTGGTAAAATAAGTCATAAGAAGACTTTTTTTTCATTTGATCTATTTTAGTAGTAAATAATAATGCTTGTTCAAACTTTTTGAAATTATCAGCAGTCATAAATAATATGGTTATGCACCTCGTGAGAATAAATCATGAAAAAATAATGATATCTAGTTGAAAAAGAAACAAGTTTTTTCTTGCTTTTTTTTAGTTTTCGGCTAGGTTCCATTAGCACAACAACAAAAACCCTTTTTATTGTTTGACTAGCTGACCCGCCTGGCGTTGCCCGGGTTTGTATTAACAATATTAAATGAACTTGAAATTTGTATGATTTTATCATCAACTCGTTACATGCAGAAATGCATTGTCTGAAATACGTAGCCACTGACTGTGTGAAAAATCGCTTTTAAAAACAACAATTAATATTAAGCTCTAAAAATACTCAAAATGAGCAATGAGAAATGCAGGAGGGAATATGTATACAACGATTGCGTGATTTTCGTGTTAAAAAGTTGATATTTACAATTAAAAATATCTGTTAAGTCACGTAACTAATTATTATTTTCACATACAAATGCCAAGTGAAATATTTTGAATTTCAAACTAATTATATCATTCTTAAATCCGACTATACATCAATGAAATCTACACACGATGGTAGCTAAAAGAATGGTATATAGTATTGTAATTTCAGAGCTATTTAACAAAAATAAGTGTTTTTTTAATCAAATCTTGCGTAATGTTCACTCTGTGTATAAATTCCTAACCTTAAACTTTTTTACTGTAACCAGAACCTGTCTGTAACCTAACGGCGACTTAACAGTACCCTACCGTAATATAAATTTCTTTAATATTTTAATAAGTAATATTGTAACTTTCTTTAAAATTTGTATGGAAAAAATATTAGATACAAAGAAACCTGATACAATGAAAATCTGAGTCAAAGTCGAATGGAATTGTGCCAAACCCCCTTGGTTTTTAAGGTTTTGTCAAAATTTCTGATTGTATTCATAAGTCAAAACATTTTATTTTATAAAAAATACTTCTTCACGTCCGAACATTTCAAAATTTTATCGACCTTTAACTAGATGATATAAATCTCGTCTGGAGAGATGCTCTAAAACAGGTCTGTCAAACCTTTCAATAGGTAGGGGTGCCTCTCAACTGGTTACTAATAATAAAGAGTGCTATAAGGGGCTATACAAATATAACTTTATCAAAATTTTGTTATTTTTACCTCCCTCCTGCCCCTTATGATATCATACTTTATAATTCACTGAAATACTTCATCCCCATCACCCTATAATATTGTTATCAGTATCTAAAAATGTTTCTATTTTTAGAATCTTTTTTATATATATATATATATACTGGTCGTCCTTGGCGACCAGTTTGGTCTCTCTTAAATGTATATTAAGCATTAAATCATATTGCTTTTATTCATAATTTTTTTTTAATTGCTCAATTTTTTGTCAAATTTGAAGATTCTGCTAGAGAAATAGACACAGATATCATATATGCACCACAGTGGCGTGATTGCAAAAAAATGGCAATTATATGTGCCTCACATGGTAACCTGGATATTGTTATTTATTTATTAATAAACTGTTTGTTTGCTTTTGTTTTCTTCTTTAAAATGATATAAATTATTTTATTCTATAATTATTAACTAAACTTTTAATTATTATTTCCTTTTTAAAATAATATAAATTAGTTAAAAAATATGTATGTAACTGATATTTGAAAACGAAGTTTTTGCCAAATTGGTGTCAGAAAAATAACGTGCCAATGTGGTGCATACATGACATCTGTGCTGATAAATCAAGAACACAATATTTTTATTCTAGCCCAGCAAAGATAATAAATCGCCAAATATTGTACCCATGAAATTTTTTGCATTTCATTAATTATTTAAAATATAATAATATAATCTTTTCATTTATTTCATTTATAATACATAATGAAACTGAAAAGCGTAAAAATCATGCCTTTTATTTTTTTAAGTGAAAAGAGCAGAAAAAATAAATAAAAATAATGATATTTTGAAGCTTCATAATTGCAACAAAGGAACAAAACATAAATAAATCCAATTTACCACAGCCTGAATTTTACCAAAGGACTTTTGCACAGTAATCCATAAGATGCATTTCATTTGGATGTTGCCATTAAACAATTAACAAATAATCGTGATTTTTGTGCCACATACGTTAGCATAATATATATATATATATATACTTGCAGTGATATTCACATATGATTAAACATTTATTAGTCACATACTTTACGAATTCAAGAAATCAATAAAATATCAATACATGAAATAAATTTATATCAGAAAAGATCTAAAAGAGTTAGTTGCTATGTAAAAGTGTTGAATGATAGCTTATTGTTATGTAATGCATCAAAAATAATATTGTCTTCTTGCAAATGCCCTTCTGCCCGAGGAGCTTAAAAGCCAAAATTATTAACAAAACAGTGGAAAACATTCTTTCTTTCTTTAGTGGTAAATAAAAGCATTTCCTACATATTATGCTATTGATTTCTCTAACAGCTAATTATATGTGCATATGGCTGAAGAATATGAATGCCAAATGTGGAGTATTCCAAATTTTGGAATGTAATGATTTTACAAACCTTTAATGTCTTTAATAATAGGTTTGAATTTTCATAAAAACATACAAAAATAGTAATAAGGTAAAATACTATTTGGATGTATAGAAAATGTTACTAATCACAGAAAAGTTTGTTGGATAAAAAATGATAACAATATCAAAAAGCAAATCCCTCCCCCCAACTGCAGAGGTATCTTATGATATATCAAGTATCAGACCCCCCTTCCCCTAAAGTGATAATGCTGTATATGCATAGTTCTTAACATGACTTAAATCATGCAACAATATTATCTCACTCTTATAGTCAGCAGAGTCTGATTTAGCAGAGACTAACTTCCACCAGTATCTTATCTTTCTATAATAACTGCCGCCTTATTTGGATGGACAATTTTGATGATAAATAAAGTGAGCATTTACTATTCAGAAATACTGTTTGAAGTTTGCTCCTGTGCTAATTTCATTCTAGGTAATGGTGGTCTTATATTTCATTTGTATCTTATACATTGAACATGTATTTTATTGTGATAGACATAAAGTATCTATGATTCATAAACACTATGTAAAAATAGTTTGAAGATAATGCAGTAAATTTAGAATGACTTTTTTTTAATAAAAGAGTGGGTGTTTAAGGGTAGAAGCCACAAGACAGGAATAAAGGAAAAAGTCAGAAATCTTCTAATAATAATTAAAAATATATGAGAAAACATTACATTTATTTTCTTAAAAAGCATTCTTTAAAATAAATTTTTATCCTTACAAAAGCATACAAAAGGACACTAAGAAAACCTTCAAAGAGTGCCATGACTTACATGGGAATCTCGATGGACAGCCCTACTCTAAAGATTGTCAAAATATGAACATTTAGGCACTTTTACCATAGGAAAAAAGATAGTCTCTAAAGTATAAAGTGCTCTGCCGTCACAAATTTTTTAAAAAGTATTTAAATTAGCATTTATGAAAGCTGATTACACCTTCAAAGAGAATATTGTCTCAGATTTGCTTGTGTATTTTTTATTAATCAGTATCTCAGAAATTGTACCCTAGAGAAGTGATATCACTTAAAAACTGTGAAAATGACCCTTTTTAAAATTTGCTTTTCAAATGTTTAGTACAGGTTTTTTTTAAGTAAATGTGGCTTGTAAGATGTAAAAGTGTGTTTTTTCAGAATATGGTTTCCGTTTTTAACAATGTATAACTTGACTAGTCAGGAATAAGATAAAAATTGTATCCCCCCCCCCCCCCAATCACCCGATTCAGTTCTTTATTGGGTGATTGGGGTCATCAAGTTCTGGGAATGTGCTAGCACTTTTGCCAGTTCAGAATGAAAAAGATGATTTTTTTTATGAGAGTGTGTTGTAATTCTTAATTAATAACTCAGCTAAATATAAAAAATTTAAAATTCTGACTGTAAGATGCATTTAGACCCGTGTTGGACTATCCCATACAAATTTTCATTCTTGTACATGTGGTAGATATTTCTGCATTTTTTGTAGGCAATCTGAAAAATATGTTAAATGTAAAAAATCTGTGAAAGTTTTTGAAAAAAGTTTAAAAAAAGAAAGTAATAAAATAAAGATTTCACCGATTTTCTGTGATTTTTTTTTTTTTTTTTTTTTTTTTTTTTTTTTTTTTTTTTTTTTTTTTTTTTGGGGGGGGGGGGGAGGGGGGGGGGATTCTGTAGTAGTGATTGTAATTTTGAATTTTCTTTTCTGACTAAATCATGCAGTCTTGATTATGTCTCGTAGTTTTCTATAGCAGTTGATTGATGTATTATGTAGAATTATATTATATATTTTTCAAAAAGGTACAGAAGTTTATTTTGTTGTTCTAATTGATGTGATTAAAATAAGCGAATGAATTGCATTGAAGTAATTTTTTTAATCTAGACTGAAAATTCCATTCAAGTTGATGAGCAAATTCTTATGAAGCTCTGTTTACAATTTCCTACTGTGGAGGAAGGTCACATATGGCAACTTCTTAAACAGTAAGTTAAATTACATGTTCACATTTAGCTTACTTTTAGAAGATTAACAGTTAGTTGAGAATTTTTATATTTATCAACATAAGAAAATGATGTATTATAAGCCTATTTTGTTAATACAGTAGACTCCCTCAAATCTGCACAGTTTGGAACCATAGGCTGTGGGGATTTTAGAATTTTCTGGTCATTGCTTTGTTTACATTTTTTAAACAGTAATTTGAATGTAATTAATAATGCAAATAAAACTATAATGAATGCTTACAATATAGTAAAATATTAAAACAATTAAATTAATAAACTAAAATAATAAAAATGTAGATAATTTTTAAAATATTAAAAATAAAGATCAATTTAATAACCAATAATGTATGATTAAATATTCATTATAAAGATGAAATGTGTTTTTCCTAAATTATACAATGAAACTTGCCTCATAAAAATACATTACTAATTCATATCAAAATCATAAATTAAGGAAGTTCTTTTTCATGCTTAGCCAGACTTAATAACCAAAAAACCTTGATTAATCGTGATATCAGCAATGTCTTGATGTTTTCCAATATATATATATATATATATATATTCTTCCTTCATAAAAAAGCATGAATTCAGTAATATTAACAGAATTACAAATAAAAAAATATATGGAATTGATATAAAATTTTAAAAATTAAATTTTGTCCCTATATTTGAACTAAATGTTTCATTGTTTACATCTGTAAATTGTGTGTGGATTTTAGAGAGTTGCGAATTTTAGAATTGCGAATTTGAGAGAGTCTACTATATATGTATTCTTTATAAGTCTGTAGGAAATTGTGTTTCTAATTTAGCTTGTTAATATTTTTATCAGCTTTTTTTTGGTGACAAAAGAGCAAGCAAAGATTCTGTTTTTAAATTTCTAATTAAGCATTGAAATTAATTAATTAAAAATATTATACTATAAATTAATAACATAACATGGTGTACCTGACATTGCCAGGATTTTAAAAATGTTTGTTTAGAAAAAATTAATTTCAAAATTTAAACTCTGTACTTTTGATACTTGTCAACATATTTTTTTTTCTCTTTCATTATATGAATCTTGTGTAAAAATGCTTTTCTCTTTTTAATCTAATGTTAAAAAATATTATGTATTTGTATCTAGTTCTTGGGGAAAAAAAAAAAAAATGAAAACTTAAAAGAAATGATTTTTTTTTTCTTTTTAATAAATGAAAAGTCGTTTATGACATTCTAAATTCTGCATTTTCCGCATAAGTTGTATGTCTTTTAGCATTTTATAGCATATGATGTATGTTTAAATATGTTCTGGATGACGATTTCTTCCATTTATCTTCTGCATCTCATTCTCCAGGATTATTATTTTTTTTTTTCTTCCACTTGCTTTAACATTTTACCTTTTGTCAAAAAAAAAAAAAGTACATCAAATGTAAAAATTGTTTTGATCAGGATGATAAAAATTTTAGGTGAGTTGTATAATATTAACATGTGCAAAATCTTTCGGCTTGCTCCTCACCACAATATGAATCTTTGTTGCATTACATCATATGAACTTGAATTATAGGCTACAAATTACAAGTACATTATAAAAATTGTAATATAGTATATATGTATCTATCTTAAATTTTTAATATTTTGTTTCATTTATTATCCATTGCTAACATTTTCATGATCATCATTGGACTTAAATATTTTGATTTTTTTTTTTTTTTTCCCTCACAATGCAATTGATTTTTTTATTCATAATGCTATATATGATTGCAAAATTAGTTAACAAATATTGATAGAATAATGTCATTCAAATAGCTTGAATATAATGATAAAATCAGTTTATTAATCACTTTTTTTAAACATATTTTATACTGAAAACAATAATATAATTTAGTATTTTTTAAGAAATGAAGGTAACGTTATCAAACCACAACTCACTAGTGTTATTCAAAATATTTTGTCTTTTTCTGAAATAAACCTGGCAACCCTGGTTTGAGTCCCTTATGTTTTATGTAATACATTCTTAATCTCTCATGTTCTAGAACACCATTCATTTTGCCATTTACACATTCATTGACATCTACATCTGATAAGTCTCTGTTTAGAAATTAATTCTATAATTTTTGCTTGGTGGATATTTATCTATACATTTTTCTTTATTTCAGCAAAGCAACTATGATAAAATCCTTTATAAAGCATGATTTTTTTTTTATATTTCACCCTTTCTTCTAAAATCAAAGCAATGTAAATGCAGTTTGGATTATTGATAATGGACACTCTATCTGTATATAATATGCATGAGTGTCTACTTAAGAATATCCTGGTTAGGAGAAGAATTTAGTATATCTTGTAGTCTACTGTTTAAGCCCTGTTTTTTAACATGAAAAATATAAGCATTAAGTTAAACTAAAAAAACCCAATAAAATAAACTAATAAAAACTAAATCAAGATTAGTAATAAACCCAGTTTCTACACTAAGAATGAGTTCTAGAGACCTAAGCCTTTTGTGAAAATTCTAATATACACACTCATGTATATAAAATAGATTTAAAAATGCGAAAACAAATTCAGAGAACCTCAAAAAATTAAAATATGCCAATACTTCCATAGTTGGGTTTTTATCATGTTTCAATACGTTTTTTCAAACTCACATGACGTTGCATATTCACCTAGTGACATCTGTTATATTTTCAATACGATGTAATTTTCACATTTTTTAAAATTTGTCGACTGATTTATTTAATTTTGAACTTTTATGTGGAAATCTTGCTAGAGAAACGTTATGATTATTCATGTTTTCTTAATTCATCAAACTATTATTTCATTTGTATTTTTCACATGAAAATCTTGCAATAGAAAAGTAATTGTTGTGGTAAAAATTTTATTATTAGAATTTTATTGTGTTTTTTTTTTTTTAATTATTAATAATTGCTATAATGAAAAATGTTTATTTTTCTCCTGTCATTTTTCTGTCAGAGTTGGTTTTATCAGAGCCATGTTAAGTCGGTATTCAAATTTTTAAATCCTCCCCATTTCCACCCCTTTGGGCCAATTTTGACCATTTGAAATTCTTGACATTAACCATCTCAATATTTTTGGTGAATTTGAAGACGATTTGTGTATAATTGCAACTTTTATCGTGTGGACATAATTTAGTACATACATACACACACACGAATATGCATACATATACACTGGTGTCCAAAAGTTAAGCATAATTGGTAATTAAGTAAGTAATGAAAGAAATATAAATCGAAATGTGGTGAAACTCCAGGTGTGTAAACAAAATAGTAACCCTGTCATCAGAATTTAAAAATAATAAAAATTGTATGACAAATGAGCAGGTTTACTAAATAATTTTTTACTGCGCATGCGTGAACGCTATTAAAATTTCATTTGCATGTTATGTTAGTTAAATGTGTAGAGCAACTTTTGTGAAAGTCTCAAAAACATAGATTAAAAATTCTGAAAATTATCGTTGATAGAATGAGATCAAAATCCGCTATTACCTAATGAAGCAAAAAGATGAGGGGCTGTATCCATATCCCATTGTTTCATGCCTAGACAATATTGCACATACAACTGTATTTGGATAAAACCCCTGATATTTTGCTACCTTTTAGGAATAACGGATTTTGAGTTTATTCTATAGATGATAATTTTCCGAATTTTCAAGCTATGTTTTTGAAACTTTTACAGAAGTTGCTCTATACATTTAGCTAATACAATATGCAAATGAAATTTTGATATTGTTGATGCATGCACAATGAAAAATTATTTACTAAACCTACTCATTTTTCATACAATTTTTATTATTTTTAAATTCTGATGACAGGGTATTATGTACAATGATGTTTGTCATATTTTCAGAAAAGAACATTAATTTATATTAAGAACTCTGCAAATTATAAGAAAAAAACTTAGGACTGTTTTTTATAAAAACCTTAATTTCTCTACGAGTATGAATGTTATCCTTATAAAAATAAACACAGTACATTACAATAAGCCACTTAATCATAATGTGCAGTTTGAACGCTTTTGCTACATTAGTTTTGATAGAGTTATCCAAAAGATCTTTGTTCTTTTTCAATTTGTTGATGGTCCCCTGTTCGATTTCGGGGAAAACTCTTTGCGAAAATATATGACACGTACTAATTTGTTTACACACCTGGAGTTTCACCACATTTCGATTTATATTTCTTTCATTACTTACTTAATTACCAATTATGCTTAACTTTTGGACACCAGTGTATATCTACTTTTTTTAGGTGGGGGTAGTTTTGGGGTCCTGGGTTATATAGGAAAGTTATAATCATTTTTTCAAAAGTTGTATCATGGTAACGTCTGTAATAGGTAGTATTTCTTATGAAATCTACCAAAAAAATTGTCAATAAAAAAAATAAATAAATAGAAATTAAAATTAAACTTTGTTGTTTGTCAAGGGTTGAACTCTCCACCACAATTAACTACCATTGATGAAAAGTTTTTTCTTTTCTTTTCTCTAATGTTTAATTATTTTGTTACTTAAAAAGAATAAATTTTATTGTTTATTTAAAATCACCTGATAAAAAAAATATACATATTGTTTATTAAATTTGAAAATCCAGAGAGTGGCAATTTCCTTCCCTTGTCTCTCTCTCCTACTTATGTGATACAGTAGACTCCCTAAAATCTGCAACTCTCTAAAATCTGCACATATTTTACGGATGTAAACAATGAAACATTCAGTTCAGATGTAGGTGCAAGATTTGACTTTTTTAGTTTTATATCAGTTCCACATATTTTTTAATTTGTGATTTTTGTTAAGATTATTGAACTCTTGTTTTTTCATGAAGAAAGAATAATTTATTTCTGAAAAAAAATAAAGATATTGCTGATATCATTGGTAATCATAATCTTACCAAATATATTTATTTATTAATCAAGATTTTTTAGTTATTAAGTCTGGCTAAACCTCAAATAAAGCTTCCTTATTTTATGATCCTGATGTGAATTAGTAATGTACCTTTATGAGGCAAGTTTCATTGAATAATTTAGGAAAAACACATTTCATCTTTATAATGAATATTTAATTATACATTATTGATTATTAATTTGACCTTTGTTCTTAGTATTTTTATCATTTTAAAAATTATCTAAATTTTTATTATTTTAGTTTATTACTTATTTTAATATCTTAGCATATTATAAGCATTAATTATACTTTTGATTATATTATTAATTACATTCAAATTACTTTTTAAAAAATGTAAACAAAGCAATGACCAGAAATCTACAAAATTCTAAAATCCGCAAAACCTCTGGTCTCAAGTTGTGCGGATTTGAGGGAGTGTACTGTATATAGTTTCAATAAAAAAAAATTAAACAAAAATTATTCACAAAATACAGCAGTCTTTCAATTTTATGTTGCATTACTCATTTGTTTTATATAATGTTTTGTTCCAATTTCTTTTTTAGGTATCACAATCGGGAAAATGTTGTTCTGAGCGCTCTATTAGCTGAAGGTCAACAAAGAGTTGAGACTGCTCACTCGATTGAAATTACACCTAAATTGCAAAGGGTATGATTAATTTTAGCTGATTATTATTTTTGTTATTCCACATGATCTATGTTATAATAGCAAAAGATTGTTTTTTTGTTCATTGCTTAAATTATGCAGGAATTCACTGGAATTCAACTCTGATACTGCTTTTTTAGCACTTTCCAACAAAGTTGAAAAGTGCTTATGCATTCGGTTTGTCTGGCCGGATGGCCGTCTGTCCGTCTGTCCGCGCTCTAACTCCCGTAAATATACTCGGATTGCTATGAAATTTTTATACGTTATTGATGTTTACCCTAGCACGAACCCTATTGAAAATGAAGTATCTACCATGATTAGTTTATCTACAGGACGAATCAAAAGTTTCCCATTACATTACGGCCTATGGGGAAAAATCGTTAATATACTCGGATCGCCATGAAATTTTAGGACGTTATTGAGGTTTACCCTAGCACGAACCCTATTGAAAATGAAGTATCTACCATGATTAGTTTATCTACAGGGCGAATCAAAAGTTTCCCATTACATTACGGCCTGAGGGGAAAAAATCGTTAATATGCTCCGATTGCCATGAACTTTTAGGACGTTATTGACGTTTACCCTAGCACAAGTCCTATCGAAAATGACGTTTCTACCATGATTAGTTTATCTACAGGGCGAATCAAAAGTTTCCCATTACATTACGGCCTATGGGGAAAAATCGTTAATATACTCGGATTGCCATGAAATTTTAGGACGTTATTGACGTTTACTCTAGCACAAGTCCTATCGAAAATGAAGTTTCTACCATGATTAGTTTATCTACGGGGCGAATCAAAAGTTTCCCATTACATATTTTAAATATATTAAGCTTTTTCATGTATAATAAAATTGATATATGTCTCTGAAGCTTAATATAAATTATACGCTACTGTCTTGCATAATATGAAGTACATAGCATTTACAGGGCCATACAAAAGATTTCAAATAGTATATTTTTTCCGAAGTACCGTATATGTGTCCGATGATGGTTGATGGAGGGATGAAATGCATTTTAATTATGATATGCGCGTTTATTTTTCACTAAATATATGCACATTATATGGTGTGTATAAATGTTATAGATGATATACAGCGCTACCCATAAAGAGCTCACCAACGTTACTGAATATGAGCGTAAATTATTTAAACGTGGTTTTTAAATAAGCTATGCATTTTTACGCTGAGCTTCATTCAATTTACTGAGAAATGTTTGCAGAATATAGATAAAAGGATATACAGGGCCACGCAAATAATTCGGTACATGGACGCGTATGAATGATGATTTATGAGAATGTGATTTCAGTTGTTTTAAAAGTGTTTTAGTTTACAATAAATTTTAGCCTAATGCTGACGTGTAATAAAGGTACAATGTAAACTACAGGGCTGAACAAAAGTATTCAAGTATGTTTCCATCTAATAGTATGAATTGCTGAAAAAGAAATCTCAAGCTACTGGGTATTTTCTTGCTAAGCTAAATTTTACCCATTATATGAACTGACATATGAAATACAGGGCTGTTCTAATGTACTGGAATATATATTTGGGTATATTTGGCTATACACTATTATTTCCCTAAATAACAAAATTTTGTTAAAAATTTCATTAAGTGTTGGAAAGTGCTTCATAATCTATGCTTAACGCATGATTTTTCATACTTGTTTAGTCTTGCTAGGATGTGAGGATGATTTTCAGATTATATTTTTATTCTAAAAAATTCAGATCATTATTTTAGGAAAAATTAATTAATTAATAGTCATTTCAAAAAAAATAATTTTAATTTTCCGTAGTTTAATTAATATATCCTATAAATCCAGTATTTTCATTTTATACATCGCAGCTTCCCTATTTGACATAATAGCAATATACAAAATAATATTTTTCTAAGTTATTTTATTATTAATTATTCATTCTTAAAATTATATTAATCAGTCTTAATTTTAAATGTAGATCATTTTCATGTAATCGCCCGGTCTTTTAAGCATATAATTCGCAATTTATGCTTTTTCAAAAATGAAGCTACACCACAAAAATGAAGCTCTGTATTTTTTTATGAAGATCGTGGTCTTTCTCAAATTCATGCATCGCCATCTTGTCTTAGTCCCTCATGTTGTCCAGATCAATGAGTCATCGGGAGTTGAGAATGTTCGAACATATTCTAGAAGCTTGGTCGGTACGAATTTCCCCCCGAAATCCCCGCGTCCGTCCCTTGATGATGCATGTTTTTTCTCGATCATCTCGAGCATCGGATGATGCGAGATTCTGATTGGCTGAGCACATGCGCGCTGCCGTGAAGGGGACAGCGATATTCTGATTTATTTGACACTTTTAGAGAGACCAGCGTAGGAGATAGACGTGCATGGCCCGGCGTGGCCCTCTCGGGGGTTTAGCGTCGGGAGAGAAGAGTCCCTTTTCTGATTAAGCTAAAAAAAAATCTTTTTTTAACAACCGCTTTGCTGAGATATGTTTTTAGATAAATATTTTTTAAAAGTTCGTCCAGCCTCTCTCAGGAATCTACTCTTATAATCAATGTAATTAAATTTGCTTCCCCGTCAAAGAGCTGCGGCATAAAGGCACCATAGCTTCGCAACAAAGAAAAACGTTTCTAGTCCTGGACCATCAGCAATAAACTTCATCCTTGTGCTCATCGACAACTTTTCGTCTCTGCAGCTGCCTGAGCAATGATACACCTATCCTGAATTCTGTCTGCGGCTGTAAATTAGCTCCATCCGTGATGTTGTGGATTCCAAGGTCCCCAGCTTAACAAGGTTCCACCAACAAATCTGAGGAACTCCTTGAATTTGTACCTTCCATGATGTTGTGGAGACCAAGATTCCCAGCTTGACGAGGTTCCGCCAATTCACCCAGCAAGTTTAAAATTCCACGGATTTGAACTTTTTCCGTTTGAGAACTTTGCGAGATACATCATAAAAAAAAGAGTAGAGACTGTGAACTTTTATTTCTGTAGTATGATGATTTCATCTGTTTTAATAATTTCATCTATTCTGCTTATGAAGGTGGCCACCTAATCAAGTATGTTAACAATTTTCAAAAATAAAGTTCAATTGTGCGCATGTTAAAGCTCTGTGTGTATCATCCGCGGGTGAGTTTTTTTAAATTTTATTCCTTTTTAGGAGAAGTATTTTAGAATTTATTATAATTTAAAGTAAATTTTTATGATAAGATTTTTTTTCTTTTCATTTTTCCCAAATGAATGTTTAGAGACGCAATGTTTCACTATCGTTCATGCGCTGCTGGTTGTATTTGAGGAGTTTGTTTTCCAGTGATATTATTTTTGGGGCGACTTGTTCGTTCTTACAAGTTTTGGCTGCTAAATATTGCTGGGATAGCGAATCCCCAAATACAACTTATAGCAAGTCTCAATATTTAAATTTCAGTTAGAAGCCACTGGACTTCATAAATACTTCGTCTAAACGCACAACAACAGTATTAATGGAAAAACGAGGCCTCGTAAAATATCATGATAACAGGCCTTTACCTGGTGCAGCAGAATGAATGTAAACTTTTTACACAAGTTTGGGATAGTTCAGGAGGATAAAAAGTTTTTAATGAGCTTTCAGTTAATTATTTTCAGTGAATTAAAGATACACACTTTGCATACTTTTTTATTTAAAGAGTAGAAAAAAATACTTTTTCAATTGTTTATATTTTGGTCAAAAATTTGTTCTTTTATGTTGTGAGTGTATTTCCACCTTTCTTTATTTTTAATATGTATTTTTTTGGGATTTGCTGAATAAATGATGAAATTTCATTTTTAGAGCAATTTATTTTTTGTGTAGTAAGTTAAACTATAATATTTCTAATAAAAAAAAAAGAGAGAGTCTGTATTTTTTTATTTAAACTTACAAAATCACCAAGGTTGTGAAATCTGTGCAATTTCAGCATCAATAATTAGATTCTAATAGAGAAAAATTTGTTTGAAATGTTCTTCTCTCCAAATGAGGCATTAAAAATTGGAGTGTGCAAGTGCATGCTATGTAAATAACAACAAAAATGGCAAGTCCTTAAAATTTTTTGGACTCCTTGGATTTTTTCTTCTCAACTCTGTATGAACCGTGAACTTGTTTATGCTAGTTTTTAATACTAACTATGCAGACATACATGAACAGTTTGAAGATGTTTAATTTAATTTAAAATATTTTTGTAAATTTAAAAATTATCTTTAAATTAAAAAAAAAAAAAAAAAGAAAGAAAGAAAGAAAAAAAAAACCTCCAGATTAATTTTAACTTTATGTGCTACGATTTCTTATTTTCAAAGGTTGGCAGATCTGCGAATCCAAATCCAAAATTATGTCTCTTATTACCAAGTAGTTTGAGTTTAAAACTACTCTCATGGCAGTGTTTTTGCAATGGTTAAAATCAAATTTATTAACAATTGGAGTTCTAAATTTTAAACATTTATAATTTCTAAACTACAGGATTGAAAGTCATTGATATTTAAAAGTACAGTTTATCATAAAATCCAAATATGATGCTAAAATGAGGTGTTAGTATTGAAAATTTGAGTATAGCTTTAATTAGTAATCATTGCTAATTGATTAATATCAGTCTTTTAATATTATGGTTTGCATTAGATTTAGTATGGAAGTATCCTTATTTTTCTGATTGTACAACACATTTTTAGCATTGATGTTCAATATGTGCTATTAAAAATAAATTTTCACATTGTTTTTTGCTGACCTTTACATTTTATTGAAATTTACGCATTTCATTACATAACATCTACACATTAAATTTTCTCTGGGGAGAATATCTTTGCCTGAAGATTTGTTATGTTATTGAAGATTAATACATTTCTAGTATAAAAGTATCTCATCTATATGTAGCATGTTCTTACAGTAATGAAGCAGCTCAAAAACCTGTCAATGAAAACTGTTTTATTTAAAGAGATAATAGGAATAGTGAATGTACCATATTTAAATTAAATGATTTTTATTTGTATCATCCAGAAATCTCTATTTTTTCAAAGATTCACTTATGTTCATCCATTAAGTACACTAATTATAATGAAAGTTTCAGTTCTTCACCTAGACTATTTTTATGTGCAGGTCGAACAGAATTTTAAAGTTGATGAAGCCTTGTTTCACAAATTAAGAAACTTCTTTCCCGCTGCTGATCCTGAACACATTCGAAGTCTGCAGAAAATGTAAGTTGGTCATATAAATGTTATTATTATTTGTTCACAAATTTCCAACAAAGAAGGTTATAGAAATCTGTTTGCATTTATTTATGTATTTCCTTGCTTAATTTTTGGACTGATACTCTTGATTTTTATAATTCTTTTTCCCCTTTTATCTCATTTTGTTGGGTATCCTATTTTAATTTCTTCTTAAACCAAAAATGACATGACTTAACAAAATGACTTAAACCAAAAATGACATGACTAAACCAAATGACTTAAACCAAAAATATCTGACTGTTTGTTTGTTTGTTAACCTTTAATGTTCTAACTTTCATAAAAAAAATTAACCATTCATCACAAAATTTAAATATGTTATTAAGATACTTAGTACTTCTTTATGTTTTTATAATACCAAACTTACTTGTGCATGCTTCCTGTTTTTGAAAATTGAAAATTAAAACATGTATAATGCACACTTGTGAGTGTTGTGCTAAAAACTTTCAGTAAAATATCCCAATGAACAGACAACAGATTCGCTAGCTGTCCAGATTTACAGGGGTTTAATTACCCATTTCGCAAAACCACTGTGCTGGATGCCTAATTTCCTGATTTTTTATGAAAAACAAGTTCTTTTAAAATTCTTTTAGTAGCAGGCTGTTTGTTAATCAGCATGAAGCAGAATTTAATATTATAAAATTTGTGAAAATAGAATATGTCTATTAAAGAAAATTACTAAGCTTATGTCGAAAAGGATATTATAAATCAGAATATTTTTTGGTCTCTAGCTATTCTGCTTTTGCAGTTTTATTATACTTTGTTTAGTAAAACCTGTGATAACAAATCTTGTTCATAATGAAATCCTTAACCTATCCTAATGAAATCTTAAACCTATTTTAAAGTTTTATGGAAGCAATGTGATCCAATTATAACAAGGTTGGACAGAATTATTCATTTAATAGTTTTTATCGCTTTTAACCATGGTTTTTGCTGTCTTTTGAAAAACATGTTTCTACCAGGATTTTTATCACCTTTGAAAAATTTATTAGTTTGATTGTTTTTGTCACTTTTATGAAAAGTTATCCACAAACTTTTTCAGTTTTTCAGAGGTGAAAGTTTTCTGAGTATTTAATACCACTATAAAAATATTTATCTAATTTAATTACTGATTAAATAAATAAAAAAATTCTGTAATAAAATAGTAGTTTTTAAGAAACATAAAAAGACCAGGAAAACTTTCATCCATGTTTTTTAAGGAAGAATTCAAAGTTTTAAATTTATTATTATACATTTGTCATTATTAAATACAAGCAGGCTATGCCCGCTTCGCTGGTCCATATTTCCAAACGAACCTTGATTAAAAAAAAATGGTGATTTAAAAATTTTATTTTAAAGCAGTATAGACCACCCTGGAATGTTCTTCCGTATTGCTGAAAATCAAGCTAATGCCATTGCAATATTGTACTATTGTAAGTCTTGGCGAAAATTTGGGCAATTAAGCACCATCTCTTTTATTTTATCATTTATAGTAGATGCACTATGTGTAGTTCTGGTAACCTACATACAATGTCATTTCATGTTACATTTTTTAATAAATGTCCTCTTCTAGCAGGTCTACTGTAGTTTCCTATCTACCTTAATCTGTTCCAGCAAGAATATATAGAGTAAAAAATGTAAAGAATTATTGACAGATAAAGAGGAGTTTTTGTTTGTTTGTATTTATGACGGCCATTTATCTACACGTGGGATATAGGCCCTAAGGAAAGGATGCCCTCCGTGGGGGTGGCAGATGAAGAAGGGTGTTTCACTTATATATTTAGTAGAACAATGAAGCATAAAAAGTATGTTTTAAAGCTGTATTATTTGAATAACATTAAAATTACATCAGTTTCACTGCCTCTTCCTTTTATAAAACAGTTGCTAACATGTAGCCGTTAAATCAGAATAATCTTGATGACTAAATTTTGTAGAAAAATAAGTCTTTAGTTTGCATCTAATAAAATCTTTCTACCTTCTGTAATCGATTCCATTATGATTTTTAGTGTCAAACATTAGAAGTGCTAAAAACGATATTTTTACAAATGTACCAGACTTATTTCATGTTTGTCCTCAAATAAATGTGAAATTAACGATCATCCATTATTGGCATTTAATGTTATAGCTTGACAATAGTTTTTTTTTCGACTACTTGATTATTCCGTCGATCAATTTCGCCAAATTATACAAATGGACATAATTTTTATTTTAAATAACCAAAGAATCAATAAATTACTAAAATGTTAATAGAAATACAAATAAACATTGAATTAAAATTGGTTGATGAAGTAACAATTACATATAACGAATTTAATGTCAAATGGTCAATGGGATTATCAAGTATTACCAAATTATATAAACAAATTGTATAAACAATAATATTGCCAATAGGGCAGGTGTAATCTACGGATCCCGTTGGCGCGATTGCAGCAAATTGTGATTTTATGCCTCACGTGGTAATCCGGTAATAGTTGATTATTTTTGAGTAAATTATTTCATTATTTTTCTTTTCTCTTTTAAAATTGTATAAATTGTTTTGTTCCATAATTATTTATTGACTTAGTTTATTATTATTATTTCCTTTTTAAAATAATAGAAAATAAATAAGAGTAATATAAATGTAATTGGTATTTGAAAACGCAGTGTTCTCCAAATTGGCATCATAAAAAAAAAATCACGCCAAGGTGATGCGTGTATAAAAGTGGAAAAATGTTTGCAATAATATAAACAAAAAAAAAAAAAAAAAAACAAATAATTAAAAATTCGCCATTTCGATAGTTTTTTAAAATAACATCAAGCTTAATTCTCCAGTCGGGCAGCAATAGTTAATTTCCTTTTCTTCGTCTGTTTCATAATAAAAAAACATAAATTTAATAACTTCTAATTAAATAATCTGACTAATTTTCTGTAATCGGATTTATGATCTAAAAGTATCCTTAATACATAAACAAAACAGTGCAGTTGTCATGTACGCGCCGAGGTCGGCGCGATAACTTTTTACACTAATTTGGCGGAAAAATCGTTTTCGAATACCAGTTTCATATATATATTTAAGTTATTTTCTATTATTTAAAAAATAATAACAATTAGTATTTAAATAATAACTAGTCACATAAAACAGTTTACATAATTTTAAAGAAGAGAAAGGAAATAAAAAAAACATTTTATTAAAAATTAAATAACAATAGTCGGGTTGCCATGCCAGGCAAAATAACATTAATTTAGTGTCCATTAGTTCCCTTGGTGTGTATATGATATCTGTGCAAACAAAACTTCCGATAATATAATAAATGACGTCATATTTATTTTCCTTTGAATTTTTTTTATTTTAATTTTTCACGTGGATACTGTTCAACTAAAAATTAATTGCCGAGGAGAAATTATTTTCCATATTTTGATTTTTTTGGCAACGGGAAAGAAAATGGTTATTTTTTATCGGAAAAATTTTAATTGATTCTGTATGAAAAATAATGAAATTTTGAATTATTCAGGAAAATATTTGAATAAATCAATTAAAAATTAGCCTATGTTCACCGGAAATAGTGTAGCTTTCCAACGGTGAAAGAATTTTTCAAAACCGTCAAGTAGTTTTGGAGCCTATTCAATTCAAACAAACAAACAAACAATCAAATCTTTCCTCTTTATAATATTAGTATAGATCAAGCTCATTACAACTAATGTTATAAAAATTCCCATTACAATATTTATCTTAATGCATATTGCTTTACTAGTGTTTATTTAAATCAAAAGGAAAAGAAAAAGTGTAAGTACACTTTATCACACTTAAAAATGTTATCCATTTTAATGAAAACCTTACGCTTACAAACATTAATTATGACAAAACATACAGGGTGTCCATCAAATAGCACCCTGATTTCAAAATTAAATTTCTCAAAAACAAAAATTGATAGTAATATGCGGTAAACGGTTTTTTCATTAGGTAAGCTGTAAAAATCTTATACAGAAATTTCAAACAGTGAATATTTTGAAAAAATTGCATTCTGATTGCATAGAATGCTTTGATTTGACATTTTTATTGTTTTAGATTGCCTGCAGAGAAATAATTTTTCAGCTTACAGTGCAATATTTTAAAGATTTTTCGAAGTAAATTTTTAGAATTTCGAAATTTCAAAAATTTAATTTAAAAAAACTATGAAATATGGCATTTTAAGCTGAAAAACACATTCTCTGACAGCAATCTAAAACAAGAAAATGTCAAATCAAAGCATTCTTTGCAATCAGTACACAATCTTTTCAAAATATTTACCTTTCAAAACTTTTGTATAAAATTTTTACAGTTTACCTGATAAACAAACCGTTTACTGCATAATTCTATTGATCTTTGTTTTTGAGAA
Source organism: Maratus speculifer (assembly GCA_964019185.1). NCBI lineage: Eukaryota > Metazoa > Arthropoda > Arachnida > Araneae > Salticidae > Maratus > Maratus speculifer. The sequence continues at coordinate 6,418,407 of OZ025292.1, read as the reverse complement.
ATTTTATTTTGAAATCAGGGTGTTATTTGCTGGACACCCTGTAGTTTGTTCAAATGTTAGTATGATTTAACAATCTGTGATCTTAGATACTCAATATCTACTTGTTTACCCAACCTGCACAAGCAAATTCAATTTGAAGAGAGAGTTTATTGTATTGTTAGGTTTTTGCATTTGTTGTCATGTCTTGGTAAAAACTAGTTTTTATTAGTAAAAAGCCAATTCTGAATTATAACTGCTCATTTGGACTCTCTCCAATGTAATTTTGTTATGGTTCCTACCGATTCTGCTCTCACATCTTTTATTATATAAGATTATTTTGTTTATTTACTAAGTGAAAAACCTAAGAAGAAAATTCAAGCGATAAGAGAAAGCTTCCATTTTAGACAGATATAACTGTATGGATTTCCTTTCATAGGAACCACGAATTTTTAATATTAAAATAGATTCTGTTCCATACAGATTTTGTTTTCATAGGAATTACTGTATTTTTAGGTGTTTTCATAATAATATAAATGCGTAGCACCTATAGTCCTCAACTGGTCTACCCACCTGTCTCCATATAACAGCGCAAAAACTACCCAACTGAATGATTTGAAATTTAATGTATAGAATCATAGAATTTTGTCAAGTCATTTTAAATTTTATAAAAATCAAATTAAAACTTAAAAAGGTATTAATAAATATTTTCTTCATTCCATTAAATCTATCATACGTAATGAATTCAATGATACCCCATGATAGGTTATGATTGTAGATTACACTGGTCTTATGTCCGGAATGTCCTATTTAAGACTGAATCCTATTAATTCCTTATTACTGAATTTGATCTATATAATCATAATAAATTTTGTATTGATTTTTTTTTTTTTTTTGCATAGGACTGCAACAGCTGTTACACTAAGGTCTGAATATTTATAAAACTAGTTATAGTATAAATGCACCTGATTTACCATGCTTGATGTACAATTTCTGACTTGTTATATCCTAATTTAAAAACTTTTGTCCTGCTTTTTTTTTTTTTTTCCTTGTGACTTTTTTGTGACAATTGACATGACAACACTAGCAATAAGTAAATAGAAAATTAAGCACACATTTTTTTTTGGCTCTGTACACTTACAAGCAAGTTATGAATTAAGAACCGTCACTTAAAGTTGGTTTTATTTTCTGTTTAAACATTTCTTGTTCCAAACAATATTTTCATTGTATTTACAGTATTTGAAACTTTTGAATTTGTTATTTTCATCAATTCTTTTGAATAATTATTATTAAAGTAATATGAAATACAATTAAAAGCTAACTTTATTTCTTTTTCCTTTTTTTTTTTTTATTTTATTTTTTTAAATCTTGCTACTTAATTTTCTCTTACTCTTATAATTTTAGAAAATTTATTTATTTTCTTTCAGGTACAACAATCAAGAGCATGAAGTGATAGGAGCTCTGGTCACTGGTAGCAGGGGCTATACCAGCCGTCATCAAAGTCCACATCCTAGTTCGCCCAAAATGAAGCTACGTTACTTGAAGCTTGTCTTCCCTGAGTGTGATGAAGCCGTTCTTTTTGATGTTCTAAATAAGTGAGTCTTTTATGTTTCATGTATGTAATTTTTATTCATACTTTTTTCTGTTGTTGTTTAATGTTATATTTAATGTCACATCAACAGTGAGCAAAATACATATTCATATATTTATGGTCAGCGATATCATAGATGCATGTAAATTACACAAAAAATCTGACAGGATGAAAAAAAAAAAAAAAAAAAAAAAAAACTTTTAAAAGTTTTATGGGACACATAATTTCCTCTAAATAAAACAAGAAAAGCTGAATTTCATCAGAGCATTGAAGGAAATGAAATGCAAATTTCATCAAAATATTACAAATAAATACAACTTTTTTACACATTTTTGTAGCAGGACTGCAGAAAAAACAAATATCGTCAAAAGGTCACAAGTAAAACCCAAATTTAATTAAAATATTGCAAAAAAGTGTGAGTTTCATCTAAAGATCGTGAAAAAAAAAATAAAAAAATTCCCAAAGGATCGTAGGAAAAAGGAAAGGATCATGCGTCCAGTGTATCCTCCCTAGGTTATAAACATGCCTTTAAAGAAAATGCAATTCCAACACAGATCTATGCTGGCAAATAATTCAATGGGAAGTGTAATTAAAGCCCCATTTATTCAACAAAATGCTCTTCTTTTACTCAACAAAAGTATTATTATTTTTTTTAATCAGCAAACATGTCTTTTTCAATAATTCCATCTTGCTTCCTTTTAAAAGAAATGTGAACAATAGTAATATTTGTCTTTTACATTCAATTAAGTATTATTTTATAATTAAATTTGTATCTTGTACATTTTTTTTTTTTTTTTTTTTTTTTTTTTTAAGCAAAGATAATTTTTGTTCATTATTTAATTATTTTCAAAACAATAATTCATGTACTTCATTTTTCTTTTCTAAATGAACAAGTTCAATATATATGTTTAAAACATAACTTATTATTAGTGGGCGACCTGCTTTTGGGTCATTCCACGTGAAATCAAACAATTTAAAGAAAACTTGTTGCATCATAGTCACAGATTTTTTTTTTTTTTTTTTTTTTTTTTTTTTTTTTTTTTTTATCATAGACATAGTAGTGAAACCCTCAAATCTGAAATTTAAAAGTAATTTTTGCAATATTGCCTGAGATATAGCCATTTGAAGACTGACCATTTTTACTAAATGGTGGCCATCTTGAAGATTATCAACATCTAAAAATGGCCATAACTTGATAACTAAAGGCTCAAATTTTATATATCTGGTATCAACTTGAAGCTGTTTGTACAAAGAATGCATATTTTACATCAAAACAATAGTAAATTTTCATTTCTTTTCTTTTATTATGTGCAAACTGAAAATATCACCCCAAAAAAGGTCAGATTGTAATGGTCCATAAAAAAAATGCATCATCATGAATTTTTCTGAAACTTGGTAAAAACATTACTCAATCAGTGTGCTTTAAATAAAAAAAAAAAAAAAAATGGAGAGGTAAAATTTGTTGTTTTTAAAATAAATGGTTTTTTACACATAAGGTGTCATTAACCAAATAATGATCATTTTAGAATCTGTAAGCATTCCTGATTCAAAAAATAATGGTTAAAACAAAATTTTCTAACATCTAAATTAATGTAAAAGTATATTCAAAACCTCATTTGTACTAATTTTGTAGGAATCTGCCCCCCAGCCTCCCCCCCCCCCAAAAAAAATGTAGAAATTGAAAAAATTTTACACTGTAAAAGATAAGAAAATAATTAAGGAATATAATGTATAATTATAAAATACCTATAAATGCAATGCATATATATGACGATTTACTTCACGTATAGGGGCGAGTGGGGTGGAATGGAACAGTAGGTTTTTTTCTTTATGTACTGTAGGATTTGAAAAAAGGTAATGCTGTTTTTTCAGCAGATTTTTCTGAGAACTATATTTGTATTGTGCAAGATGCTATCCAAAATATTCACTGGATAAAAAGAACAGGTTACTGTTCATCCCTTTCTAGCCTATATAAAGGACAATAACACTGATATTGTAAAATCTATTCCTATGTGTGTAATAAATGATCATTTGGTTCATGACACTACAACATTTTGGTCTTTCCAAAAAGTAGTTGTAAAATATTGGATTACAAAATTTCCTGAGATTAAATACATACAATATTTTAGCGGCAAATCATCGGCTCAATACAAAAATTATAAAAATTTTACTAATCTTTGGCATCATGAAAAAGACCATCGGGTGAAAGCTGAATGGCATTTTTTTGCCTCATGCCATGGAAAAGGAGCTTGTGATGGTATAGGTGGCACTATAAAGTGCTTTGCTACAAAAGCAAGTCTTCAGCGTCCATTTAAAGATGGTATATTAAATGCATTTGATCTCTATAATAACCTCAAACAGTCAATTAGCAGGTAGGTATGCAAAAGCAGATACAATCATAGGAATTCATAGGAAGACTGAATCACTGCTTTGTACCAATCAATGATTGCCAAATACTGGTTTCCAGAGTGTCAAACAGTTCATCAACAAAATTTATTGCTACTTTGGGAATCAATGAAATTGTCAGACCATTGACCAAAGTGAACAATATGTTGCATGTGTATATGGGATCAATTGGTGGATCGAGAAAATTTTAAACTACTGTGAAGAATTCAACGACTATAAAATTATGTTCATGCATCCTCATGGCCCTAATTTTTCATATTCATGGGAATTGAATAACTCAACTGTAATTTACAGCTAGTATTTCTCCAACATTTCTGGAGAAAATATTATGTGCCTTTTTTTTTTTTTTTTTTTTAATTTATTTCCCATGTATTCCATAGTAAGGTATTTAAAATATTTATGTAAATATGTTTTGAGAATTATATTCTCATATTTTGAATGAAATAAAAAGTACTGTAAAAATGAAAATTTACTAGTATTTTAATGCAATATATGAATATTTAGTGTAAATAACTGCAAATTGATATTTCTTTATTGAATTATATAATATACACACAATATAATATACACACAATAGAAAATTTCATTTTAACCAATATTTCTTAAATTAAGAATACTTACAGATTTTAAAATAATCATTATTTGGTCAATGACACCTTACGTGTAGAAAGCCATTTATTTTAAAACAACAAATTTTACCTCTCTAATTTTACAGTATAATGTTCCATATATAGAGAAACTGTTACATCTATGCATAATCAAATCATTAATATACAGAAAGCGTAAAAAGTATATGAACTAAATTTACTTTTGATTTTTGAAATAATCTTTTTCTGCATATAATTGCAAGCTTATGTAAATCAGCTACTTTTTTTGACTGAAGATTGGGGTAGAGGTCTGCACGGGCCGGGCCTCGGCCCGAAGCCCGGCCCGGCCCGATTTCCAATTATGGCATTCGGGCCTTACTTCTGAAGACTCGGGCCGGGCCGGGCCTAGTCACTAATCTTTTTGGGCCGAGCTGGGGTCGGGCCTTAATTTTTTTGCTGAAGTATCGGGCCGGGCCTAACTTTTTTTTTTTTTTTTTTTCGTACGAAGCCGAGACTGATTCCATTCTTCCTAGTTTTCATGGACCAAAATAAACAGTTTCTATTGAATCTTCCTATATGAAAATCCTTTTCTCGACTTTTTATAAATCAGATATTTGGCTTTGTGCAAAAATTTCTGCAAAAAAAGCATGTACTTTTAAGCCTTCATTATTCTACAATTAAACATTAGAATTTATTCCTTTTAAAGAATCGTAGATTACTAGGCGTTTTAAAATAGAATTAAACACACACACACACAAAAACATGATTATGACGGAATTTTTTTTAAACTGAAAACTGAAAGTTTCTTTTAAAATGTTCATCCATGCAAAATGAATACAACAATACGGGAGGAAAAAATATATTAAACATTTACATCTATTAAGAAGGGAATGCATTTTTTTTCGTTCCAAAGCGATTTCGTCTTTGGAAATTTTACCATATACCACTTTTTCGATTTTTTGTCTCCATTACAGGGAATATGGATTAATAATACTAGTGATAACTGAAACATTTACATATAATAAACAAAGATTCATTTAAAAGCATAAATATCGCAGCCTACGGCACTTCTGCATAAATGGAGATTATAAACATGGAAAAAAAAAAGACTAATATATTTTTTTTTGATCAGAACTCTTCCATAAGATTAAAGATCAATGTTCTGTAGCAATTCACTCGAGCCGGGCCGGATTCGGGCCGAAATTTAAAATTTTTTCCGGACCGGGCCGACCTCGGGCCGAAATTTTAACTTTCGGGCCGAGCCGGGTCGGGCCATTATTTTTTTCGTTCGGGCCGGGCCGGGCTCGGGCCGAAATTTTAACTTTCGGGCCGGGCTGGGTCGGGCCAATATTTCTTTCGTTCGGGCCAGGCCTGGCCCGGGCCGAAATTTTAACTTTCGGGCCGGGCTGGGTCGGGCCAATATTTCTTTCGTTCGGACCAGGCCTGGCCCGGGCCGAAATTTTAACTTTCGGGCCGGGCCCGTGCAGACCTCTAGATTGGGGTACCATTACTTCATCTAATGTAGGATTGATGAAATATTTAGAATGATACATGAAGAAAAAAAACTTACTGTCCCATTCCACCCCACTTGCCCCTATATGTGAAGTAAATCGTCATATATATGCATTGCATTTATAGGTATTTTATAATTATACATTATATTCCTTAATTATTTTCTTATCTTTTTCAGTGTAAAATTTTTTCAATTGTCTATTTTTTTTTTTTTTTTTTTTTTTTTTTTTTTTTGGGGGGGGGGGCGCAGATTTCTACAAAATTAGTACAAATGAGGTTTTGATTATACTTTTACAATAATTTAGATGTTAGAAAAATTTATTTTAACCATTATTTTTTGAATCAGGAATGCTTACAGATTCTAAAATGATCATTATTTGGTTAATGACACCTTATGTGTAAAAAACCATTTATTTTAAAACAACAAATTTTACCTCTTCAATTTTTTTTAATTTAAAGCACACAGATGGAGCAATGTTTTTACCAAGTTTTAGAAAAATTCATGATGATTCATTTTTTTATGGGCCATTACAATCTGCCCTTTTTTGGGTGATATTTTCAGTTTGCACATAATAAAAAGTAAAGAAATGAAAATTTACTATTGTTTTGATGTAAAATATGCATTCTTTGTACAAATAGCTTCAAGTTGATACCAGATATATAAAATTTGAGCCTTTAGTTGTCAAGTTATGGCCATTTTTAGATGTTGATAAAATTTCAAGATGGCCGCCATTTAGTAAAAATGGTCAGTTTTCAAATGGCTATATCTCGGCCAATATTTCAAAAATTACTTTTAAATTTCAGACACAAATATGTCTGTCTATGATAAAAAAATTTTAAAAATGTGCGACTATGGTTATATATATATATATATATATATACAGAAGATATATGGTACATACTGCATACCATTGTGAACTTGTTCATTATTAGGAGGTGAAACAACATAGATGCCAGTAGGGGGTAGGAGGTGCAGTTGAGCACCATTGCCCCTCCATGAATTTTGAAATTCACTTTACTAAATTTTCTTTACTTGAGATGATTTTGAAAAGAACTAAGTTTATTCTTCGCAAATGATACACACAAATTTATATAAATCAGGTGGCTCTGGCTCTCTTGTCTCCTGAACCTCCTATAGAAATCAATTTATAATATTATTTTTCTAGTTGTGTGTTTAAATTTACCTTAAACATGAGGTTTAAAGAGCTATATGAAAAAAAACATGAATTCTTTAAATTATTCATTTTTAAAAAATGCTATTAGAAACTTATTTTTAAATAATCAATTTTTCTTAAAATTTCTGTATTGCTTTTTGTGTTGATATATTTAAAAATTGTCTTACTTGAGGATTTCTGACAAAATGTCTTAGTTTTATCTATTTCATATTTTAAATAAAATATCCCAACCCAGGACTCCTAACTACAGGCACATTTGTTCCAAAATCTTGCTCCTTTTTTTATTCCTTTCTACTGACACCTATATGAAAAACTAAAACATAACAGTCAAAAATAAATAAATAAATAAAAACTGCTTTTAAAATCTGACAACTCTTTTAAAAACTGTGTAAATAAAATGCAACATAGCAGAAAAATGCAGTACAAGATACAATTTTCAAGACTTGAAAAATGCAGCATAGCAGTGCCACTTGGCGAGAGATTTACACAGGGTTCATACTCATCAGGGGATTATGGGATTCCTGGAAAAATCAGGAAATAGATGTTTGGTTCTAAAAATCAGGGGAATCTCATAAGATAATAATAATAAAAAATTACCCAAACCTGGGAAAATTTGGCAAAATGACCGACTACTCTGGGAAATTGAAGGCAATTGCTGCTGTCTGCATGTTTTATGATATGAGGTCTGTTGGCATTCATTCAGTCTCTAAACATCCCTTCTAATGTTGTGAGGCTTGACAATAGTTCAAGAGAAACTTAAGAAAAATGAAGCACATTTTTAAATTAATATTGGCACTTGTAGTTTTCATATTGTTCATAATGCTTTTCAAAGAGGTACTAAAACCATAAAATGGAAATTAAATTCATGTAGCAAGGTAATACAGACTTCATCTCTGTTTTATACAAATTAATGTTTTTCTTAATATTTTGTTCATATTGTTTATATAGCTGATGTATAAACTTTATTTTTGAGATTACCTTGCTTTTATTTTATTTTGAGAAAGTGGGGGTGTCATGATATTGGTTTAAAACAAGCCATTATTTGTTGATATGGAAAAATTGTATACCCTGGAAAATAGATCAGACGATTATCGAGGGATGTGTTTCTTCGAAAATGGATGTAAACCCTGTATACACCAACAACTAAACAACACTAATCTATATCAAGGAATAACTGAATATGTAGTTTGATGAAATTTTGTACATTGGTTCTTGAGATAGAGCTATTAGAATAATCATGAATATAAAGTTTTGCAGAATTCCGTACATTAGTTCTGGAGATAGAACTATTGTAGGAATTGTGAATAATGTAGCATAGCAGCACCACCTGTTGAGCAATATACACCAAAAATTAATTAGCTCCTGTTTATATCAAGGTCTAACTTAATATAAAATTTTGTGAAATTCTGTGCATTAGTCCTTAAGGTAAGGCAGAGCGCCCACAAATTTTTTGTCATGTACAGACTCACAGACAAACATTTTCTAAGAACGATCAAATCGTGTCCAGGACCTTCTAAAATGTATAACTCCATTAAAAACCAGAAAACGAAATTTTTCTTAAATTCAATACTTCTTGTAAATATAGAAGAAAGCAAAAACAATAGTTTGAACTTGTATACAGTTAAATACAGTAGACTCCCTACAGAATACTCCACTACAGGAGACTTTTGCAGATTTCTGGTCATTGTTTTGTTTACATTTTTACATTACATTAAAATGTAATTAACAATGGAATCGAAACTATCATGAATGCTTACAATATAAAAAAATATTAAAATAAGTAATAAACTAAAATAACAAAAATTTAGATAATTTTTAACATGATTAAAGCAAAGGTCAAGTTAATAATCAATAATGTATGATTACATGTTTATTATAAAGATAAGATGTATTTTTTGTATGAAATTTGCTTTACAAAAGTATATTACTAATGCACATCAAAATCATAAAATAAGAAAGTTTTATTTCAGTTTTAGCCACACTTAATAAGCAAAAAATAAGTTTGATCAATGCATAAATATATTTGGTAAGAAGATTGTGATTACCAGTAATATCAGCAATATCTTGATGTTTTTTTTTTTTTTTTTTTTTTTTTGAAATAAATTTATATTTTATGAAAACATGTGAATTCAGTAATATTAATGAAAATTACAAATTAAAATATATATGGAATTGATATAAAAATAAAAAAGTCAAATTTTGTCCATACTTCTGAATTAAATGTTTCATTATTTACATCTGTAAATTATGTGCAGATTTTAGAGAATTGCAGATTTTAGAGTCTACTACCTCTATAAAAGATTAAAACATGCAAGCAAAAATACCAGTGCATCTAAAGTATTTAAACACTTAGTGATAAAGTATGGTTATAAGATACAGTTGAAGTATATAGCAAAAATAGAAATAAAACATACCAATTATATTTTGGAATCTGTTTGATAACATACTAAGCATCTCATAGAAAGCAATGTCATATTCAAGAGATTATTATCATTATTTATTTATTTATTTTTAACGTTTTTCTTTAAATAAAAGTGTCTGTATTATAATAGATTTTATAAGTCAAAAAATATTTAAATAAAAATACTGCTATTATATATATATATATATAAATAAATTAATATTTTCTGCTCAGAGTAACATTAATTTTAAATACAAAAATGTAGTCAATGCGTTTGAAATTTTATTAGATTATAAAAACAAAGTCCATATGGTATAATTACATGTTAATTCTTACACCATTTTTTAGACTGTGGCAACAGAAAAGAAAACATTGCATTTGAAAATTAAAAAGAGATTTGTAGAAGATAAACTATGAGAAATGATTAGAAAAAGGAGCAAAGAATAGTCTGAGAATTTTTTTTAAGTAGACAATAATTTGATTTGCATTCTAAAATCTTTGTACAGTAGACTCTCTTAAATCTGCTAATCAACACTTTATCATACATATAAGCATTGAAACTTTCAGTTTGGATGTAGAAGCAAAACTACAGAATTTTTTAGTTTTATATCAATATGCAACTCTCCATAATATGACTTAACTCGGGGGTTTTCATTAAGCAAGAATAAATTTATTTCTGGGGAGAAAAAAAAAAAAAAAAATTCAAGATATTGCTGATATTACTTGTAAACACAAGGTCTGCATGGGCCATGCCCGACCGGACTCATGGAAAAGAAAATTCGCCCCAGCCCATGCAGATCTCTAATAATCACAATCTTTTTTACTAAATATATTTATGTATTAATCAAACTTTTTTGCTTATTAAGACTGGCTAAACCTGAAGTAAAATTTCCTTACTTTATGATTTTGATGTGATTTATGAGGGTACCTTTATGATCAAAGTTTCATTGAATAATTCAGGAGAAATATATCTCATCTTTATTATGCATATTTAATTTTACATTATCAATTATTTACTTGACCTTTACTTTTAATAATTTAATCATTTTTTAAATTATCCTACTTTTTAGTTTATTACTTTATTAATCATTTTAATATTTTATTATATTGATTATTACATTTAAATTTCTGTTTAAAAAATATAAAAAAGCAATGATCAAAATTTTTTTTAATTCTAAAATTTGCATAACCTTTGGTCCCAAGCTATTTGGATTTAAAGGATTGTCATATTTGGTTTTGTGTAAATTGGTCAAAATTAATACTTAATTACTGCTTAACCACTTCACTGCTTAGTATTAATACAGTAATATTTATTATTACTGAATTGATTCTGCTCCCATTTGACTTCAGAGCAAGATTTTTGATTTGTTTGTATTAGTCTGAATGTTAGACTTCGAAACATATCATTCTGATACCGTAATTATGTTTATGTATTAATAAAATGAAACAAAATGGAGGTCCCCATTTGGGGTACCAGGACCAAAGAGGTTAAGGAACATGCTCTCACTGGTTTTTTGTATAGATAAATTATATAATTGTAAAAATTATACTCAATCTATTTAGCTTAGTTTGTTACAGTGTCATTTGCATCTTTTGAACTAAAATTATTATATATATTTTTTTTTAAGCTGTGACAATAATGCACAGGAAGCCTCTAACCGATTGTCAGGTATGGGTTACAAGAAGCGTGATACACCGATTACTCGTCCATACACAAGCCAGCCTTTCCGGAAGCAATCTCTTGACATACCTAGACCTCCTCCTACTCCTGAACGTCCAGTCATCGTTATTCCACCCAGCGCATCTGACAAACTGCAGTGTAAGTATTGTTCTCTGTTCTTTCTAACACTGCAGCTTCCAAACTTTTGGTGCAAAGTGTCACTTTGGGATAAAGTTTCCTAAAGCTACACCTCCCTATAAGCATATCCAAAAAAAAGGGGGGAATTTTTGGAGATACAAAACTTATTGAATTTGTTATTTTTTAATTCAATTCTTTGTTAAGTAATATCATTTTAAAATCAAATTTACATTTAATTGATAATTATGTACTGTTTGTGATTTCTTTGCAAGCGTCTATTCCGATGAAATGCACATGTAATTAACTGTATGTTTGTGTTATGAGCTATAGAACAATTGGGTGCAATATTTCACACCACCATAAAAAAATGTTACATTATTTTTACATGGAATGTTCTTTTTTTAAGCTTGTGTCAAACATCGAGCTTGAAAACAAATGTTTTATTTTCAATAAAAATACACTGTTTTGGACAGTCATATTTTTCCTTTCCTAATTGCATTAGCATGGGACCGCCTTTTTTATCAGGAGTTTCAGAATTCCCCCTCCTCCCCCACAACTTGTTTCCTCTTTCTGCACCCCTGTCACTCCACTGATGGGGGTGTTCTGCTGAGTATTCAACAAAAGCTTGAAAACAAACGTTTTATTTTCAATAAAAATATACTGTTTTGGACGGTCATATTTTTCCTTTCCTAATTGCATTAGCATGGGACTGCCTTTTTTATCAGGAGTTCCAGAATTCCCCCTCCTCCCCCACAACTTGTTCCCTCTTTCTGCACCCCTGTCACTCCACTGATGGGGGTGTTCTGCTGAGTATTCAACAAAATGTGTTATTAATCTTATATGTTGTAATATTATAATCAAAGCAATATGTTATAGCTTTATATTAAAACACCAACAAAAGATACAAATGAATACTTTTGTAAAAAAAAAAAAAAAAAAAAATTACAGCATTTTATGTAAAATGTGGGTTGAGGCTAAAATTTAAAAAAGTTTCAAGGACTAAACAAACTTTTTTTCCTGCAAACAATTCCATAAATTACAATTTATTTTTTTATGTACTTGATTTGATAGCTTTTATTTCAAATTATGTTCTTGTGTTATGTTTTGTATACAGTTCATCAGGATAAATTATAGAAAGTCACCCATACTACTATGAATCAACCCATACATTGGTTGATTCATAAAATATATTAGAATTTTTAAGATGGATCCCATAACAATAAATTTTAGGAATTGGTTTTCTAACATTTACTACATTTTTAATGTAAGGTTGAGGATAAAAATAGCCCTAACACAAAATGGCATACAAAATAAATAAATAAAGAGATAATCAACAATTTTTCAAACCTCAGTCAGGGTGGGGCAAATAAAAGTGACCCAAAGTACAAAGTACTGGTGTATTTTTATTGTATTTTTCCCTGACCACTAGCCACTCTGATCTTCATCTTTGCGCTGATCACACTTACACTGATATAGCCCGTTCTGAGATCTGTTCTATTTTTTTATCACATTGTGTGTGTGTGTCAATCATTCATGTGCTATCATACCCACTCGTTTGGGCCACTTTGCCTTCACCTTCTATAATATAAAACTTCTGTTTAAATCTTCAATTGGCAGAAGTTATTTGATACTTATTATTTTAAAATCATATAAGATCATTTTTAGCATTGCTTTTTTTATTCTATTATGAATCTGGTATTTTTATTGTATTATTAAATGAACCAGTCAATAAAATATTTCTACAGAAGTTGGCTATGATTTTTGCATTTGTTTAATTCTATTAATAACAAATTAATTTTTAATGCAATTTTGGGGGAATTTTTCTTTAAAAGAAAATAATAGTAGTAAAAATTCTATGGACATTTAAAAAATTATGTTCCTTTATTGTTTTGTTAAAAAAAATTACTATAGTTAAATAAGTTGAGTTTAAGTTTGTAAAAATATTGATTAATTTTTAGAGAATAATTATTTTTGAGATTGCTTTGTGATTTAATGAATTTTTTAAATAAATATGTTTTTTTTAATAAATGTCTTTAATAAATGAATAACTGAGCAGTAAGAATTATTATTTAAAATTTATTTTGTTTATTTTGTTTCTGTTAGTTACATTAACTTTATTTATTCATTTTATCCAGAATTATAATGTTGTTACAAAATTAATGTAGCAAAGTGAAATTAGTTAAAAAGCTTTAGAAACTTAAATAATATCGATTAATCTGGTTTATGACTTGAAACTGGTTCACATTAAATAAGCCGATGTGAAATGAAATGTAAAAAGCACTTTTTAAAAAATATGAAATTTTTAATGTTACTTCTGTTTTAAAAGTAGTAGAACGTGTTCGTTTTGCTTAATGAAAAAAAAATTAGTTCTTTTGAAACACCTTGCCCAGCTATTAAAATTTTTATGGTGTTTTTGAGAAGTGCTTTTTAGCTTGTGACTGGTTGTTTAAAGAGGAGGACATCTTTTCTTAACCTTAATAAGCATGTAATATGAAAAATATTAAATTATTTTAGAAATATGATTCAAATAATACTTACAAGGGAACCTCCACTTTTGGTGTTGCTTGCACCTAGCATCGTGACCTGGTGCATTTTGTAATCTTATACATAAATGTTAGAGAACTGATAAAAATTCTCTGTCTAAAAAAATATAACATTAACAGAATTTTTTTTTTTTAATTCTCAAACATCATAACATAGGGCTTTAAAATGCATCAAGTCTCAATGCTAGGTGCAAGCAACACCACCCTTGTTAGAGCATCTATAATGTTGATTGCAGTTCTCTTATTACTTGTTTTGATAAATTGCAAAATTATTCTTAAAATTTATCTTATTTTTTTTTTTTATTTAACTATTAAAAATAGTCATTTTAATTTGTAAAAAAAAAATGTAAAATTGTACTTAATTGTCTTGGTCTAAGGTTATGATGTAAAAAGGTGAGAGAACCTTCTACATCTCTGCAGACTTCCATTTTTTGAAGATTTTAAATACCTTTTACCCTTTCAGCATATAAAGATTAAAATCTTTAAAACTTTTTGATATTTAGTAGTGCTTTTTACTTTGTTGAAACAATATCACTAGCCTGTAAAATTTAGGTTGTGTCATGTTTTTTAGCGTTTGATAATTGATAATTCTTATGTATTTGGTAGCGCTGAACCTGCAAATAACCTTAATTTTTATCCATCATGTCAGGTTTTTTTCACTGCAAATTTCACTGATGAAAAGTAAAAGAACATCGAAAACCTGCTACTATAAAGAGAATGTCATGGTTGTGTTTTTTTAGCTTTTGATAGTTGATTCTTATGCATTTTATCACTCTGAATCTGAAATTCTATGATTTTCATTTTTTTCCACCATGTGAGGATTTTTTGCACATCACAAATATTTAAAAAGTCAAAATATTGAGAAAATCTGATACTTTAAAATAGATGTAAAACTTTTTTTCATAATTGATTATTTATATTTTCATTTACATTATGCATTCTACAACTAAACATGAAAATATTGTGTATTTAAAATCCTTGGAATTTTGTTCAATGTGTGGAAGTTTGTTTGAACCACTCATTCTCTGCCTTCTGCTTTTCCTTTTGTATTTTTTATGGGGTTATTATCGATGTCCCCTTTTATTTTAGTGGTTCATAAGGCTGCAAGTTTGTTGCAGATGTACTTAATCCCTTGAAGGATAGTGATGTTTCTATCACATCACCTACAAATTTTAATCCCTGATTTCCACAGTGGCACCTAAGTTTTTGCATGGTAAATTTTTATTTTATTAAATACACAAAAGTATATATTTACCTGTTTAGAAATAAATTTTTGTGTTAATACTGGTGTCATTCAATTATTTCAACATTTTACGAATGTACATTTGCCTTCTTTACATAAGGCTTTAACAAATTGCTTAGATCTTCACTTTTTTTTCAGACTTTTAACTTTGAAATTTATGATTTGTGGATAATTCTAATGTGATGGTTAAAAAATGTAGGTTATCTTTGTATTCAGCATTAACAAGTACACAAACTTTAATTATTAAAAAAATTAAAAACTCGATTATTGCAGGCTTTTGTAATTAAATAATCAATTCTCTAAATTCCCCCACACAAAAATTTCTGCTCCCTCTATCCTCTGAGCATACAAGGTTAAAAATCCTTAAAACTATCTATTTTTGTCTGTGCATTTGTTGTTTTCTATGAATAATCTGTTACCTGAATTCTTGACCCTATCAAATTTTTGCTTCTCTTCTTTTGCTCTCCCAGCTCACATGTTTAAAAAATTACTCTCTCTATATTTTTTCTACCCAAGTTGTTTCAGTGAGAAATTAGTCAATCACCTATTCCCCAACATCGAAATTTCTGCCGCTTTCCCTCCCTTTATCCTTCAGAACATATAAAGTTAAAAATATTTAGAACTCTTTATTTTTTATTGCCTGTTTGTTGTTTTGTAATATTAATGAAAGAATAATCAATTAACTAAAGTTCTGATCCTTCCAAATGTTTACTGCTCCATTCCCCAAATCCCTTCCAAATATGTCATTTTTTAAATTATCTAATTCTAATTTTTTCTATCTCATTTGTTGCTTGTTGCATAAGTGAATAATTAATGAATTGCCTGAATTCCCACAAATTTCTACTTCTATTTATTTGCTCTTTAGCAGAGTGGGGATAAATTCTAGATATGTGTTGTGTGTGTATTTATTGGGGGAGGGGGAGGGAGGGCTAGGTAAACATTTTTCTCTTTCTTTTCTATTTTTTCTTTCTATTTTTTGTTCTTATTCCTCAATAATAAACTTAACCCTCTGAAAAAGTATGATTTTTGAATGAGCTTTAGAAAACCAGTAGAAATATTGATTTCTTGACAAGTTGTATGTTGCTATGGAGGAAAACATTAGTTGCTAATGGCAACTTTTATTGTTATGTATTAATCTGTTTGGACATTGAAAAAAGAACTAAAAAATTAGAAATTTCATATCTAGTAGGCTTTTTGAATAAAAACAGAGTTCTTTGATCTTAGTTATCATTTTTCATGTTTTGTTCTGTTGACAATTTATGAAATTTACAAAAAATAAAAATAAACTTTCAAAAGTAAATTAAAATATAATGTTTCTTAAAATATTTATCTATTAAGATTTTAACTATGTGTAAAATATGAGTAAGGTGATTTTTTTTTTTTTTTTTTTTTTTTTTTTTTTTTATGTTTTATTGCAATGGTCCAAAGTAAATTTATTTGATGTTATGATAAATAAATTTAACATGCTGAAAATGATAGACTGAAGGTCATTAGTAACTAAGTCCATTTTTAATAAGGATGTAGTCAAATGATAATGAGAACTTTTAAACTAATGAATAAAATTAATTTTACGAATCCTGAATGTTTTAAAATATAGGTTTGGGAACAGCAAATTTTCAACATTTTAGTACTGTATTTGTTTTCTTGAAACTTTTAATTTAATTGTATTATGTTAATTAAATTCCATAATTTAAGGGAGAAAAGCATACAGAGTCATGCGTGCATTTTGCTTATTTATTTTTTAAATACATTTATGTATATGCACAAATATGAAGTGAGGAAAAAAAAGCCTATTTTGAAATTACATTAAATGTTTTGAGTGGTTTCTAAAATTTTAATGTTTCAAAATTAAATTTGTATGTATACTATTCGTATTTTATGTATGCATATATACATATTATGTAAATTTAATGGATTTATTTCAAACTAATTAAAAAATTCCAAAATTCAATTAAAAAAAATCTGTTCCTAAGAAGCAATAAGATTATTTAAAAAGTGATCCATTCAAGCATTCCTTCCCCTTTGACCTATATATGTCCCTCATAAAATTGTTGCTTTAAAAATAAATGTCAGAATGATCCTTTTCAAGAGCTGTTTTACTTTTTAATTTGAATTGGCTTTTTTTCTGCTCTTGAAATTGTACATATAAATTTGTACTGTTGGCGAAAATTTCAGATATTTATCAGCACTATTCTGATGATTATGTTTGTTTCTTTTCATATATCTATTGAATTTTTTTTTCCAATATTTCAGTGGTAAGTCGACTCCAAGAACAGTTTCCAGCTGTGTCTCGTACACTAGTCAATATGGCTTTAGACAGCAGCAATTATGATGTCGAGCGGGCAAAACAATTTCTTGCTGCCATGACTCCTCAAGATAGGTAAGCCATAATTAGTCTTTTATGTTCATTATGTTGTTCGACTCTTAATTCCTATTTTACATGAAAATATTTTATTATTATAATTTTCTACATGTTGAACCTTTTTGTGAAATTTGGAAAAGCTTTATCCGTTCATCACTTATTTCTAATTTATGCCATATTTAAGATTATTTCTATCAACGTTGGTTTGTAGGCTATTGGTGGAACTCGAAAAAAGACTTTGAGTTCCCAAATTTCTCAACAAAAGTAATATCTGGTACCATAAATTTATTTCAGATAAATTTAGAAATTATAAAATAGTCAAATGTATAAAAAAATAAATATGAAAGTAAAAATATTTATTCTATTATTATTTCTTTAATAATTCTTTTATAAGCACTCAATTTTTAACTTAAAAATCGCATAAGATTAAAATTATACCAGATTTATGGTTGCACTTCATATTGTTCTAAAAAATTTCTGCCATAATATGTTAAATTGGCATGGGGCCTGATTATGGAAATTTCACCACTTTGATTTTCACTTGATAGAAAATGCAAACTAGCAAATTCCCTTAAATAATAATTATTATTATTTTGACACAGCATTAGAAAAGGGACATTTATATATTATTTAAGCTATCTATTCAGGATTTCTAAATTGTTTTCTCAACCTATAATCATAGTTTAATTATTATTAAGCTATTAATTGACAATGGTATATTTAAAAATAAGTATGTTATTACGTTCTTTACTTTTTTATTTATATTTAATTCCCTATTTTTTATTCAATTCTTTTGTTCAAAATATTTTATTGTTTCACAGCCGATTGGCTATGAATTATAGCAAAACAGTTTAAATTTTCTGGAAGTTTCTTTTGTGATAGGCTATGAAATACAGTTGCTAGGCAACAGTTAAATGAAAGATTGGGAGGTGGGAAGAAGAGATTTGTAGAAATTGGGAAAGTAAAATGTTTTATATTTTTTTAACAGAGCATAAGCCATAATAAGTTATTCAATTTATTTTGGATACCTGGTAAACATATTGATAAATTTTCAAACTATTTAAATTAATTTAAGGCCTCCTTATTAAAAAATTAGTATTTATAATTTAACATTTAAATCATTTTTTCAAAAGTCGCATTTTCTTTTACATGAATACTGAAATTTTAATCTGAATTCCCATAACAAAGCTTTATGAATTAATAGAAATGTTCCATATTTTTTGAACATCTGAAGCAAATTAAACAAAAGAAAAATGTATGTACGTATACTTAATTAGGAATAACTTACTGGTATTCTACTGACTATCAAGCTAATTGAATGCTTTTTGCAATATTTATCGTAACACAAACATCTGGACTACCAAGCAGACAGAATCAAAACCTTTTTTTGTTTTCCTGTGAGTCTTAACTCATGTTTTGGAATCACTCAAATTCATTCAAAATTTTCTTGTATTACTATAAGTAGGGTGCATCATTTAATTAATTTATGGACTGGGTTTTATTTACTGGCTTAACTACTGAGAAAAACAATTTAAATTGCAATTATACATAAAATAGTAGGAAAATGCAATATGAATAATTATGTACTTCTAGTAGAAAAAAAATCAGTGTATTTCCTTTTGAGTCTTGTTTCTCTTACATGAAGTGTAAAGTTCATCTAGAAAGACTCAATAAATTGACAATTTCACAAAATTTTATAAAGTATATTTGTTATTTCATCTTTGAAATATATTGGAGGAAAGAAAGACTGAATAAAGGGTTTTTTAAACTATTCTAAATAGTTAACAGATATTTCTAAGAAAAAATATAGCTTACATTCAAATAAATTTAAAATTCATAAATTCTGTTCATAAAATTCATGATCTGTTTGAGAAAAACAAAATCTTGAAATCATTTTTTGTCAAATTTACAAATTTTTGAAGTTGTGTTAATCTTTTCTTTCTGTTTTGAAATGTGTTACATTATAATTTCTGAAAGTACATTAAATTTCTTACTTTTATTTTTTAAATTACTTTTCTTTTATTTTTTATTATTATTTTATCTTTTTTTTTTTTTTTTTTTTTTTTTTTTTACGAAATCCTTCTTTTGCCACAGACTTTCCTATTGCCATAAAAAAAAGTTGTTCAAACCTTTATTACTAATAGCTATCTGTAGAAACACAATTTATATATAACAATGGTGACAATGGCTAGTGCTGTGGCTTTTGCTTTTGTTGTTTATTCTTACATCGTTTCTAGATGTTGCATAATTTTAATTTTTACATAGTGACTTTTTATGATTTTTCAAAGAATTTTTAAGCATTTTTTAATACTCTATTTTAATAATGAGCATTTGTTTTCTGCAATAATGTAACATAGTTACTGACAAAGCTACCTCAGTTGACAATTAATTTCTCAAAGCAGTAATCAGAAGTTAGTATATAACTAGCGAAACTATAGTACTCGCAACATTTTATTGTAGTTTGTATGTAACATGATATTATAAAATCAGTGCAAACAATGATGCTTCTTTTAACCCTCTGAGTGCTGTGCAAAAGGGCAAAAATGTAATGTTGTTTTCTCCTTAATTTGTTTTAAATGTTAATAAAAGAGGGATTTTCTAACATGATATAATTTTTTTGTTACATATATGCTAATAAGCCTTGAAAATATCAATCGTAACTTAATTTCTTAAAACTGGATTATATTTGTAGAGTTACATTAATTTAAATAGAGCTTCAATTGCAGTGAAACCTGCAGCCTAGTGAACGGATATATTCGGTCGCGGCAGTGGGAAGATTAACTCTACAGCTCATATTCAAAATATTAGAATAATTGAGAAAAAGTAATAAGAAAAAATTATTTGTCATTTATTTATTTTTTATACTAAGTAAATGCAATTAAATTTCTTATAAATTAAATCTGGAATGTTTAGATAAGATTTTAACATTTATAAAATATAAAATACAGCACAATAAATTAGGTATACAGCTTCCTTAAACACACCAGAATATTAGAATAAAATTTAGATTGGTTCAAAATATTAGAATATTTTATTTTACGCAATAATATTACCTTATGGATATGAAGTAAATGGTAGTTAATATTTTGTAGCATCCCCTTTAGCTTTCATAACAGCGTACAATCGATCTTGCATACTATATACAAGGTGTTTACAAACATTTCTATCAATATTAGCCCAAATAGACTTTATACGTACCACTAACTCAGTTTTACTTGAAGGAGGATTTTCTTGAAGTTTTTCCTTCATCATACACCATAAGTTTTCGATGGGATTAAGATCTGGTGAATTTGGTTTCCAAGGAAGTACCTTAATGTTGCGTTGGCGGAACCAATTCTTAGTTGACATCGAGGTATGCGGGGACGCTAAATCTTGTTGAAAGATGAAATCATCTTCAAATAAATCTACTGATGATGGAATCATGTAATATTCTAAAATTTCTTGATATATCAGAGAGTTAACCTTTTCGTAGACGATGCATAACTTTCCAGGTCCTTCTGCACTCATACAACCCCAAACCATGACACTAGCAGCAAATTTTACGGAACGTTTAAGGCATTCTTTATCAAATGCTTTTTGCTCCATTCTCCAAACTCGAATACCTTGATTACCATATGAAACACAAAACATACTTTCATCACTAAATAATTTATTTTTCCAATCTTCATTGCTCCATAAACGTCTTGATTTACACCAATTCAATCTTATACGCTTTTGTCTTGCAGTCATGAGAGGTTTTGTTTTCGGTACACGAGATTCAAATTTAAATTTATGGAGACGTTTTAATGTTGTCGATGTAGAAACTTCAACTCCTTCTTCTTTCCATTTTCGGTGCAAGAATCGCACACTTTTAAAACGGTTTTTCTTCTATACGCTTCAGTTTCCTGTCATCTCTAGCAGATGTTTTTGGTTTTCGGCCACCATTTCGGTTATTATTTTGAAATTTTCCAATTTTTGAATATTGTGTTAGTATTTTACTAACGCTCGATTACGAACAATGTAAATAATTCGCTATAAAACATTGATTTTTACCGTGCCGATACAAATCAACCATACGAAGTTTAGTAGATTCAGGAATATTACTCACACTGCCCATTTTAAGACGAAAAAGAAACAAACTGCAAAAAAGAATACTGATTTTAAATAAAATAGTCTGAATTTAATCAATGATGCCACCAGTTAAGAATTGGTAATAATTAAAGGAGAATTAATGTGAAATATTCTAATATTTTGAACCACTTGAATAAATATTCTAATATTTTGACTTTTCAAAATAATTTTTTTTGCAATTAATTTTTTCAAAAATGATATTAAATTTAAGATAACAAGTAAGTTTAATCAACAATAAGTTCTTAATGAAAATACCGTTTGCATATTTTCATTAAAAGACATTAAATTACCAAACGATATTTTCAATTTCTAAAAAAAAGGTAATTATTCTAATATTTTGAATATGAGCTGTACTTGAGAGAAAATGTGTGTCATTTTTCTAGGCACAAGAACTTTTTTGCCAAATGTTTTCTGGGCAACAGTTTGCAAATTTCAGCTACTCAGCATGCATCAGTATGTCAATATGTAGTACTCACTCAGTAGTAGCAATGCATTTTAGGATGCCATGGATTTTTATATTAGTTTTTCCTAAGTGTCAAAATTGATGAAATAGCAAATACTTTTAAAAAGTAGTTTTTATTCTTTACTTTTAAAAACAAGTAGTTATATTGTACTACATTTTAAATAATGCAGTTGTGGATGTAGTTCACTACAAAAATGAAATAGTTTTCTGGCCTCTTAGTGCAAATTAGAAAAATTCGATCATAACATCAGATTAATCATAAGGTACTTTAACATTCAACTAAAGCTACTTTGGCAGAGAAAAGACATTTTCATTTTATGTCGAACATGAAATTAATATAAAGTTGAATTGAATTGATTAAAAGAAACCTTGTATCAAAATATGCTCTGAATTGTTTTCATCATTATTTTTTTTTCTCTTTAGCACTGCAAAAACAGTAGTCTCTCATTTAGAATCTGCATCTACCAAGGAGGGTGATGTGACTCCTGCCAGCCCATTTCCTGATTCCCCACCTGTGCCACCTCCCCGTAGTCGGCACACTTCTGCTTCACAAGACAGTGACGGTTCTAGGCACTCGAGTGCCGAAAGACATTCTTTAAAAGGTATGGATTTGAGTAGCATTGAAAATGAAAAAAAATTTTTTGAAATGTTCAATGAAATTATTTCATGAAATATTTTGGGGTTTATGTACAACCAGTATATAGTAAATAAAAATTTAAAGCATAGAAGAAGTAATTTAAATATTATATATTAGTGGTCTTTACAGAAATTGTAAATCAAAGAATCATTTATCTTGTGAGCAGGATTATCTACTCTACACGTCTCAAAATTTTTGTGCGTTCCTTCCCAGAGTGCTAATAAATCATTGTTTTATGTGTTCTGTGCATATTAATTTGTTAGTTAGTAAATAATATTTAATTAAAATGGGTATTTGTGGAAGCAAATCTATTTAAAAATGCAATTCTGTGGTTCACAAAATACAAAATTATATGAATATTTGTATGAAATGAAAATAAGCCTTTACTATATTATCTCTTGGGTTTGTAAGGAGAAAAATTATTTGTTTGTAAAGCTTTGTATAATTTAGTATAAATTGTTACCAGATTTATTTTGCAGTGTATTAGATTTTTGTACCTTGTTTTATTTATTTATTTATTTATTTTCATTTGTGTCTGAAAATTGTTTTACTTACAGATTAAGATTTTGTTTTTTATTAACTTCATTTAGGTGACAGCTCCAGAGAAGCAACTCCATCCAAAAGTCCAAGGTAATAAAATCAATGAATTTTTTTTAGAAAATAAAATTTGTAAATTTTTGTTAGCCAATTTTTGTACACTAAATTGAATTATTTGTTAACCAGCTTTTGTATATTTAGACTTTACTACATAAAATTTATTAATCTATTAGAAAGCATAAAATGTGATTATAAATTTTTTAATTTTACAGGTATTAAAAGATTTATTTAAGTTTTGTAATAGTTGAGTATAATTCAGCCAAAATCAGAAATTTCATTTGAAATCTGCCAGTAAACTAAGTTTAATCAAATAAAATCATTTTTATGGAGCCACCAGTTAATTAAAACTTATAAAAGTTAATTTTGTTTTCTAACTTTTCAGCCCAATCAAAACTCAGAACATTTTTTTTTTTAAACTTAAACCGAATATTTAAGTGGAGCTTGTTTTTTATT
Organism: Maratus speculifer; assembly: GCA_964019185.1. Taxonomy (NCBI): domain Eukaryota; kingdom Metazoa; phylum Arthropoda; class Arachnida; order Araneae; family Salticidae; genus Maratus; species Maratus speculifer. The sequence continues at coordinate 6,394,553 of OZ025292.1, read as the reverse complement.
ATTATTTGTGTATTTTATTATATCTTAAGACATACTATTAAAGGATTTAATCAAACACAAATGCAATTAAAGTTAAATTTTATATATTCATATATTTACCAATTATTCCAGATATTATAACAGTTTTAAATGGGGTCATTTATTCATGCTTTTTTTAAAAAAAATCTTTAAAAACTTTATATATACATATATGAAAGGATTAAAAACTAAACCCTTTTTAAAATTTAAAATTAAAATTCAAAAACTTAAAGTTCCCAATTAATATTTTTAATTTTAATCTAAAATTTAAATGTCCCTTCTTTTAACCTTAATTCTAATACTTAAAGCTATTTTGCCCCTGGTAACTTTCTTTCCCAGCCTAACATTTATTACTTTCGGAGATCATTTTTGGATGTTCTTATTAAAAAAGCTTAGGTAAACGCAATTCTTAATTTGTGGGATCAGCATGCAGCCCTGGAAAACCACACTTAAACAACATCATACTGCCCAGATATTTCTTAACCAATTAAATTAGATTATTACCCAAGATCATAGTGTCGCAACCTGGCAGAAATAATGCGAATTAACATCCTTTAAATAGCGGGAGCCCCTAAAACAAGCGGCTTTTTGATCTTAACACTTGCCCGATAAAATGCAGTCCAAAGAAATGAACTTTTAAAAAGAAAACGTCAAGCTAAGGGGACCTGGTTTCACCCAAAAGATCTGCCAAAAAGGATTAATAAACCAGGCCCCAAGTAAAAATATTGTGTCGTTATTGTCTCCTAAACATACATCATGATTCAACAAAATAGCGGCTCTCATCAGCGGTAGATCGTAATCGCTCCCCGGCCATGCGCCGATTTGACGCAACGGATCAATGAGCTCCATCTCCCAAATTCCCGAATCCCTCCCCGGCCACTCAGACTCAGCGCATCGATGAACTCCCTCTCCTAGGATGACTATGTTACTCCCACGAACGTATGCCAAGACTGGTTCGTCACATATATATATATATATATATATATATATATATATATATATATATATATAATTGTGTATGTATTAAATGTAGTGCATAAACATAAAATAAACTTTCAAATACTTTATAATAAATTTATTTATATTTTCAATCATAAGAACAGCACTTTGTATAGTTTTATTTAAAATCAATAGTTCTAGTATTTTATTAATAGTTATTATTAATAATTCTCCTATTTTGTAAAATACATACATCGTATGAAACCTTATTAATAATTCTCCTATTTTGTAAAATACATACATCGTATGAAACATTTTAAAGTTTAAAAAATGATTATTCTTTATATGGATCCAAAAATAGTATAATTATTTTTAAAACATATCTGTTTTACTGGATATATAATAGTTCAAATAAAATATATTACTTTCTGCTTTAATTATAACAGTATGAAAAATTTAAAAGTCCAAGAAAAGATTATTTCTTATATGAGCAATTTGAAGAAACATTTAAAGTTTCAGTGTCAAGAGTTCAAAAATTGACTATTTAATAAGTACAATTCTTCTTTAAAATATGTCAGTGTTACTGGATACAGTATAGTTCATATAAAATATATGACCTTGTCCTTTTTTTTCTTAGCATATCATATACATGTATCCCACTTTTCAACTTGAATATTGTGTTCATCTTGTTCTCAGGCATCTTCAGTTTAAAATGACCCATTCACTCACTTTTTGGGAGAGATTATAAATTTTCGCTCATTTTCCCTTCTTGTTCATGTATCATCTGGTGCCATCTATTGTCTATTGTTTAATATGGAACTTGATAGGATAGGATTTTAACAAAATATATTTTTAAATGGATTTTTATTTAAAATCTCCTAATAGCTGGGATTATTCAAAAAGAATCCATAGTCACAAACACAGCATTGAACAGTCTTGGTTTACTGTAATCACTCTGTTATTAGTTGATAGATTAAATTGATGTTAAATTCATATTCAGCATTATGTTCAGATGCATAGTTATTTCCTTATTAAACAAATTTCTTTATTTTCTTGCTAAAACCAGGTACTCACTAAAGACTAAACCAATGTGCAAAAAAGAAATTGAGTTCTACCAACCTTATCATGCCTCCTTTCTCTCTCTCTTCCTCCCCCCCCCCCAATTTTATCCAAATTCTGTTTAGAATATATTAAAACATGGAAATTTTCATATATGTCAAATGCCTGTTTTATATCAAAAGAAAAAAAATGTAAAGTTTGTAAATTTCACTTAACAGTTATAAAATGACAGGATGCATATACAGTGCTCAGCAAAAGTTTAGACAATGATCTATTACGCTTCTATTTTCAGAAGTATGTACCGAATGTTTGTAATTCCTCTGTCATATATTACTTGTGACTTATCCTTTATTCACACACAATAAATTTTGAATTTTACCTTTTACATAAAATATAATGACAAAAAAATAAAATTAACATTGTGGCAAAAGTATAGACAATTTGTGTATTTACAGAAAAAAAACTACAAATTAAAATCGAGTTGCACCCACATTGTTTGCAGTTAGTGCAAGAATGTGACTTTTCATCGAAAAAACTAAATGCTGCGTCACTTGGGGGCCTATTTCGTACCAAACATGTTCAACAGCAGCTCAAACCTCATTAAAAGAAAATTATAGCAAAAATTTGCATAAACATTACGACATATGATGTTACAAAAGTTTTCGATTGGGTCCTGATCAGAACTACACGCCGGCCAGTTGAGATCAATGGTATTTTCAGAGTTAAACGAAGTTCTTCTTTTGTATGCAACATGAATAGATGCTAAAATCCATACTTTAGATCAGTAAAAGTTCCCCAAATGACTAAAAATTAATCTCCAATGTATATACGTAGTCTTGTGTTGCTTGGCAACCAATGAATAACTCCACAGATACACGAGCATTAAAGCTAAGTGAAGACCAAATTATTTTAAAATCACCTTCTTTTTGTCGACTTAATAAAGTCCCAGGATCTTTACTTAAGTCATTCCAATAGTATGCCCACTTGTTTGGACCATTCAAATTTCACTTTTTTTAAAAAACTGAATATCATAGTGTACTACTTAGGTCCATATGACGTATGTTTGCAAGTTAATTGAATTCTCGCCAATTTATAGTGGTATTTTAAAGCTAATTGTTTTATAATTTTCATGTAAATTGATTTACCTGTTTCTTTAATTCCTCTATGAATCATTTCCGTCGACACAGAAAGTTCTGACCTACTTTTAATGTGATTAGCAATCATTACCTGTGTAAATGTCGGTTTCTGGATCCTTTTGTCATCTCATTTTCTCGTCACACAAGATCTTCCAGATTATGTTTTGTTTTGAAGGAGTCATCCTTAGACTATACTTCATAGACAGACCACTTTGGACAATTCAATGCTGCTGAAATTTCTGCAACAGTCTTCCCTTTCCATTTCAGCTTTCCTACTTGAATTACCTCATCTAATTGAATATTTTTATCTCGCGGCATCTTCACTAACTGATGCTATATTGAGGTATAATTAAATACTTCAGACATGTGACATCATAACTTGGAAATTTGCATTTTTCCATGAACAGTTGGCTAAAAATCAAAAAATTGTCTAAACTTTTGCAATATGCAAATTTCACTTTTTTCAGTTAAATTAAATATTATCTTATATTATAACCATTATTTTTATTCTAAATTGTATAAAATATATTTGAAAATAAGTATAGCCATTTGTAGAACTCACGTGTTCGTATTTTTTATTTAAAGGTTAAAAAATACCAGTGTCTAAACTTTTGCTGAGCAGTGTATAATTCTAAATATATATAATTAAATAGGTCTAGACTGGAGGGAAACAAAATTTGAGAATAAAAATGGATTGATATGGATTTTCATGTTCATTTCTCTATTAAAAGAGTACCTATGGATGTGAAATTAAAGATTATTTAAAGTATTTTTGAATTTTACTGCAAAGAATTGTTAAAATGAAAAGACCTATGAATATGGAATTAAGGAAGATTACCAAAACTCTTTTTCAAAAGAATTTTGCTGCAGTGAAATTATTTCAGGAATTGTTAACATTAAAAGTTACCAGTTAAATTATTAAAAGTAATTTTACTTTTCAGATTAATTAATGTTTGCTTCTGTATCTGATTTGTAATCTATTAACTTGCAAGATTATCTTTTTTGGTGTTGAAAAGTTTCTATTACAAAAAGTAAAAAGTTGCCTATGGCAGTCATCCAGAAGAAAACAATTCTGAAAATTCCAGTACATTTTTGCCAGATTTAAAAACATCCTCTGTTCAAATGTTATTATTAAATGTATAAGTTTTCTTGTATGAAAGTACCTTTATGTATAAACTGATTTGGCATGTTGTCCAGGCATGTGTATAGGGCTTACCAAGTTCTAGATCCAAGTTGATTAACCAGCTTCATTTGCATCAAAAAGGTTTTAAAAAAAATTGGAAACCTAAACTTATTTTTAATGAAGCATTAGACATTAATAAAAGGATTCCATTTCCTTCAGTTTTAAACTAGTCGTTGGGGGCCACCGTAATACTTACCCATCATGGATATGTATATGAAAATAAAACATGTGAAAACTATTTATACAATGCATTGCAATTCATAAACAAAATTTAAATATTGTTAATATACATAGTAATGCTATATTAAAGAACTGCTGATGTACCAATTTTGATAAATTATATAAAACGCCAAACTACTCAAGTAGTACCGAACTGCGTAAAAGAAACATCTTTATAACTCCAAAAATAATAATTCTATTAACTAACAATTAACTGTGTCGGATTAAACGTCTCATTTCCAATTAAAATATACCTCTGAATTGAAATTTGAATGAAATACAGGGTCATGAAAAATCGAAGAATGTGGAAAACAGGATTACGGATATCTCGGGAACTAATGATCCGATCGACTTCGTTCTATATGCAAAATGTGTGTTATTTTATTACCTTTTACGTCTATTCCTTAGAACAAAAAAATTCAAAAATTTTTATATACCTTTCATCAGAATGAATTTTTCGAGAGTCCGAAAAAAATAGTTCCGGATAATCGAGGTTGCTGATATTAAATAGGGTTTGTCCCATTCTTACATACTAACTACATACAAAATTTCAAGTCTCTATCTCAATTTGTTCGGGAGATAGAGCGTTTACAGACAGACAAACAGACGGACGGCAAAAAAAATTTTCTAAAAATATGTTTTTCGGAATCTCCACTATCTAAAACGTGTAAATCCGTCATAAATTTTTTTCGATTTTCAAAACGATTGCAAGACTTACCCTATACTACGTATGATGGGTAAGTAAAAATGAATGTAATAAAGCAATTGTAAGTTCTGCAGTGGCTGCACTTAAAACAAGATTGTGGATTAAAAATAAAGATTTTTTTCATAATAGAGTTTAATTTCTGAGTTTTAGCAAATGTGGTTTCTTACAAATTTATTTTCATTGTTGAAACCATTATTATTACTTTTATTAAAACTGTATAGTCATATTATTAATAAAATATTTATTTGTGTATGCATATGTAATAGCATAACTGTGTCCATCAGCTTGAATTCTCATCAAGTTTGGTAATAAAAATATGTCTATAAATGAAGCCAACTTCCCCATACTGCCTAATTTTTTTAATATCCTATTTCAAATTCAATTTTGACGAAAACTGGGAATTCTCTATTAATTGAGTTCCACACATTTTAGCTTCATGTTCTTGAATAAAATGACTTCTTATTACAATTCTTAAAACCAAGGAGTAGGGAAGCTGTACTTAATGTTGTTTAGACAGTTATTAATCTTGTTTTTGAAGTATTTTATTTTCTATTTTCAGCCGTCTTGTAAGTTCAGGATCTCCTGCACATAAATCTATCACTACCAGCTCCAGTTCCACAGAACGTCCCTCAAGGCCAAAATTCAAAAAAGAAGTTCTGAAGTAATTATAATACATTTTTATATGTTTTGTTTGCCCCAAAAATGTATAGATATGCAGTAAATTCCACTTATATGAATCATGTTTCTATTTCTTATTTTTTTTATTTTTATAAACTGTTGATTCTTAGAGCCAAAATTTAAAAACTTTTTTTTTAATAATTGTATTTATTTATAGGTATGTGCTCATGATACTGGTACCTAGTAGGATTGGACATTTTGAATAAGTTTTTATAAAATAATTTAAGCAAAATATTAAAATAGTTTTTTTTCTCTCTCTTTTTGTAAACTGTAATTAGAAGCAATAAAATAATTTGCTACCAATTTATTTATTTTACCTATCAAATAAATGATTGTGTTTGTGTAAGAGGAGATTTTCTCTTTCTGAAACTATCTCATATGATAATTTTTGAAAGTGAACCTTCAAAAATGTGTAGACGGTTTTAAACCTTCTACACATTTTTTCTAGGAATTCTTTTTTCTCTCTTTTTTGTATTATTTTCTAGAGTGCACCTTAATTCTTATAGCTGTTTTTAAAAGGGAAGAATCACTAAGATTTAATGTGTATTTGTTTTCAGGATTTTGATTCTAAATGGTTGATACTTATAACTTCTGATTAATAAAGTTGTGTTATTGTTCTCTAATTTATGATATATTTGTTTTAAACTGCTCATACAAAAATTTTATATTTTTAAAAATTATAATCATAAATTATGTTGTATATCCTCTTCAGACCTGATGTATCCTATAGGATACACATCTTTACAATTTTTTTTTAATGTATATAAATAATGTTAAAAAAGATAAATTGGTTTTTAATGGAGCCTGACAGATAGCAGAATTAAACAAAATAACAATTTGTTTCTGATAGTGCTTTTTTAGCGAGCTATGTTTCATATAAAAATGGCTTGCAACAGAAATGTACAAAAATTAAAACGTAAATAATTTTGCTGGGCATTAAGATACCATTAGTAAAGCTTTAATTTTTTTCGCTGTTCAGTCTTTTTTAGTTATCAGATTGTTAATATAAATTCATAATTGTAAATAAAAAAAAGTACATAAATAAACTCTCGGGGTCTAATGAAGATATTTGGTTTAAATATGTTTCTATTATTTATCATATCACTCACCTGCAAGAAAAGTAGCACATCTCGACAACAGTAAATTTCACAGAAGAGTCAAATTAAATTTACTATAAAATGAAATTGCAGCTCTGTGTGTAGGAATAAAAACCTACATAAAAGTATAAAATCATTAAGAATGAAGGCATAGGATGAGGTTTGGTGGGTTATGTATTTTTATCTTCCCACACAATCCACACCTCTTCTGTGATCATAAATAGATATATAACATAATAAAGGGACTTTCTGTTTAACCACACTTATGAAACTGTTTGTATAGCAATATGCACCAAACACAGATCTATTAGTAGAATAAAATGCAAAATGAATTTTTCCAAGATGTGTCACTTTTTTTGTGAGTGAGCATTATGTATTGAATATATAAAAATACAGTATTGTCTAAATTTAGTATTATATAAATAATAATTATTATTGTTATTTTTACTATCAGTATTTTGTTTATGTTATAAAAATAATTAAAACAAATATTTATCGTAGTGTAATAGGTGTTTCTGTTTATTGCTTATCTTTTAAATATTTATTTATTGGTATTGTCTTATTTTAGGGTTTCTAAAGCTACAAGTACTCGCAATGATTTTGAAACTGTGTCTGCTTACCGCACAAGAGCAAAAGGACCAGATCCATCTCTAAGGAAAGGGCCTTGTGAAAGTTTATTATTGTATGTATATTTCACTGTTATATGTGTGCTTTGTAAAATTAAAAAAAAAAAAAAAAAGGTATTTTTTTTCTCCGTAACAAAAAATCAATATTGACTGCACCTTTTGGGAATATGGAGCCAGTATTACTCAATATAGTGTAAATGTTGCATTGTCATAGGCATAGGAAGTAGGGGAGCTAGGGGAACTGTGGCTCCCCCTAGAATATTTTAGAGGGGCTCAGCTCCCCCGGGAGAAATTCTCACACCACATCTGTTTACGATACATTGTTGAATTAAAAAATAAAGTGTACTTTTTTTAGGAAATTCACACAATAAACAACAAAGAGAAGAGAGAGAAGAGGGGGTGAGCACACTTGGTTGTGTCTTCATCCTTTTTCTCACCGTTTCAAACCCTCTTGTCTCGATTGCCAGAAAGAAAGGAGGTTTACTACAAGATACTCAATTACTTGATGCTACTACGTATTTATAAAGAGGTTGCCTTAGAAGTCTGCACGGGCTGGAATTTTCAGGTCCAGGCCCGGCCTGTTGTAAAACTCAAAAGTTCAGCCCGGCCCAGTTAAATTTTTATATTTTAGGCCCCGCCCGGAACATACAAAAATCAGTGAAAACAGGTCCGGCCCGTTACAGTTTCTACGAATTCTAAAAATTTCAGATTTTTATCACATAATTAAGATTCCTTTAAAGAATACTGCATACATATCTATGGAATGATTTTACAGTGTATTTTACAGGAAATACACGTTAACAACATTGAAGATTACTTAGATTCTTAGGTTTTGAACAGTTGAATAAAGATTGATTAAAAAATTAATATGACTTAGAATAAAAGAAAAAAGAAAGAAAGCTAAAAACATCGTTACTTTTGAAGCTGTTTAATAAAAGGAGATTTTTAAAAATATTTCTATATCATTTATTGAAGATTTTAAATCCAAATTCATTCTTAAATTGAAAGAAACTCCTTTCTGATACATTTCTAAATTCATTTCTTTCTCAAAAACACATAACATTAGTAGGTATCTTTATTCAGAAACTATATAATCGATTGGCGTTATACATTTTTTGATACAAGCAATTTAAGAATACTGCAAGGAAATAAAATACTGTCATAATTAGCATTTTGAATAAAATTTCTGGAAGCGATAGCATGGGAAGGGAGAAAAACCTGCAATCATTAGAGAAACTATTATGTCTCAACAAGGTTATACAAGTATTTTATTTACCAAAAATGAAAAACTCTATTTGATTCCAAATCCCTTCAATAGTTAGGCTTATCGCTTTTATACTTTTACAATTTAAAATTAATCAGAAAATGTCTCAAACTTTCGCATTATTGAGAAATTAATTTAAAAACCATCAAGAAGTATATAACCAAAGATTAAAGCTAACGTAAGTTCTTTATTGCTGTTAATTTTACAAATCATGCTTTCTGCCCTACAGATCTTGAGAAAAATTAAGTCTAGCTCCGGTCCGGCCAGTCTATATGTAGAAAAATAATGTAAGCTTGATCTCGACCCGGCATGAGTCAGCTAAAAAATATTAAAATGGGTTACATACAATGTAACTCTCCAATGCCGATCTCTACACCGTACATTTTGATATTGATGTTGTGATGAATATAGCTCATATTTTATCATTTCTGCCTAAATCTTCAGAACGGGTCGGCAGGCTCAAAAATTTTTTTCATCGGCCCGGCCCGTCTGTCCCATTCAATTTTTTTGCCGGCTCATCCTGTCCCGTTTATGTTGTTTGTCAGCCCGGCCCGCTAGAAAATTCAAAATGATTCCGCCAGCCCGGGTATGAGCCCATGCAGACCTCTAGGTTGCCTTGAAAATTGATTTGGACAAGATTTGTAAAGACTTTGCCAGCAAACCAACAGAAAAAACTTTTACCTTTTCGCAAATGGAAATGGGATAATCCTTAAGTTTGAATGTTGTATTCGGGATCGTCCATAAACCAATCTTCTATGCATAAAGTATATCTAATAAAAATTATTTTAACTAGATTAAAGAGTTGGTGATCTTTTTATATGCTTCTATTGTATACTCTTGTTTGTGAAAAGTGCAACACTATGAAGGAAACCTCCTAAATGAATGAAAAAATCCCCACCACTAACTTCTCACAATGTGCCTAAGCTCCCCCTATTTGTACAAAGTTCCTACACCACTGTGCATTGTTTGCAATTAAATAAAAGAAAAAAAATCTAGAACGATTTTTGTCCCATTAACTACCCAGTATTGAACAGGTTTTATTAGATCATTTGAAAAATAAAATATAAAGTCTAATCTTGATATCTCAAAAAATTTGGATTTTCTGACCTCTTTGCTATTTCTTTAATTGGAACAATCCTCTTTTAGCCAAATCTATTGCTTGCAAACTCTTGATAATGTTAAAATATTATCCCCCCCTCCCCCCCCCCAAAAAAAAAAGTTAAAATTTTTTTATGATTTTAAATCAGAATCCAATTCTTAAAAGGCTTTTTTAAATCTTAGTATTTTTCTCTATATTAACCCACAGAAATAAAATTCATTTAGTTTTATCTCTTTCTAGTTTGTTAAAGATGCTATGTTTTTGAGTTTTTAGCACTTTATTCCTTCAAAATGAAATTAAACTTTAAATATTCACTTGAAGAAAAGATTGATATAAGTTGTTGAAAAAAAAAAGGAATTAATACGAGATTTTTAAAGTGTTTGAAATATTAACCAGCACATAGTTTAAAATAAAAGATAATTATAAATTAAAAATATAAGATAATTATAAATACTACTAATAATAAAAGTTGGAAGTGACTTTACATGACTTTCTTTCCACTAATGTCCAAAAGTGTGTGTGTGTTTGGGGAAGGGGGGGGGGGGGGTACATTTTTGGCACAATGGAATTTGTAGGATTAGACTTCCCATTTTGAAACTGGAGAAATTTCCTCTGTGCCATTAATGCTTGATGACATGACCACAATATTTATATTCTGCCATTTTCTTGCTGGTTTAATCTCTACAATTATTCGCAAAATGGTTTGAAAATGGATTAAGTACCTAACTCCTTGACTGATTTTTACAAAAACTTATACATTTTTCAAAAGTATAGTTTAAAACCTTCCCCAGGTGTGAGCTGAATTGGAACTCTTATTGTATTTGTATAATGATGTGTTCAAAAGTGAAAAAAGAAATGCAGAATATCCCGACTTACAAAAATATTTGATGTGGATTGCTCAATGTACAATCTTGAAATTGACTCTTTGTGTAAATCTTGAAAAACAAACTTGGTAGATTTTGGTGGCAATCAAATTTTAATGGGAATTTATGTGTTAGATTATTTCTTTAAATGTAAAAAGTTATTGCAGAATAAATAAGTGAATCTCCTTGTTCTTCTTTTCTTGAGGTAAAGGCGCATTCTAAAATACTGTATAATTTTCTCAAAATACCAACACAGTTAATGTTAATCCGAACCCAGATTTGCATCAATCAAAACAATTAAAATCAGTTCGACTCAAACTTGATGAACTAGAATGCAAGAAAAGAAAAAAAAATTAAAAAAATTCAACTTGACCCAAAATAAATTGCAGGTTGGGCCACATTCAGGTAAAATCTGTTTACCTGACTCAATGTTATTGCCCCTGTAGCTTCTAAGAAAAGACACAATATTTTAAATATGTCTATATGCTCAAAACCCCACATTATACCTATGTCTTCATGTGTAAGAAACCTTTTTTGCCTTGGGAGGAGGCAAGTTAAATAATGAAGATACAGGTTTTAACCCTTTTGCAATGAAAACTCTTTGCTTGATTTTTAATCACATACAATCAGTTTTTTGAAGTAGAAAATTTTCTTTAGTTGAAATGGGAAAATGCTCTAATTAAATGAAGTAAACTTAACAATAAGAAATAACTGGTGGGAAGAACACCATAAGTGGTATGTATATTGGTTGCTCATCCCAAAAGGTTAAATATCTTATTGTATTTTCTCCCTTTAATAATATTATATATCTGAAATGCATAAGTTAGCTTGTTATATATGCCATATACATATAAATAATGTTATATGTATATGGAGGCACTGTTTTTAATAGTTATTGAGTAAAATCTTTCTGTATCTGTTTTATAGAAAAGAATACATGCCATGGATTGGTCCTGATCCGAAAAATTATAAAGGTCCAAATCCAAACAACTTGAGCAAAGCTGAAAATCGAGCCAAAGGACCACAAAGAGATTATCGTCGGGGACCACTAGCTCTGCTGAAATTATCTAAAATTGCACCTACTGAAGCTGCTGTTGATACAGAAGCTGGCAATACTAGATCTAGTTAAAGTCATTCCTGCCATTTGAGAAAAAAAAATAGTTCAAAAAATTCTATTTTGTTTTATTTGACTGTGTTTTCTAAAAAAAATCTAGTCATATTCATATCACTGCAAACATTCCTATATTCCATGTGTTAAGATTTTATTCACTAGAGCTTTTCTTTATTATAATTTTATTACTTTTGTTGAGATTTTTTTTTAGTACATCTATTGTTGCTATTATAAATATGTAAGCTAGTTTATGCTTATGTAGTACTTTATCTTGTATTTCTTTATATACATGCACTGCTCTTTTTTTTTAATGTAGTACAGTTTCCTGATTAGAATTTTAAAAATTCTGTGAAAATTTGTCAAAGAAATTAGTGGATAAAAGAATCTTCAGTTCAGTCTTTTTTAAGTTATGATTGCCATGTTAGTATTTGTATTGTTAAATCCTATTCTGTTTATAATCATGTCATAAATTTTGAAGATCTTCCTTTTTATACTGTACATAGTTAGGTATTTATCTTTTACATTTATTCTACTCCTATTTATCGGAAGATAATTTTATCTCAAATATAATGTGCACTGTTTCATTTAATTCAATTAATTTTCACTTAACATAGCCACTTGTTGATCATTGATTAATTTAGATCTTCCAGTGTTTTAAAATCTCACATTTCTTTCTTTAAAAAGAACACTCATTAATAATCTTATTGTGAACAGCACAAATTTATTGGTTTGTGTAATTTTTATGTCTCATCTCACAATTTTTTTTAATCATAAATCATTGATTCTAGTCTACAATTTTTACATGCAAATGCTTTGAATTTTCTTGTTTACAAAACAGGAACCTGTGCATGTAAACAAAAATAAGCATGTGTGTATAGAAGTTTTTATTTTAATTTCACAACATATTTGTTTACATTAGGACAGTTTGTTCTTACCAGAAATTTTGTTTCAGATAAATGGTTCTTAAACTGAGCAACTATTAGCTACATCACTTCCATGCTAATTTTATGATAGATCTAAGATTGAAAAAAAAAAGGGGGGGGGAGCTATTGTTATTTGTAGCCATGAATAAAAATCCATACTTTAAGCATGCATAAAGTATAGATTTTTAAAAATAGTTAGATGACACAATGTATTTAAAATATCTCAAGCAAAATGCACATAAACATGTTTTATACAATTTTTGAAAAATTGTTATAGGAAAAAAGAGTATGTAGATGTTTTAGACTGTGAGTAAAATTTATTTCTATAACATTTTTAAAAATAAAATACCTGTACACACTTTTTTCATAATTATTCATGTAAAACATATCTAATGTTCTTACAAAAATGACAGTGCAATGTATTAATGAAATTAATTATCTAGATTAATTGCTATATATATATATATTTTTTTTTTCAATTCTAAATATTTTTATTAAATTGATAAACATTGTAAAAAATATACAAAATAAAAAAGACAAGTTTTCCTTAAAATTAAAGTGGCATTTCTTTTTTTTTTTTCAAAGTAATGAAATTTTTATTGCAGTGGGATATTAGATAAATAATAATAGCTTAAATAATTCATTTTCTTGATACTTTATTGCTGTTTTAAGACAAACTGTACTTTTGTAACACTACCTCCTCCCCCCCCCCCTTCCCTCCAATTTTTAAGTTACTTTTTTTTACATTGTCTTTATTTTAACAAAGTAAATAATCTATTAAGAATTGTACTACTAGAAATGTAATCAGCCAATTCTTTACAGATTTCTTAATTAGGACATATAAAGCTAAAATGTATTTTTATGTATATTTTTGTATTACTTCATTAGTAATTTTCTCTTCCTCCCCTTTTTTAATAAGTAGATTTTTTTTTTAAATTGAATAGTAGTAAAATATCAGAAAAACTCATGTCTTTATACATTAAATAGATGAAACATTTTTTCATCCCATAAATTTCATCTCTCTTTCTTAGCTTGAAAACCTTTTTATTTTATTTTGTGCTTTGTGCAGAAAACTGTACAAAATACATTTTATTTTAAAAAAAATTACAGCAAAATTGTCTGAATTTCGTTATTCTTATTATTTTGATATTAGAATATATTATTCCATTTTACAAGATTTATTTTCATTAATTAGCTTGTAAATTTATTTACTCAAAATTATTCAAACCCTTTAATTTGTTAGGAGTTATAAATTTTAAATCTTGTCATATTTAAAAAAATATATTATTCTTTTTTGTTATTCATATTTATTTTGCTCAGCAAATTATGTTTTTTTTTCCCTAATCTTTAGTATTAATTATATTGATATAGTGTTTGTATTATTATATGCATTGCAGGTCCAAATATTTAACCATTCCTTCCATGTACATGAACAGTTCCTATATTAAACAAAAGAAAAATTGTTTAATGAAAATTGCACATAATATTAGTTTAGCCCTTTGATGTTGTTTTGTGACTTCATTTTAACAGAGTTATACGATTTAAAATAAAATATCAATGTATTCTTGATTAATAGATATATTGGATCATTTTATCAGGCTATACCTCTATTAGCAAACCAATATTGGCACGATAGTATGTAACTCTTCGTTAATATGGCATTTATATTGTTTCAATTCTGGAATTAGATAACCAGTGCTGCATGCTTATATTTTCTCAATATTGATTAATTGTTTGCTTAATTATATAAGTATTCCAGTAAAATGTCATTAACCCATTTGTGCCTAAATTTATTTTTTCTAAAATTTTTTGGTAAAATCGCTTTAAAATATTGCTAAATGAATTAGAAAAATATTTAAAAAAATTATGGTAATTTTTTTTTATTTATTTATTTGATAAAATGCAAACATACTAAATATGAAAATATACATAATATTTGGAATAGTATAATATGCATAATTATATGTTTTGTCTAAATTTATATAAAATAAGCTTTTAATTTTTATATTATATACTATAATTGGTATCTTTAAGAACTACTAAAAAGTATATTTATTTCTGTACAATGATTAATAACATTAAAATTATTGGTAGTAAATAAACTAAGAATAACTTTGAGGCTTAAAAACAATTCATGTTATCATCATCTTGGAAAGGATTTTACAAAAATAACTGCTCTCTAAATGGGTAATAAAAATATCTACACATTTGAGCCTAGTACCCTATATTTTGTACATTACAAAAATGCATTAAAAATATGCCTAAACATATAATTTCACAATGTCAAAACATACGGATTTCTAATTAGTCTACAAGCTAAGATTATCAATATTTATTTTGTATCCTTGGTAAGAAAAACACTTTGCCATTTTAAAAAATTAAAAGTTTATAAGCTCTGAAAAGAAAGAGTCTTATTTCAGCAAATAAATATTCATCTCATGCTGTCATCTTTTGGTAACAGGTAAAGGCATTTATAGATAATTATTTCATATAATTTTCATGTTATAAACAATATGAAATTTATACAAATTTATTAAAATTTGAAGCGTCCCAAAAATAGACAACTAGGCATAAACGGGTTAATGATACTAGTCAGTGCGAAAAAAAACAGACAAACAAAGGAATTATTGCTGTTAGGATAAATTGTTCACTTACTGCCTTTTTTTTTTTTTTTTTTTTTTTTTTTTTTTTTTTTTTTTTTATAATATCTGATAAGTTATTTTAGCTTTCAAATGATTCCTGGGAATTAAGAAAGATTCTGATTTGACAACATTCCAAGAAAGAAGTGTCTAATTTGAGATGATTAATATACTCTGTAATTGCAAATTCTTTGAAGGAGGCACTTATTCACCTCTTAGTCTTCCACAAAGAGCATCCTTGAAAATTTTAGTTCATTAAGAGCTCATATAATTTTGCTGGTTTTCAATATTAAAAACAATATTTAAATGCACTTTTAAACTTTTTTTCAAACAACAGTAAATAGTGACAAATTTTAGTCTATGTGTTCAATGTAAGGAATATAAACATAACATTTGTGCAATATGGAGCCAATGTTGGTTTGCTATCAGGATATACAAGATTTATATTCATGTATGCTCATCAAATAATGTACTAATGACTTAATTATGATAATTATTTTTTTAATCATAAATATAATATAAACATATAAATTATTTAATCAGAGTTTATAATAATATAATGAACTCTACAAAATAAGAAAATATTAGTTAGCCTGTAATGGACTTTTGAAACTGAAGAAATTTTAGTTAGTATATTAGTATGGAATTATTTACCATAAATTATCAGCAGTGTTCATGTTCATATGTTTAAACTGATTTGATATTTTATTACATCTAAACTTAAAATCATACAATTGCATCTAGTGTAATCTTTTTTGCCGGCATATTGATAAAAGAATCTTTAGCATGAAAGTCTTGATACCAAAGTTTAAATTATTAATTATTAATTTTTTGTTATCTTCTACCTCATTTTTAAATCTTGTTTTTGTTTTATTCAATACTATATTATATTACTGTGATTTTACTTTAGCTGCATATCTCCTGTTTCTACACTTTTTAGATATTTGTAAGTTTCCCAAAATTGAGAATTTTTTTTTAAGTTTTTGTTTGTATTTGATATGTTTATTTTGTTCAGAAATATTTTATTTATTTTCATCTGATGTATTTGTTAAAGTTTTACTGTGTATTTTCATTGTTTTCTATTGAAGCAGGGAAAGAAAAATAAGACTTTGCAGAATTTATAGAAGATATGTGTTTTAGGAATTGGTGCTTATAGACATAAAAATCTGTAGTGTTAAGATCTTCTAGGAAGAAACCATGCTTGTGGTTTGTATATACTGTATGATCTATAAATGGATTGGTAAATGTTTTAGGGCTGTACCAAAGTATATTTTCCCCATATTTGCTACTTTTTAGCTATAAATGTAATGGTATCAGATTGAAACACTTGCTTGTTTATTGGCTAATGTTTACATGCTTTATTTCCCAATACATTAGCATTGTTCATAATATGTAGCCCAGCCCCTTTGACACTGGCTAATATTATTTCTTTTAAATCTAATCACAACTGTTATGTAGTATGTGTTGATGTATTTTAAAGTGCATCTATTTCTATTTTATTTATTTATGTACATATAAATAAATAAATATATTTAACTTTATTGTCAACTGCTCAAAAAGATAAGTACATTAATTAGTTGTAAATTTATTTTGCCTTACTGCTTAACACAGATTAGTTTATTTTAGTATAAAACTATATTTTGTTAAATATGAGGGTTTGAGGAATTTCATTTATGTAAAATACATCAGTCAAAAAAAAAAAAAAAAAAAAAAAGCAAATATCTCATGCTTTAATGCATAGTATCCTCTTTTTTGCAAAAAGAAGAAAAAAAAAGTTAATTGTATTTTCTTGCTTGTTTTTGCTAAATAGTATTTAAAGCCATAGATGCAGACTTTTGACTTTCACTTGGGAGATGAAATTCAATTTTGACTGTCAACTTAATAGTAATAGGGGCATAAATTTTGTACAATGCATTGAAATGATTTCATATTTCAAAAATTAACTGATGTTCATAATGTTAATTAATTAGTTAATAATTAGTTACACCTCAATTTTTAGATTAACATAACATCATTCGTTTTAAGCAAAGATTATTACACTATCCCCAAACTATTGCTTGAGAGTCATGCTAGTTTTTCTAATCGCACAAAATATCGAATGTGAGCAATTAAAATGTTGACCTTCATTAAGAATGTGAGTGAGAATATATGAGATATCTCAGTGGTGATTGCTCCCATCTCCCTGTGAAGTCTGCACCTATGTTCAAACCCAGATGTATATATGCATCCTTTATGTTAAATTATGCCAATGTGCCGATGTTTTTTGCACTATTGTCTTCAAAAGTTGCAGAAAATATTTAATTTAAACATGTTGAGTCCAAAAACTACCAAAATAACAATTAATATCAATTATTATATTGATCCTATATCAAAATGCTTATTCATTCATCATCTCGCCAGTTTATCATAGAGATACTAATGAGATTAATACCGAAGGATAGAATGTTTATTCTTCTGAAGAAGGAATAAAAGAAGGAATTTCTGAAAAATAAGATTTTAAACTCATAAATTCTTCACTCTAAATATTAGTATTCCAAGAAGGATTGTGACATTGAGGAAATATAATTAGCATACATGTTTAACTTTAATGGAATAATTTTGTGGTATAATTTGTAAAAAGAAATGTCAAATCTAATTTGATTTGTGAAAAATAAATAAATAACAGAAAAGGTTGAGATTGCAAAAAGTATCTAACGTTTGTTATGCTAATCTCATATCATTATAATTTAGTTGAATATAAATTGAATTTTATTCTAAATTTTTGAGATTTTTATTCTAAAAATTCTTCGTATTTCGCCCTTAATCTAATTTCATTTCATTTTCTATCAGTTTCTTATCAAACTTTTTCTTATAAAAAGTTAAATAAATAAAACTTATTTGTGTATGTGTGTGGTATGTCATCTAAGTATATTTTTTCCAAAGCAAAACACTTAAAACTTGTGTTAACTTGATGTGATGTTGTATTATTAATTAGAATTTTTTTTTATTTTTTTTTTTTTTTTGGGGGGGGGGGGATAAATGCTTCTTTAAATATAGAATTTTTTTGCATATCAAACAGTAGCGGCCTGTCAGGGGAAGTGGAGGAAATGACTTTTCATTTAATATTTTTATAATATATATATGTATATATATATATAGATATATTTTTAATTTTCATATTCTATTCCTTTTTTTTTCTTTTCATTTATTTAATTAATATTTCATCAAATTTCTACTAAATAACAATCACAAAATGATCATGCAGTAAAAACAAACAATTTCTTCAAACTGATTTAAACGAAGAGTCAAATAAAATTGCAGTAGTTTCATCCAGTTGCTATGACAACAAGACATTGGCGGTCTGATTTTCTAAAATCTCTGGGAGAATTAATTGAAAGGTTAAATAAGTCTCAGTTTACAGAAAGAAAATTTCATAAACACTCAAATATCATATGTTTTTTTCAGTTTTCATTTATTTTTTTTTTTTACTGTAAACGGTAACTATCATTATTTATTGCTGTTTGTGTCTTTTGAATTAAAAATTTTAGTATGCATTTTGCTAATAACATTGTGCTTAATTTATATGTAATATTAATCATTAAAAGATGAAGATGAGTTAAAAAGCCATGCACTTTCTAATAAATAAACAGAACTGTTAACAATGCTAATTATTAATAAATAAGAAAAGAAGCACAAATATTACGCTAATTTTAAAATCTCAAGCTAATTGTCTTCTACAGTATTAATTTTGGATATCTATCACATCAAAATTTTCTGTTACAAATTCACAATGGATATTTACATAGAGATTCACAAATTAATTTCAATTATTTTAATACTCTCCTTTAAAAAAATGTATGTTGTCATAAAGACATTATCACAGGGAAGATTCAATTTAGCAAATATTTAAGTCATGAAAGATGCTTTATGGTTTATGGGTGTGGATAAAAGATAATTATTTTCTAATTCCATTATCCACATTTTTGTATGTTTATAAGGTGGAAAATTTGATAACTTGATTATTCATTTTAATTTATTCAGAAATTTTTGTTTTATACATATTATTATTATTATTATTATTATTATTATTACTGTTTTCTAACTGTTTATACATCTGTAAACATTTATTTATTATTATTTAATTACACTTTTTTAAATGCAATTTACGTAACATTAGTGTAAGAATGAGTCCTAAACATGAAAAACTTTGCATGCATAATTAGCTTTTATTTACAAATTGTTAGTTCTTAAGACTTATTCTCACTGATGCTATTGCTTTTCATCTGATTGTCCATTGATGGGCTGCCACTGACATTTAACTGCATTGATAAGAGTGCCATTTAAAAATTACGTTAAAAAATATATGTCTCCAAATTTAGTCAAACCCTTCCCTTTAAAAAAAAAAAAAAAAAAAAAAAAAATATTATAAGACAAAGTACAGTTAAATGTGTATTTTATGTTTCAATGAAATACAAAAACTTATGTGTACTTTGTTCATAAACTGTTCCTCCAATTTATCACTTTTTTTAACATACAAATTTTAAAGTTATTTTTAACCAACTAGTTATAATTAAACATTTTTAATTTCCCCACAAAGTAGAAATGCTTATGTATAAACCTTTTAAAATATCTAATCACTAAATAAGGTAGTTGATTTTTTTTTCCTTTTTTTTTTCTATCATTCTTATTAAAAACTATTTTCAAACTAGTTTTAAGTTAAAAAATGACTAATGTTTATGCTTGTCTTTTTCCTTTTTTGTATCTAATTTTCACATTTAGCAATAATCTTTTTTAGAGCACTAATATTTTAATTAATAATTATTAAATTATAGTTAAATGTGTTTTATCACTTTTAAAAACTAATATTTTTGCATATTTTTAACAGTTGTTTCACCCAGTGGCCACATTTTTCTTTTCTAAAATCATCTTTTGGTCATCTTTAAGAAGTTTCACTGTATTACATTCACAGTTACTTTTATTTATTCTAGAGTTAATTATAAGTAATATATTTTATGTTTAGTAAAATAGTTTGTTCATACGTATAAAAATATATTTGCAGTTTTGCTTCATAGCTTATTAAAAAATAATGCAACAGGAAAAAAAAAATAGCAACTTTTAAAATTTGAATTTAGTAATTTGAACATTTTGAAATGCAAAGTTCATTTTTTCATATTTTTATTCTTGAAATATTTTTTCCACTGTCCTGGGAGTTATATACATTTTTTGTAATGGAAAACTGTGTGTATTGTAATTTCATTCTACGCTTTATATTGAAATTACTGTTCTTACTAGCACATGTGAATAATTTTACATACTAATATTTATTTAGTACTGATGTGATGTTATCATTGTACATAGTTGTATGTATGTAAATATATAAATTTTATGTACACATGAAACACTATTGATGTTGAGCACTAGTATAACACGCTCAAGTTTTGTATGGGAATTCAGGTTTCAATGGATTATTCTTATTATAGTCATTACATAATTATTATTGCCTCTACAAAAGAAAAAAATTCATATAGCATGATATCTGTATAACAGCATTTATTTTTTATCTAGTATGTGATCTCACTTCAGTGTTATATTCAGTCATGAAGGATGAAATTTATAGTTAATAATATTTTCAACTTTAACATTTTACTATTTGATATTGGCTTAAGACTCTTGTCTCTGTCAATCAAAGCACACGGCAGCTAATGCTAAACCTATGAGGAGGTTATTTTCTAATATCTTGTTTGCATTTCGACATTTTTAAATATTATTTTTCCATTGGATACCTCAGGTGCATCTCTATGTTGCTCTTATTTTACTTTTTCGATTTTGATTGCAGATATTTTTTATAAAGTTTTGTTTTGGGCTCTGAAAATGAAAGTGCCATTCTAAAAAATATCTGCAACCAAAATAAAAAAATAATAAAAGAGGAGCAATGTGAAGATGAACTTCAGTTATCCAATCCATAAAAAAATATTTTAAAATGTTAAAATGCAAATGTGTTATTAGAAAAATATTTTTCCATAAGATTAGCATTAGCTCATGAGTGTTTTTGCTTCCAAGTACAGAAGTAGAAGCCTTAATATTTTACCACTCTTTTTTAAGCTATACATCTTACCTGTTTACGTTCAGAAATCATTGTAAGCTCTAAAAGATATTAAAAACTTTAAGAAATTAATTTTGTTGAAAATGAGATGATCAGAAATTCACACTATGTTATGAAGTATGGGTTCTTATTTGGAACTATGGCATCATAGACAACACAAAACATTAATAGAGTATTTGGCTCCAGTGTTACTATGTAGCAGGCAGTATCAAATGGTTCATCAAATTTTGTACTGGTAACTGTAACCTCACAAATAAGCAGTGCGATCACCCAGAATTAAGGGTCAATAATGAAAAAGTTGCCCATCTCAGAGTGCCTATGAATTACCGTTGAAACTTGAATAAAATAATTCTTTGAGTTCGAATAAAATAATTCCTTGTATTTGTAAGTTATCAATTAGCTTTACCATTTTTTCCTACAAATTTCATCCTTGATGATATGATATTAATTATTATCAGGGGTGCGGAATATATAAAAACTTACTAGATAAGTTTTTTAACTGACCAATAAGATAAAAAGCATGACCCTTAATTTGTCATAAAATTTGTACAGTTTCAAAAATGATTTATTACAATTCATTTTTATTGAAGAATTTAAAAAAAGTTTTAGCACTTAAAAGGGAATGGGTATAATAAAAGAAAGTTTCTTCTTTAAATTTAATTGTTAGATTTAACTGGGAAACATTAAAGTTTACGAAAAAAATTAATGAAATTATCTACCCACTATAGTCTAGTCATACTTAAGAGAATATATTTTATATCTGTAAAAGTTGAAGTAAGTTTTTCATTAAAATAGAAAAAAAAAATCTATTTGAATAGATGATGATTTTTTTAATCAATATTAAGCTCTCCAATATATTCAAGCTTCTTGAATAAATTTCTTTTGCAGAATCAAAAGTCATGTTCTGACATATTTACGCTTAGAATTCACTCTTTCTTTCTTACTTTTTTTTTTCTTCAGCATTAAATTAAACCAAAGCAGGAGATTTATGATTTAAGTAGGCAGTTATTACCTCCTATTCACAAGAATTGCATTTAAATATACAGCATATGCTATTTTCAATTAATTATTTTTGAGTTATGCAGTTAAAACTTACAACAAAGTGTTTTATTGGGTAAAAATGACTTTTTTTCTTGTAAAACTTTTATTTTAATTCAAAAAAGTAAAGTATTTATTTTATAAATTCATCAAAGCTCGGTCATTTTCATTTCACCAACTCTGCAGTTAGAAACCGAATTTCAAAAAGAATAATATACTTTTGACAGCTTTTATATTACAACAAAATAATATATATACTTTTGTCTTTTAATGTTGAGCATAAAAAATAAAATAATTTGCAAAATGTAATTTTGTTTACAGTTTCTGCTTAATCTACAGTGTAAAAATAATTTCTTACTTTAAGCTTGTATTTACTAAAATTAATGTTATAAATCTTTCTGAATTTACAAAAATACTAGACTCATTTATTTATTTATTTATTTTGGTCAAGAAATCAAAAAATCTCATGCAATGCAAATGTAATGCATCAGATAACCACGTCGGTATTTAAAAGTTCTTAGCATATTTATAAAAGCTTGCATTCTTTTTAAAAAATTCCTAAAAAATAACTCGTTTCATCAGAAAAAATTCCATCATGTGTGGCAAATAGATTAATTCCCCACCCCTGATTATTAGCAATATGTCATTCAGAATCATAAAGAAAATATTAAGAATTTGCTAATCAGGATTTAATTATTTTTTTAAAGCATAATGTTATTCACTACTTAGTACAAATTAAAGTAAATCATATTTTTCATTCATAACATAGATATTGCATATTAAATTAAATTATTATTTTTCTATATCAGCTTAATCATTTTTAATTGAAGAATTATGATAATAGAAAGAATGTACAAATATTACATTAGCCTGTCTTAAGAATAAAATCCTTTTCCCTTGTTTTTTGAATAATCTATTTCATTTATTTATTTTTAATAGACTAAATCTATTGTATTCTTGATCCAAAAAAGATATCACCTGAGTCAATATTTATATTAAACCACTGTATTAGTGTTGAAAATGAAATATTTGTTACTGATTTTTTTTTTCATTATTTTTCTTTAAAAAAAGGACTTTGTTCTTTTTTCTGCTTTTCAGCTAACCACATGTGCTTACCTTTATGTATTATAAGAACAACATAAAACCATAGACAATCCTAACCATTATCAAATGAGATGTCACTTACCCAGCAGCATTTGTGCTAATCTTTGCATGTATTTAAACCATCATAGTTCTCAGTAATCCTGTATGTGCTTAATGTTTGTGTGCCCTATTTATTTTAAGCTGTAAATACATTTGAAACTGACAAGGAAAATCTTTTCAAGGGAAATTTACTATTTGATTGAAAAAAAAGTGATAATTTATATTTTATCTGTTACATCATTGAACTGATAGGAAAAAGAAAGTTAGAAAATAAAGTCAATTTTTTTTTATCTGAAAGAAAGTGCAATGTTATTTTAATGATATAATTCATTGTTTTTCAAATTACAATACTGTCATATTTTGATTTTTTAAATAACGTATTCTCAATTTGATAAGGCTTTTTTTTTTCAACTATATAATTTCAAAAAACAAAAACACACAATAATACTTTTAAATTGTATTACTATGTGATAGTAAACTCATGGCGTACAATTATGATTTATTCAAAAGCATTATGTTAAACAAACTTAAAACATTATACTACATGGAAAAAAATATCATCTGTATTGGATTTTTATATATTCACTGTGATTTATCAGTAAAAAATATTAGCAGACTATGAATGTAGTTCGTAAGATTTAACTAGAAGCATTAATTGTAAAAGTATTATGTAAACTAAAACATGTTTTTAGATTTTACTCTTTTATACTTTAAATATTAATTACTTTTTTTTTAATTTACAAACTATTTTATTAAAGAAAAACTAAAATCAAATTGTGTGTTTGAAGTTACTTTCAATTTTAAAGAAAAACTGTAGATGAAAAAAAAGTATTTCCGCAGCTGCTAAATGGGAAAGGGTGCACATTCAATACAAATATTGACCTGAAAAAACACTACAACACACACAACCTTTTTAGCATTTTTACTGTAATTCAACATCTAATTGTTATGAAACTTTAAAGCCTGATTAAAATTTGTGTCAATATATATGCTTTTTTTTTTTTTTTTCAAAATTAAAATTGATGTTTCTTGTTAGAAAATATTTCCTTGTAAGTTATAATTGTATGTTGTGAGTAACCTTGTAAGTTGTAACTCAAAAAGATCAAGAAAGTAATTGTGTATAATTGGTCAGCATGAAGCAGTTTCATTAGAACTATTTCTTATGTTTTCTAGCATAATAATTTGTCTAAATTGATTTGTAAATAATATGAACTTATTTATTTTTCTACTAAAGAAATTATATTAATCTGATTAATTTTTACTATTGTTGATTTTTCTGATTCTGATATTTATAAGTTCTTTTTTTAAATGCTGATTTTTTTTTTTCTCCCACTTACTGTTTAATTTCCTGTTTTTGTCATACCTTAGTAACAAACCAATTTTTTAAATACAATATTAGCTGATTCTTAAAGAAGTTGAATAATCTTGTTCAGTATTACACCAATGTTGAATGTTTCATCTTACAAATATGGTAAGCAGCACTTGCAATATGCAGCACTGTAAGCCTGCTATGCAGTGCTGCAGGCAGTGGAAACCCAGTTTGAGGTTTTTTCAGTTCAATATGAATTTAAGGACCTTGATGAGAAAATTTCATTGTACATGATTTTGCAGTTGAGCTGCACACCTGCTGTATGGTGCTGTCGGCAGCAGAGACTTGGTTGAAATTTATGTATAAATTAGAGGTTCTGTTGAGAGGACAAGCCTGTAGCAGGCAAAGCCAGCTAGTTCATCTATTATTATTAAAGTGCCGATAAATATTATTCAGTATAGTTGATGAGATATCGATATAAATGGTTTATTTATATTATTAAGCAAAGACTAGTCCATAAGTAACACTGGTGTCATTTCAACAGTGATATGAGATTGAAGTTATCCATTTCCCTTTTTCCTAAATGTAATTACTTCTAAACATCAGCATTACTTTTACACAATAGATAAGAAAGAAAAGGAGGTACTTTAAAATGCAATTTGTTTGAATTAGGCCATTCAGATGTTGATATATAAGATTTTTCTCAGGCTGTAGCATGCATATTTAAGAACTGATTTAGGTGTGTTAGATCATATGTATAGGGCTATAAGATCTTGACAGAGTTTGTTGGCTACCTTTAGACACCATTGTGTTTCAAAATGAGCTATTTAAAGATTTCATATTCATAAAAATGTACAAAAAAAAAAAAAAAAAAAAAAAAAAAAAAATCCAAAGAGTGTTACTCTTAAGTGTTTGAGATTAATACAAAGATTCTAGAGTATTTTTTGTTTTGCTTCTATTTAAAAAAAATGACTGAGGTATAGCAGTTTAATATCCTATGATGACTGATTTTGTTATCAGATTTCATTTATGAGCTTTAGAAAACATGGCTTTTTGCAAATTTATTTACTTTTGTTATTGTCATCATTGTTGCTCATATGCTTTAAACTACATAGTTATATATGTCATCATTAAATAGTAAAATATCACAGAGTTTGGCAACCCAAAATAAATTACCACAAATTAAGTTGTTAACTGGCTAATTAAGCTGAATATACCAGGTAAAATTCTTATTGAAATTCAGTATTGATGAAAAGTAGGACTAAATCTTTTATAATGAGGTTCAACACATTTTAGCTTCATGTATTTTTAGTTAAAATTAGTTGATTTTTTTTTTTTTTTTTTTTTTTTTTTAAGGAATGGGAAAGTTACCTCTTTCTCACAGTACAAGGTGATCTGTTCATTAAAATAGTCCAATTGTTTACCTGTAATGATTGGTTTGTTATTAAGGTATTTTCCCATCAATCCATTTAATTTTAATAGTTTGTTTATTTGCTTCTTTTTCACCCAACTTCATTTTAAGAAAGTATATCTATATTGCAACATATATATTTATAAATAATAATACATTTTTATTCCTGAATATTCCTAACTTTTGTGCTCAAAGAAAATATTTTAAAATATCTATTTATTCAACAACAAATGGAATGATATTTAATTTTATAACAAATAATCATATCTCAGTTATCGAATGATTTTCATGTAATGCAAATTAAATGTGTATGAACTTTGAGAGTTTCATGTTAAGTATGTAAAATTGTAATCTCACAATAGTTAGAAAATGGTACTATTCAATGAAAGTACATTTTTTGTGGTTTATGTGCGAATTGCGAGGATAGATAGCCATTTAAAGGTAAGTCGTGAGATTTATTAATTTATGCTTAATGAATATTGAGTTCAAAAAGTTTTTGACCAAAATGAGTTGAAATTGTAAATTTCTGGTTCCAATAAAAGTAAATTAGTTATTAAGGAATAATTTTATGAAATGTTGCCTTTCTAAAACTGTTCAATTTCATGCCATTTTTTGCGATTTCAGAATAAAAATGATGCATTATTGCATTAAAATGAGATTGCGAGTTAAAAAAAATTTTAATTAAGCAGTGTGGCAGTTTATTTTAATAATCTGCTGCTCAAAAATTGCAATATCTCACAGTATTTTTTACTGTTCCAAACTGATATGTAATTTCAATTTTCAAAATGTTTAGTGAATATAATTATCCAAAAACTGGAATTTAATACATGTAAATTACAGTTTGTCAACTGAAAAGACAATGCTATTTAGCGAGGCACACCCTAGCATATGACCTCACTTTCAGAAATGTTGCATTTGAAGTAATCAATTCTTTCATTTAAATTGTTGCAAATGGCATATCTAGAAATAATATACCATTTTGGTGCACTTATACTAGCCCCACTTAAAAAAAAAAAAAAAAAAAAAAAAATCTGATCTTTTAATATTACAAATATTTTCTTAGTCTTAATAAAGCATTTTCTAAACAATTTTATCCAATAATTTTCTAGCTTATAATATCCATTATAGTTTGAATGTAAACATACTAATGAGCTTGAGAATGGTAGCAACAGTTTGATTGGGATTCAATTAAAAATAAGCAAGTTTTATAGAAAGTTTTACAGTTAGAGATTCATTTATTTTAAATGAATGCAGGCTTATAAATTCAAAGTAACGAACTTTCATGAAAGTACAGGATGTTTCAAAACACTATCTACAATTTTGAATGCTTTGCTTAGCTTATTGGTTAAATGGTTTTCTTCTTTTTCCTGTTTTTTATTCTCAGAATAAAAAAGGTATCACCATATCTTGTGGCTCAGTGGTGCAGCAAAAGAAGGATAATTGAAGTCTCCAAGATAAAAAGGCTCTCAGCTTTTGTACAGTTATATGGAAGAATATTTTTTCAGCTCTTTCTCAGTTTAGATCCTATTTTTATATAGAATAAGAATGAAACATATAATGTTCAACAATTATAAATGTATTCCAATATTTCAAGATTCATGTCCATATAAATCTTTCTGAGAAACATTTCATGTAAAAAGTAATGTAACACTTATTTGAAATACTTCTGTTTAAGTCAATGTGGGAATTATATCCAATTTGCTTTTACAGTTCATAAAACAAACACACAGTTATATGTGCAAAGAGTATGTTTCATAGAAATTACAAATTGTACATAATTATTAATTAAGCATTAATTTCATTTCATAATGAAAATATTTAAAAATAAATCATATTAAATATGTATTAGATAAATTATAAATTAATTTAATTTAAAAGTAAAAAATATTCTCTTCTCTTTTGTGGATACATACATGGGCTCCTTGGAATCTCTATCCTGGAACCCAAGTTGGCTGCTTGAGCCTCTGGTTTGGTTGTTGCATTTTTTAATGGCTTCATTAATCAAGTGTTTAGCTTTAGTTAATTTGTTTATGGGGGCACATAAAAACAACACTTGCCATCAGAACAATGTTCAAAGTACTGAATTGATTCAGTCATAATTAGAACAGTGCATTGATTTTGAATGTATCATGAATAAATTCGTTAATCAAGTATTTTTCCCCTATAGTTCATTTACAGGGACACACAAATGTTTTGGATTATATTCATTAAATGGTTTGGGTTATAGCCCATGGCCAATTTTAAGCTATGATTTCAACAAATTTATTAATGCTTTTTATTTACTTGCCTCATCCATTCAATTGAATTTGATACGTTTAATTTAAAATTTCCTGTAAATTAACTTTCTTACCAAATTTCAGGATACCGAATAAATGAGAGCAATTTGTTGAATTAAGTCTGAAAATAACATAATTCAATATACTCTTCCGATTAATACAAATGGATTTTAATTTCAGTAAAATCAGTTAACAAAAACAAAGAAAGAAAAGAAAAGCAATCATTCAAAATTAGAAGTGTTTTTTAAAGACCCTGTATTTATTGTTTATATTTCTTCCCTCATTAATTATGCTAAGCTTAAGAAAGTGTGTGCAGCTACTAATTAATTTAACTAGGTATTAATATTGCATGCTTATATGTATATAGAAACTGTTGTGTTAACTTTGGGGTATGTTTTTAAAAAGTTACCTTTTAGATTTTTTTTCTGTTTTCATTAAGTATTACAACTAATCTATAAAAAGTTGAATAATTCTAAATGCATGTTTATTTTCAAATAAGTGTGTCTGTCCCTTTGGGAAAATAGTTTTTTTTTTTTTTTCTTTATTTTTTTTCAGCTAGAAATATGATTTTAATATCAGAGCTTTATAATATATTATAATAATTTTTGTTTAAAATACTTAAATTATAGCTTGGAAAACTCTGAATTAGTTTATATCTTAAGTTTGTTGTAAGAAGTTTTCCTTGTAAAAGCAAATTCACACAAAAGAGAAAAAAAGTTATTTGAATTTTTTTTCAGTCAATTTTGTCGGAAGAGTTCTGTAATAATATACATCCCATTATGTATTATTGAAACAGATTATTACCATTTAAAATTTTATCTGAAATTTTCAGTTTCTAATTTAAATTTTGACAAAATCACCCCTTAAAATTTTTTGTCTTTTTCTCTTATAAAAACAAATTGTTTTTTTTTTTTTTTTTTTTTTTTTTTTTGATCAAATTTTCAGTCTTTAATTTGAATTAAAGAGCTCTCTATAATAATCAATATTTTTAAACTTTTGCTGTGGAATTTTTTCTTATAACAAAAGTTTATTTTTATTTTTTTTTTTTTTCCTTTGAAAAATGTCATTAATTTTGCAGTTTTAATAATTGGTTTGTGGAGCTGTAATAATTTGTCTGTAAAGCTTTTTACATGTTTATTTTATTTATTTATTTATTTATTTTTTCATTATACAAGTTGATTATGTATTTTTATTTTCAAAATTCAATTTTTCTTTTTCATTTTGAAATATTGATTTTGATTGAGGATTTCTGTAGTAATTCGTGTCTGAAATTTTTTGCATGATGTTTATGTTTTTCATATTTATTTATTTTAGAACTTTCCGTCTGTAATACCTGATGAAAATACTATTTATTTCATCAAATCTTATCCTAATAGCAGAATCCAAATATGGCGCAATTAGAGAAAAACTGTGACTCAAATGCAACTTTAATTTTCAACATTGCCATCATGTTATATGGAAAATGAGTCACTGTGACATCACTGTAAAGTTAATGTGTCTCAATTTGTGATGAGGTGCAAATGACTCAAAAATAGGTCAGTTTGATTTGACAATGGAGACAATAGCAGTGATTTCTCAAGTGCAGCTAAGAAATATCAGTCACCTAAGAGACATAATCTCATAAATAAAAAGCCTACCTCAGTCATGTGATGACTTTCACAAGTTAACGAGGGAGAATAATGAACAGGCAGTGGCTGACCAATAGAAGCATTCTTTACAAATTTCTCATTTTCATTTCAATAATCTAGCATGATTTTCTTTTTATAAAATTTCTGAAATTGGTCAATTTTTTTTAAATTAATTAATTATTTAACTTAGTTTATGCGCATAAAGATTAAATTTTGTAATTATTTATTTTCTTCCACTTCTTGATGTGCTATGATTATAAAAAATCATGGAAAGGGGGGGGGGGGTTGCAATGGCAATCTTTTAACATTTTAATGTCTTTAGAACTTAATTATAAATTAATTTTAAGACATATTTAAGTAATCTGATTATACATTAACAAAATAATTTAGAATTTTGGAATAGATAACTATAAAAATGTTTTTTTTTTTCCCAGTTTCCTTTGAGGTGTCTTAAAAAGCAAACAGAGTAAAAATTATTTGTCTTTAATATAGATTCATTCGGTTACGGTTTCTATCAAGCATAAATCAAAGAGGCAAATTTTCCATTATTGGGGATCCCACACCAAATTAAATATTGTTACAGACTTTTTTTTGGTACACGAAATAAAATGTGATTTTTAAAATAAACATTGAATGCTTATAAAAGAGGTTTCTTTTTCTTTTTTTTTTTTCCTCTAAGAAAAGCTATTTTTAATTTTTTGTGTTGTTGCAGTTATATTCTGCGTACACATTCAGTTTGCAACAAGATTTGTTCTGAAGTTAAAAGTGTCCCTAGAATGAAAAAAATGCAAATGTAAAGTATTTGACATCATTTTCAGGTATTGCATGCAGAAAAGAATCATTTAAAAACATTGAAAGGGAAACAAGAAATTTGCAAAGAACACTTTTATTGATTTAACATTATTTTGTAAATGGCATCATGTGAGCAATGTAGGCTAATGACATTAAAATTTAGTTACTGTTGTGATGTCACCTCAACTAATTCTGCTATTAGGTTACTTTATCAATTTGAATTACTGCTTGAGATTAGGATCTATGTGCATATGATTTTGTATTTAGGCCTTTAAACATTTCATGTTCATGTGTGTTGTAATGCTCGTAGGTGTATATTACATTTTAGTGATCATGCATAACTACTTAATTCAGAATGCCATCCATTTTGTTGTGATGCCAATGACTCTGCCATTGTCTGTAACATGTAAAGTAAAAGTAATAATGATAATAAAAAAAAGTCTATATTTTTGTGAGAACATCCCAGTACAGTGGTGTAATATTTAGATCTACGCATATATATATACTTGTAATGTGGATTTAAAACATTAGTTTTTAAGTCTTATCCAGTGTTGCTGTCAGCTCTTGTAATATTTCAGTCTAGTCATTTTTTGTGCACTTGTAAAAGGTTGTCAGTAATGAGATTTATGGGTTCTTTTAAATAAAGTTAACATTTTATGCCTATAGTTGTTCTTGTCTTTTTTATGTTAGATCAGCGTTTGTTGAATATGGTTGCTCTTCAGATGTGGAATAGAATCTAACAGAGCATTTTTGGTGTTTTTAATTACTATCCACTCTCGTGAAAATCGACAAAGAAATGTGGCAGTGTGTAAATGATGTAATATTGTGACCAAACCAATCGTATTATAATAAAACATTAACAATGCAAAGGTCACATGCAACCCACACTATTTTCCAGAAATATATATCTATACAGTAGACTTCATCAAATTCGCAACTCTCTAAAATTCACACATAATTTATGGGTGTAAACAATGAAACATTCAGTTCAGAAATAGGAGCAAAATTTGACTGTTTTTTTTTTTTTTTTTTTAATCAATTCCATATATATTTTAATTTGTAATTTTTGTTAAGATTATTGAATTCATGTTTATTTTATGAAGGAAGAATAAATTTATTTGATAAAGTTTATTTCTGAAAAAAATCAAGATATTGCTGATATCACTAGTCATCACAATCTTGTATTCAAATATATTTATGTGTTAATAAAGCTTTTTTGGTTATTAAGTCTGACTAAACCTGATATAAAACTTACTTATTTTATTATTTTGATGTGAATCAGTAAAGTACCTTTATGAGGCAGGTATCATTGCTTATAATTTAAGAAAAATACATTTCATCTTTATAATGAATATTTAATCATGCATTATTGATTATCAACTTGACCTTTTTAAAAGATTTAAAAAATTATTTAAATTTTTATTATTTTAGTTTATAACTTATTTTAATATTGCTGGCATTCATTATAGTTTTGATTGCTTTATTAAATGCATCAAATTTTCTGTTTAAAAAGTGTAAACAAAGCAATGACCAGAAATCCACACAACCTACAGTCCCAAGCTGTACAGATTTGAGGGAGTCTACTGTATATACAGTACAAAACCATTTATCCAGAGTGGTTGGGGTCAGATGTATTCTGGATAACTGGTTGGGCAATAAAGTAACATTTGTTTGATCAGATTTGTGAAATATATGTACCTATGGCATATTAATATATCAAATAATATTGATATCAAATTAATTATCTGACTAGTCAGAAAGAATCAGATCCAAATAAGATCAGAGATTGATCAAAGTTTAAAAGAAATAATTTTATAGAAATAGAAGCAATTTATAGAATTATCTTGGAACTAAAAATTACCCTGTTTTTTCTGCATAAAAATGAAAATGTGCCATATACAGTGAAACCTCTAAATAAGGGACACATATGGGACTGAAACTTTTGTCCCTTAAATAAAGGTATCCTTTATTCAGAGTTTTTATTATTTTTGTTAATTAGATGTCCAAAAGAATATAAAAATAACAAAACATTAAAGGTGAAGTTTAAATGTATTCAAGGTGTATAAATTACGTTAATCAGACACAAAAGAAATAGAGAATTAATTATAATTCTCAATTGATTACTAGATCATTAAATGATTTGTAGAATTAATGATTTGTATTTTTTATGCAAATTGTGTACATGCAAAAAGTATAAAAACATTTAAAAGAATTTTACTTACCGTAATTAACCAAAAGTGTTTCTTTTGCAAATTTCAATTTTCCACTATAAACTTTTCAAGTGTTCATTTATCATACTTATAAATTTTAGTTCTTCATTATCAGCAGTATTTACAAAAAAATATTCAACTGCTTTGTGTATTAGGCAACAAACTCTCAACTGCTCTGTTCAACAAGCAGAAAACGTTTTGATACATTTACAAATTCATTTTTTAACGAAAAATGGAATGTCTGACTATGGAAGCGATTTGGAATTGAACTGTGTTTTGAATAAATCACTTATAGAGTTTGATTACATAGTTTCTGAACAATAACACCTGCTAGTTTCAAGCATTTCTGAACAAAAATAAATTTAAATTTATGTCATAAAAATTGCCCTTTTGTATCTGAAAACAGCCTTAATGCATCCTTAAAACTCTTTATTTCACAAGTTTCGTTTATTCTCCATTTTCAGAATCATCCTCACAATTTTCAGTATTACTTTCAATGGGGATAAACGCACTGAAGCCGAATCAGAATTGTGGGTAAATAAATGCTTGTCAATTGTGTCGTATGCCTTTATATCGACATGACTGTTTGTCTGTTTAATAAGTTCAGAAAAATCTATTTTCATTTTTATCACAGACAACTTTATTATCTGAAATGAAAAGTCAGCCTCTTTAATCTCATTTTCAAGTGTCCCTTATTCAGAAGTAAATACATTACATGTCCTATGCCAAGGAACTGGGACCGGAAGTTTTGTCCCTTATTTGGTGATTTCACTGTATAACTAAATTTGTTTCCATTTCAAATCTTAGTTGTTGGAATCAAGTTATAGCATGTATGTTGTAAAGTGCAAAGCAATGTACATATCAAACTGGCTCTCTATGGTTCATTTTTACTAAATAAGTCTATTGGAAATATCATTTTTGGATAACTGGTTTTATAGTTAATTGGTTTCCGAATAAATGATTCCATATTGTATATACATAAACATGCTGTAACAAAAAAAGTATACATAATTAAACTCATAATGTTTTTTATTTACACTTTATTTCAAATTGTGAAATGGAACTTCAATAATGATCGCTTTATTTAATAATTAACACCTATATTGGAATTAATTGCCTTTCCGGTTAAAGATCTGATGATAATGTGATGCAATGGAATTGTAAAACGTACTTTTAATTTGCCGGGTTTGTTGATGGCCCTGGTTTTGTCGAACATTTTGAAGAATTCCATACTTTTTTTTTTACTTCTAGTGTTTGTAAATCATGTTGGGGGATTCTTTAAAACCGTCTACTAAATTACTTTGCATCTCTGCTAAGTTTTCAAATTTCTGGTAACATTTTTTACAAAATATTTCTTTTGTTCAAATATTAATCTGCTTTTAAGTTAATTAAACCTGAAGAGAAAAGAAAATGCCAGTTATTAGAAAATAAATTGTGTATGTACAGTTTTTGGAGACATCCTGTATATATTATATGTACATATTTATGTATGAATATGTATATACCAGTGCTCAGAAAGTCAAGTAGAATCATTTCAGATTCTTTTCATATTGTTGGGAACAGTAAAGTTGTTAATGTTATTTTTTTTTTTTTTTTTGGGGGGGGGGGGGGGATGACTAGTTTCTAAATTTTGACACCTTCGTCTAAAAAAATTAATAAGAAAGTTTCCTTTATCCAAAAGTATAGTTAGGCTGTTTTAAAATCTCTGGTAAATTGGTCAGAATATGCTTCATGTATATCTCAAACGTTAGAAAAGACTATAACAAGGAAGATCTCCATACGGCGTACTTTGAAAAATCTGAAAAAATTAAAGAATGTTCTTCTCATGAGGTTATAAAAGTTTATAAAAAAGATTTTGGCAGGACCTTGGTAGAGCGTCCGTAGAAAAATAATGAAATTTCGTTATTTGACGATTTTTCATCTATCGGCGTTGGAATACAATTCCAAAAAATACTTTTTTGTGTCAAATACACTTTAATGAAAAAAAAAAAATGTTTCATGATGAACTTATTTAAATAAATAACTTTAGTTTTGATAGTTTTAGTTTGTTTTAACTATAATTTTGTCAAATCGATATTTATGTGTATTTATATTGACATTTATATATCAAAAATCATAATTTAAAACGAAATTCAAAATTTAAATTAACTAAATTGTTTCAAGCTCAAGCTCATTTCAAGCTCCAATTGAGCATTGCTTCTGGAGATCAATATTCAATATGTAACGAAGCAGTATCAGTTGACTTACTAAAATTACGGTTCAAGTTACTGAATGGTTACAAAAATAAACAAATGTTTTTTTTTTTTTTTTTTTTAAGTGCAAAATAAAAAGATTGCGTAAAAAATTGAAAGCATGATATTTCATAAACTGTACAATCGTGGAATATTTGTCTGTTTTAAAAATACCTGGGATAGAGTCGAAACGTGTAAACAATCGAATAAGCCTATTTTTACTGTTCTGAAAATTTTAACTTACACTTTTCAGCAATTAAAATAAACAAAAAATAGTAGTCAATTTAAAAATAATCCAGTACTTTTAAGTACCGTTAGTCCCGAAACAGCAAATCTGAAAGAGTTGGAGTAATGCCATATGATTTTGAAAAGAAATTTGTAACAATGTAATCTTTTAGCGACAATAAAACAATAATTTTTGCAGACATTATTTGCATTTTTTATTTTTACATATTTAGTCTGTCTTGTTAATTCTGAACTTCCATATCCTTATGAAGTCACCGTGAACAAACTAAAAACATACAGATATTTCTAATAAATTACATTGTATCCCAGAGAGTTTAAAGTGAAATATATACAAATAAGTTCGATGTTTTGTTCGAAAAATGAAACTGCTTTTTCTTGTGTGTTTCAACAAGTTTTTTGTTCAAAGAGCAAAAAGAAACCAGCTCCGTTTTTAAATGCATCGCTGTGGAACCTCATAATGGTTTCGTCTTCTAAAAATTCATATGTTCCTGTGAAATAAATAAGAAAAATGAGTAAATAATACATAGAGTAAAAGTACATTAAACAAGATAAACTGCCTCATAGGTAAATCTTATTTATTCGTCAAGAAATTTAGAATTCTGTTTCAGGTTAAAATTAAAAGCTGTAAACAGTACATGGCCAAAGGTGACCGGCCACTTGCGATTTTGGCCATTTTGTTAAATATCTAGAACAATACATGAGAAATTATCTTGAAGCTCTAAGTGTGTAAACATAATAGTACAGGTCATACAAATCCGTGACGATTTTTTCCCGAAACTCCATAGAGGGTCGTCAACAAATTTTAAAAAAGCGAATATCTTTTGAATAACCCCTGTCAAAACTATAGTAGCAAAAGCGTTCAAACTGTAGATTATGATTAAGTGGCTTACTGTAGTAAACTGTATTCATTTTTATACGAATAGCATGTATACTCGTAGAGAAATTAAAGTTTTTATAAAAACAGTCCCCAAAATTTTCCAAATTTTTTGTTTATAATTTGCAGAGTTCTTAATATAAAATAATGTTACTTTTCGAAAATATGACAAAAAACATTGTAAACAATGCCCTGTCATCAGAATTTAAAAATAAAAATTGTATGAAAAATGAGTAGGTTTACTGAATACTATTTTATTGCGTGTGCGTGAACGCTATCAAAATTTTATTTGCATATTGTGTTAGCTAAATGTATAGAACAATTTTTGTGAAAGTCTTAAAAGCATATCCTGAAAATTGTGAAAATGATCGTCAATAGAATAAGCTCAAAATCCGTTGTTCCCAAAATGAAGTAAAAAGATGAGGGGCTGTAGCTGTATCCATATATCCATTGATTAGAGTCAACATAGAATGCACAATATGGCACGTATTACTGTATTTGGATACAAGCCCTCAATTTTACTACTCCTAAATTACTACTCCTGTATAAAGCGGATTTTTTTTTCTCCCGATTCCGTTTTCCAGATTTTAATGAGCCAATATTTGTAAAGTAGATTACGTTGTTCAATATTACATATATTATTGTTATATATTTTAAATTTTAAATTAAGTCGGTTATTAGAAAATTAGTAACATTCTCTTTGTAAATATACCTTGCGGAGGAGGGGAAGGGGGCACCAAAATTTGTGTTTTCCCCGGGTGAAAAAAAAAATT
Organism: Maratus speculifer; assembly: GCA_964019185.1. NCBI lineage: Eukaryota > Metazoa > Arthropoda > Arachnida > Araneae > Salticidae > Maratus > Maratus speculifer. Next base: position 6,356,980 of record OZ025292.1, on the reverse strand, counting down.
AGTTTCGGTACTGTGCAAAAGCTTAAGGCCCCACACTAGTCACTGAAAACTACACGGATGATAATGTTAAGTCTGTGGGGGCGTTTTTTTTAAATATCTCGCTCAAATCTTAATATTTTTACATGGATTTTTTTTTTTTTTTCTTTTCATGGGATAGCTGAGAACGATCCACAACCGGGCTAGTTTTAACTTTTTCAATTTTGGTTTCATATATATATATATATATATATATATATATATATATATATATATATATATATATATATATATATAAAAGAAAGAAAAAAAACTTTGAAACTGGTTCTGAAATTGAAACTATCATAATATAAAAAAATACATAACCAAAATTGGAAAAGTAAAAACTAGCCCAGTTTTAGATCATCCTCAGATGCAAAAAAAAAAAAAAATATATATATATATATACGTATATATAAATATTAAAATGTGAGCGAGATATTTAAAAAGAACGCTCCCCATAGACTTAACATTATCATCCGGGTCTTTTTCTGTGACTAGTGTTGCGTCTTAAATGTAACAAGGTAGAACCCGTCGAATTGTGACGAAAGAAAATGTTTAAAAAGGAACTCTTCATTGGTTTTTAATAAACCTACAAAATTAGTTACAGTAAAAAATTCACCTTAAATTGGTAAATGTAACTCTTAAACAAATGATATTTAACTTAAAAGTAACAAAATGTTATTTCTATAAAATTAATTTCATATCGTTTTGTCAACAAAAAATACAGTAATTTACTGTTTTCCCTTCACTTTTATAATGGAAATGGAATATTTCTGTTGTCACTATGATAAAAAAAATATTAAAAACTACAAAACAAATTGAGATACAGCTTTTAAACAAATTGCATTTAAAACTACATTTTTTTTTCTCTATACGACGGTGTAAAAATTGAAAATATGCGATATTTAAAAGTTTTAAATTTTACAGTAGCAAAATTTGCAAAACCGAAATTTCATTTAAAATTTGAAAGTGTTGCCATTCGCAAAATGACGTATGCATTACACACAGATACGTTTGGTCTTTATAATATAGACAGACAGATATAACATATGATTGCTTGATTGTGTTATACTCACTGACTGAGTCGTACTCCATCCGCCCGCACATTTTCTGCTCGGCTATCTCGAGGTAGTCCTTCTCGCACTCCTCCGACTGCTCGATGTCGAAAGTGTAGAACTTGACCTGGAGGGCGCACACCTGGAAGGCGGACTTCTTGATCACGTACTTGCAGTCCATGTTGTCTGGGTACGAGCCCGTCTGGTATCCCGGGCTGATGATCTGGAACGTGTCCGTGCTGAAGGTGTCCCCGCAAGCTATTTCGAAAAAAGTCAAAATAGACCCCTTGCACGTGACGTCACATGCTTCATCTGGCGCCCAAACATAAGGCAAATGTGGTGTTTTCACATTTGTAAACATAGAGATTTCCGCTTCATTTTTTTAAGTATTTCGAAAAATAATGCAAGAATAAGAGAAATCAAAATGAAACAGAAAGACCACACATGCTTCAAACGGCAAATGGGGAGTTTGTAATGTTTCGTTTGGGCTCCAGATGTGCACCATATTAGAGTATCAGCCGTTGCTGTGACGTCAATGTAAGGGGTCTATAAATAAAGATAACGGAAAGCAAAATTACAGCAATTTTCAGCGTATAATCCGCGGATTAAACAATTCTTTTTGGACCCAGAAATTTTATTTAGTGATTGAAGACAAATATTTACGGTGATCTAAAAAGTTACATTTCTTTTTAAAGAATTTCTGGGTTGAAAAATGATTGCTTGATCTGCAGATTATACGCCGGAAAATGCGTTAACTGGAAAGCAGAAAGTAACCTTTATTTTTAAAACAATGCAAACCGTAATTGTATCGAAAACCATTATCTTAAAAGGAACGAAAACGAAATATTTTACTTTAACCTCAATAGAAAAAAAAAAAAAAACTGTAATTTGTGATTTGGATTTATTTATTCGTTTTTAGAACTTTCCAACAAGGTTGAAAAGTGCGTATGCATTCGGTTTGTCTGTCCGCCTGTCCACTTTCTAACTCCCGTAAATATACTCGGATTTTCATGTAATTGATAAAGCTTATTTAAGGTATCCAAAGCATGTTTGGTATTGCATATTTGGTTTTGGTTTGCATGTTTGTTTTTGGTACTGGAGGGGCACACAAAAGAAATCGGTTACAGTACTGTCTTTGCGTAATAGTTGCTGGAGAGTACTTTTTAAAATTCGGTATGCGCTTTTAAATTTAATTATTTTTTACATATTACTCTTTATATATAATTCTTTGACTCATATACAAGGTTCCACAAAAGTATTCGCATACCGTTCTCCTTATTAGATGAAATTGCTGAAAAGGAATTTTCTGAAATATATGCATCTCTTAAATGAATAAATTTTGGAATGCAATGTAGTTAATAGATAAAAATCTCTATATCATATACAGAGTTGCTAAAAACTTCGGAGAATTTTCCGATTGTAGAGGGAACAGCTGAAATTCGGTTTTGAAATACGATATACATTTCCCTATGGTGATATGAAACATGATATTTAAATTTTTTAAACAGTGCTGCAGTTTTGTTACATTATTCTGAATGTGTAAAAAAGTGTTTCATAATCTACGCTTGACGCATGATTTTTTCTTTCTTGTTATTCCTTTATTATCTGTTCGAAAGACTGTTACTAAATTTGAATCCCAGGTTTTATTTCTGCCTACACCAATATTTGCTATCAATACCAATAACTAACTATAAACATTAGTTGAAACATCCTTGTAACTCCAAAATAATAATCACATTAATTAACAATTTACTGCATCGGATTAAGCGTCTCATTTCCAATTAAAATCTATCCTTGAATGGAAATTTGAATGAAATACAGAGTCATGGAAAACAGGATTTAAAATATCTCGGCAACTAATAATCCAATTGACTTTGTTTTTTATGCAAAATTTTGGTTATTTTATTGCTTTTTGCCCCCACTGATTTAAAAAAAAAAAAAAAAAAAAAAAAAAAAAAAAAAAAAAAATTGAAGATTTATATATATATATATATATATATATATATATATATATATCTTCAGAATGAATTTTTCGAGAATCCGAAAAAAATAACTCCAGATATTCGATGTCACTGATATTAAATAGGCTTCGTTCCATTCTTACATACTAAGCACATACAAAATTTCAAGTCTCTATCTCAATTTGTTCGGGAAATAGAGCGTTTACAGACAGACACACAGACAGACGGATGGCAATTTTTTCCCCTAAAAACATGTTTTTCGGAATCTCTAGTACCTAAAAAGTGTAAATCCGTCTTTTTTTTTTTTTTTTTTTTTTTTTTTTTTTTTTTAACGATTGCAAGATTTACCCTATAGTACTTATGATGGGTAAGTAAAAATAGATGTTTATACAGATGTTAGACTATTCTATACTCATACAATTAACTAAGCCTGTAAAACAAGTTTTCCCACCCTAAGTGTCACTGAGCTGGGATGCACTTCTCATCAGAGCGTGTCTGATTAAACCAGGGTTCGCGAATTTTTTTATAGTCGCGTATCTTTTTTTTTCTTCTTCTTTTTCTTTTTCTAATATTTTACATGATTTGCCAAATAAAAAGCAAATTTAGTTGATTGAAAAATTTATGAATCAAAACTTATTGAAAGTTACTTATTAGCCTCCGATGCTATTTCTTTCAGACAAGCTAAAAAGTGTCGTGTCAAAAATTGTGGTCCACTTTTTCATAATCTAACCGTTAAAACGAGGCATTCATACAATCTATATATTTAAAAGACCTGGCTGTTTTTTTAGTCATCAGCCCTAAATTTTCTACTCAACCGATTTTGATAATTATTTTTTTAAATGAAAGCTATTTATTTGTAGGTGTGCACATTTTAGCTATTTTTTAATTTAGTGAATATGATGTCCTCGCATTTAAAAGAAAAATGTTAATTGTTTTCGTAAAATTTAACCACAATAAAATGATTGCGTGTAATTATGCAGTAATTGAGGTAAAGAAAATATATTTACTGAGAAATAATATTAATAATGTAAATAAAATAACAGAAAATAGTTTATGATAAAAATTAATGTCTAAAGCAAAATAAGAAAAATTTCAAATGAGGAAAATGATGTCATTCAGCAACCAGATTATAAATAAGATAGATAAGAATTACAATATTATTACGGATGCCTTTTTCATATTACTAATAACAGTAACTTTTAAAAAACATTTGAAGAGAAAATGACGTCACTATTTAAAACATCGCATTTTTACTCATAACGATATTACATTTCAATATTTCTTTTCATTATGGACACTGAGATTGAGATTTTGCTTTCAGATGACTTCAGTTAGTGAAAATAATCTCACAGTAAAAATGAAATTATTATTATTTTTTTTTTAATAAAACTATTTTTTGTGAGTGCATATAAAATAAAATTTCTGGATTTTGCCGGCACTCAGATTACAATTTTCACTGAAGATGTGCGAATATTTGCATGTAAAATTGTAACTGGTAAACTTGACATTAAGTTTGGAACTACAGTCGAGTCTCTCTATAACGAAACTCTATACATCGAATTTCTCTATATAACGACTTTTCAGTAGGAACGGTCTCCTTTTCCCTTAGTTACATTAAAAACAATCTCTATATAACGAAATATCTATCTCCATCTAACGAATATTTTCATAAAATGTTCTTTGTTTATTCAGTTTTTAAAGCTTCAAAATCACATGGAATCAATTTTCCATCATTTATTCCTGATTTATCATTCATCTCTGAGTTTATTATATTACTTCTCCCCTTGAATATTCTTATTCTTTCCGTCCAACGAATTCACCCCCCTCCTCCCGTATACCTTTCAACAGTGTCAATTCAACAGTGTCAATTGGATTGTTACACATATAAGTATGAGCTCAATGGGGGGGGGGGTAATTAAAAAAATTACAATTGCCCCAAATAGGTCAGATTTTCTATACCAGAGGATAATGTGGTTTCTGAGGACGAAGAAGACGTGACTTGAGCAGACTTTAAAAAGAAATAGAAATTAATTAAAGAACGGGGAGATCTCGAAGACAATTTTGCTCTCTCTGATTTTTTAAAAATGGATGACAATCTCAATGTTGCACAGTATCCTAATGATAGTGATATTTTACGCAGAGTGTTGAATAATGATGGTGAGTGTGACAATGAGCATGAAAACGAAAATCTACAACAAGAGAAACTAGTCGTCGGAGGCCACCATAATACTTACCCATCATGGATATGCATAGTACAATATATGAAAACATAACATATGTAAAAAATTTATAAAATGCATTACAATTCCAAAACAAAATATAAACGCATATTTAAGTCTTTTTAACACATAATCATGCTCTATTAATGAATTTCTGATGACCAATTTCGATAAATTGTATGAAACGGCAAACTATTCAAGTAGCACTGAATTGCGTAAAAGAAACATCCTTATAACTCCAAAAATAATAATCATATTCACTAACGGTTTCTTGCATCGAATTAAGTATCTCATTTCCAATTAAAAGATATCCTTGAATTGAAATTTGAATGAAATACAGGGTCATGAAAAATCAAAAAATGTGAAAAATAGGATTAGAAATATCTCAACAACTAATAATCCGATTGACTTCGTTTTTTATGCAAAATTTGTATTATTTTATTGCCTTTTACTTCCACTCTTTAAAATAAAAGAATTCGAAAATTTTTATATACCTTTCATCAGAACGAATTTTTCGAGAGTCCGAAAAAAATAATTCCGGATAATCGAGGTTACTGATATTAAATAGGCTTCGTCCCATTCTTACATACTAAGCACATACAAAATTTCAAATATCTGTCTCAATTTGTTCGGGAGATAGAGCGGTTACAGACAGACAGACAGACACACACAGACGGACGGACGGCAAATTTTTTTTTCTAAAAATATGTTTTTCGGAATCTCCAGTGTCCGAAACGTGTAAATCCGTCAAAAAAAAAATTTCGATTTTCAAAACGATTGCAAGATTACCCTATATTACGTATGATGGGTAAGTAAAAACCATCACGCAGTGAAATGACGAGTTCTTTTGATCTTATTAGGAGAGGACTTCAAATGGGGGAAAATGTTTCCTATATAATTTTTCAACCCTTTCTAAAATTTGAACTTTTTTTTTTCGAGAGTGTAGCAATTTTAAAATAAACAAGTTGGAAATTGCACGTGAAGCGTAGCAAATGAGGTGCGTTCGTACTATAAGTTTTAAAATATTCAGATCTTGCTGATATAGTAGAGCGTACAGTATTCGCGTTTGTAATGACCGAAAGATGGCGTTGTTATAGACCTGATAATCGTTTGTTTACGTTTGTTTGTTTACGTTCCATGCTGTAGCTCTGTAGCATAGAACCAGTTTAAAGAGCTAGTTAAAGTGCAGTTTTTTTTATCTTTTTTATTTAATTATGGGAGATAAATTACAAATATCGACAATTTTAGAATTTCTAAGATGCTGGAAAATCTAGTAATTGCTTTAGAGAAGCTGAAGCAATTATTGATTCAAAGAGATTAGTAATGTGCGCCATTAAAGAATGCAAAGAAGAAGAAATAGAGATTGTAGGCTCGTGTTTACAAACAAGCCAAACAAAAGGAAATCCCCATATTATTTCAGGTTTGCTAGTAAAGGAAAACAAAAATTTGAAAATAAAAAAAATTTCTTGCTCTTGCAAAGCTGGGTCAAGCGAATCATGCAAGCATTGTGTTGTGGTCATGTTATTTTGCCATGAGTAAGTCAAATGTACTTTTTTATATTATAGATCTAAACTTTGTGTATAAAATTTTGATTTTTGATAATTTTAATACAAAGAACCCAACGTTGCATTCGTTATAGAACTGTTTATTTATTTATCGGCCTTTTAAACACTGATTTCAGCGGAAGATGCTCATGGTATCAGTTCTATTTCTTTTAGTTCGACTTTGTCCGCGAGAGGGCGTCTATTTCATTTCAAACGCGAATAGTAGTCGAAATCTTTGTGTTCCTATAAATATGCAGGGAGTAATTTTTATTCTACTTCATTAACGTATATCTTATTCATAAAATGTGAAGTAGGTTAATATAATTAAAACACGCCCCAAAAAATGTTTCCCCGTATAACACTATTTAGTGGAATACATTTGTGTGGCCCATGTAATTTAATAATAAATATTCTCTGCATCCCAGATTGTACAGAATGTAGATTTTAGTACATACATCATAGATTCATGTCAATTATATTATGTTCAAATGAGTGTAACACCATTAAAATGCATTTGAAACATTTTCCCCATTGATCGTAATATAACGGAATACTTTTGATTGTCCCTGTAATTGATCTATGCATCCAATTTTCATAACATTTGAAATGACTCGACAAAATTATGTAATAAATATACGTTTTAAATTTCAAACGATTAAAATGCATTTGAAACTTTTTTCCCCATTGACGTAATGTAATGAAATCCTTTTGATTGTCCCTGTAATTGATCTATCCATCCGATTTTCATAAAATTTGAAATGACTCGACAAAATTATGTAATAATTATATATTTTAAATTTCAAACAATTCGGTCGGATAGTTTTTGCGTTGTTATATGCGGACGGACAGACAGACGGACAGACAGACGGACAGACAGACAGACGGACAGACGGACGGACTGAGCGACAACAATAGGTGCTACGTACTTACATAATTAGGAACGCACCTAAAAAAGAAAAAATTACAGATTTCTTCTTCTAAAATTGAAGCAAGCAGAGTATCCTTATTTCATTTTCATTTAGCCTTCAAAATAAATGTCTGTTCTCTTTTTTGAAACTGTTTAAATAATTAAGAAATAGAATATTAGGTTAATATTTATAGTGAAACATTTCACATTCTTAATTAAACACATCAAAAATAGTATTTGTTCAAAATTTATACATTAAGTAAAAATTTTAACATCATTCTCCATACAACTAATTTCTCTATATAACGAATTTTCTACTGGAACAATAGATTTCGTTATATAGACTCGACTGTATATTTATTATATATTGATTCAATAATGTAATTACTTTTACTTTTTTTAAAACCAAATTGATCGGGTGTTTTAAACATCTCATTCGTCGAATTCGACGGGATTCCACTCGCTTTACTGTTAAAATACATTTCCTTTTTCTCAGGGTCTATAAAAAAGCATTTAATCTAAAGAAAAAATCCGTTTTTGAGGAATCTAGTTAATGAAGAAGTTGCACGTCAAATTGCATCTCTTTATTATTCCGCATTTCCAATGTCTCAGAGAGAAATTGCTAATCAATTTGGTATTTCATGCCGTTCTGTTTGCTATTATATTGATAAACACAAGAAAAATGAAGTTAGTTCATTACATTCTAAACGGGGTCGCCCTTCTAAAAAATCTCTATCATTTTTTTTTTTTTTTTTTTTTTTTTTTAACGGTGGCGAAAGTGAATTCTGCAATGGCAGAATCTACATTCAACGTGTTAAGATTTTTTTTTTCTAAAAAGGGGTGACTGACATGTATGTATTACACTGTAATTATTTTTTAAATAATTATACAAGTATTTATTTTAGAAATTAATAAAAAAAATGATTGTATTGTATCTTGGGCAAAAAATAATTAATAGTATGTTTATGCTCAGTTACCTTTAACCGAATGCAAACCCAAATGGATATATCTGGTAACTGTTCTATTGTTGAATTTTTATATTATTTATTTTCAAAATAATGACTAACATGTATAAGTAGTAGGAAAAATTATTAAAATTGAAAAAAGACTATTTAAACAATTCTGAAATGAATTTTCAACCGTTACCATATATTTACCATCGTAATTTATAATAATCTTTCTTTTTTATAGTTTTAAACATTTTCTTTGTTTTATACAGTTTCGGAGTCTCGTTGGATAAGATTAAAATTCTTCAATTTCCAATTAATCTAATTTAGAATCGAACAAAAATCATCTAAATTCATTTATTTTGTGTAAAATCATAATATCCTTATTTGGCGACATAATCAACGCCACGCCGCGCCAAAATAATTCTTTCGTGTGTCATAGGTTTGCCGACCCTGAATTAAACTGTATGGGGAGGACTAAAGAGGTAGGGGAAGGCAAATTTCTTTTATATGCTTCTTTTCGCATAATAAATGACTGAAGGTTGAAGTTTTTTTTTTTATCGTTTTTAAGGTATGACAGAGGCAGCCCTTGTGTACTGTGGTTTTGGTGTTTTGAATTTGGAGAAAACAATAAATACTAGAAATATGGTAACTGTAATGAAAAGTAAACGATAGAAAGATATTTATAATTAATGTATTGTTTGAGTGGGTCTTTGGAATTTAGTTGATGTTCCACATTTGTTGTTCTTCAAAAAACTGTTATGGGAGCACTTTTCGAACCCAATTCTAGAGGTGGTACGCCGCAGAATTAGAATGTCTATTCATTAGAGTTGCCAAAAAGTCGGTTTATTCCCGGGTTTATTTCCAATAGACCAGGTTTATTCCCAGGTTTATTCCCAAAAAACCGAATAATTCCAAAAAATCCCGGGTTTTTTCCAGGTTTATTCCTAAAAACCGGTTTATTCCCGGGTTTAAACCGGGTTTTTTCTAACCTTTGCAACGCTACTATTCATACGGCAAAATTCGTTTAAGTGGGCCCACTGTGGCTGAGTTGTTTAGGCAACACGCTGATAATCGCTTGGTAGAGTAGGTGAACTATGTGGTCATCTCCCGCTGCCTTTGTTGCACATTTATTGTGGAGCTTGCGGATGTAATATATAACTCGTATAATTTAATTAATTTAAAGTCACCGTGTCTGAAAATTGAACCAATTGGAAGTGTGCGCAACGTGCAAATTAAATTCAACAGCCAATTAGTACAAGCGAAAATGGAAAGCCAGTCAAAGTAAGGGCAGTGGCTGTATCTTAGTCATACATTGTGTCCAAATCAGTATGTGGAACTCATTGAGTTAAACTGTCTGAATAACTGTCTAATAAATACTGGTGTAGTAAACACAGCATTAGTGAATAGATACAATCTATAGCTGACGGATACAGCCAGTATCACTCACTGAAATTGATTGTGGAAGTTCGTTTTAACTTATACCCTTGTGCACATTTCCAATTTGTTTGGATAGCAGACACAAATAAATTCAATAAGTTAACTTAAATAATTTTGGCGATGTGAATAAGCATTTATTTTTCATTCCCAGTGTACCACTTCCAAAATTCGAGCTAAGTAACGGTCTGAATAAAAGTGAGTAGTGACATTTTATAGCTGGATACAGCATCTACCAATCCTTTTGATTGGCTATTGAGGTTTAATTTAAATGTTAGGCAATTGAAGGTTCTTTTAACTTATTCCCAAGCCGACACTTCCGATTTTGTCAGATCTCAGACACAGAGAGGTTCAGATGAGTTAACTTAGATGAATTTTGCAATGGGATTTTGCACCTGGGATTTCTAATTCCGGACGTATCCCTCCAAAATTCAAGCTAAGTTACCGCATACATCGAAGTCCGAATGGGATATTAGGCATTCAAAGAATGAAGACATACTTTTGTTGAGAGATGGAACGCATCCAGCCACCAGCTGTTTCGCTTCGATCCTGAAACCGGATAGCTGCTGGTAACTGTCCGTCTTGAAACGGAGGATCAGCTCCTTCTGCTCGGGAGGGAAGTCCACTAGCACTTCAATGAAAAAAAAAAAAACAGTGACAATGTCAATTTATTAATTACTAAAATTAATTATTCATATTAAATCAAAAACTGTGGAAATAACCAACGATCAAAATGATCGTTGAAAATTGTTGTAGTCCAAGAGCCGACCGCACAAAACCCTATTTCATTGAGCACAAGAAAAAATCCCTTTATTTTATGGAAGAGTAGTAACAAAGGAATCTAATGATATATGTCTGCCGGAAGCGAAGTGGTGCATAAGCCGAAAATTGATACCACTAGTCGCTCACTCGTAGACTTAGCATTATGTTTTCATACTTTTGATTGTACGACTGAGCCGTACAATCAGAATGCTAGGTCTACGAGTCAACCAGTAGTGGTATCAATTTTTGGCTTATGCACTACTTCCCTTCCGGCGGGCATGGATCATTAGATTCCTTTGTTACTACTCTTCGATAAAATAAAGGATTTTTACTTGTGCTCTATGACATAGGGTTTTGTGTGGTCAGTTCTTGGACTACTGTGTTTGTTTGTGTTATAAATGTAATTTTTTACCTCTCTGGCCGTCTCTTTTTCCGCAATATTTGGCTCCTTTGATCTCCAGGTAATCTCGATCACAGTTTGCTGCATTGTCGGAGGCCACGTCGAAGTGTGAGAAATACAATTCCACCTGGCAGATGTCAGATGCACTGCGCAAAATTCTATACTCGCAGTCAGTATTGGGCTGATAGAGGAGTGGGAAATTTTCGCTTTGCAGGTAACTGACCGTGTCTGAATAGGTGCCACACACTCGTGGATTGGCCGGACCTGCGTGTGGAAAATAAAATTTGTAATAGGATGCTCGTATAGGACATTATGAAACTAAGGATAAAGACAGGCTACAACGGTGCTTTCCACGCATCATTTTTTTACAGACCGCTAGAGTCATGTTATGCTCGAATCCACCAATGCAGGTGTACGAAAAGACCGACATCATGTCACTCTAGTGGCCTGTAAAACAATACACTTGGGATGCACCGCGGTAGCCTGTCCTTTTCGTTAGCCTCCAGAACATTATAAATGACGTAAGCGTGGAAATCAAGAGCAACAAAATGAACAGTTTTGATTGGTAGCTGACAGATTCGCAAAGATCATGTATAATTATTTGCAACTTCCCAGTAAGAGATTTTCAACATACACTGCTAAAAATATCGCAAAATAATACCTCTAATTTTAAAGATTATATATTTTCTGACAAATATAAATGCTTCATAGATGTTTGTGTAGCATTCTCATTTGTCAGAAAATGGATAATCTTTAAAAACAGAGGTAATTTTTTATGATATTTTTAACGTGTACGCACAGAGCGCATGCTTAGGTTGAAGGTTTTGTCCAATTTGCAATAAATCAAAAATTTGATAATAATACAGGCTCGTCAAAGTGCTTAGCAATGCTTTTTTTTCTGAAATCATTTCAAGCAATCAAATTTTATTACTCTTATGTCCGCACTTTCTAAAAAAGAAAAGTATGCTCATATGTAAAAAAAAAAAAAAAAAAAAAAAAAAAAATGATGAAAAAAGAAAAGATTTCATATTTTTACCGCAGAGAAATCATCTTTACCGCATAGGTCAATCACATCCTAGACCTGTTAAACATAGGTCAATCAAATTGTAGGAATAGAAATGTACGGTAGGAGTCACAGGGAAATGACAGGTGTTTTTGCTGACCCACAATTTTTCAACCCACAGAGACGTCAGCTGCCCTTTCCTCGAAGCTAACGAAAAGACAGGCCACCGCGGTGCATTCCACGCATCTTTTTTTGCAAATCGCTGGATGCTCGAATGCACTAATAGTCCAAGAGCCGGCAGCACAAAAACCTAAGGTATCGACACCAGAAAAAAGCCTTTTATTTTATGGAGGGGTAGTAACAGGGGAATCTAATGAACAATGTTTGTCGGAAGTGAAGGGGTAAATAAGCCAAAAAATAATACCACTTGTGGTTTATCCATGGCTTTAACATTATGTTTGTCGTACAATCAAAGCTATGAAATGACTGTACGATAAACACAATGATAAATCTACGAATAAACCACTAATGGTATTAAATTATACACCACTTTACTTCCGGCTCATACGGATGATTAGATTCCCCTGTTACTACCCCTCCATAAAATAAAGGGCTTTTTTCTGGTGTCGATACCTTAGGTTTTTGTGCTGTCGACTCTTGGACTACAATGAAAGTATACGAAAAGAGCATCAAGTCTGTAAAAAAAAGAAAAAAAAAAAAGATTTGTGGGATGCACTGTGGCAGCCTATCTTTTTTCGTTTGTCTTGCCCTTTTCTTATATTCTTATATTTGATTGGGCGAATTTGCACAGACGAATGAAGCACGTTAGCAACCATGTAAAAGGACATGTAAACTTCTGATGGAAGCTGTACAGTTAAAAAACGGTTAAAGACAGTAGTTGAATGATGCTATAATAATTATTTTGACTTAATTTTAGATTCATCCAAAAATAGGATATGCGGACATTACAGTGCTTTAACTCATTTTCCTCATCACTACGCCAAAGTTGCCGACTCTTACGCTTTTTTGAACCACAAAAATTTACTAGAAATTTCTGCCTTATTTAATCGACAGATAACGGAAATTTAAAAATGTACAGATATTGTTAAATTTTTATGGTACAAAAAAGCGTACATATTGGCAGCTATGCTAGGCGAAGACGGGATTCTTTTCACAAGTGATGACGTATTTTGATCTGAGTAAAATATAATAAAAAATAATTAAATAAACTTGATGTAAAAGACCATTCGAACTGTACAGCTAAAGAAGCTGTTTAAAAAGACCTTTTTTATGTCGTCTGAAGTTATGCAAAATATTTTTTAATGTCCTAAAAACAAAGGTTCAAAAATTTAAAAAAAATGCAACTAGATAATAAGTATAGCTCAAAAAATTCTATGTTATCAATTAGATATCTTATTATACTGTAAATTCCTGCATAAACTTACCAACTGGTCTGTAGCAGGAATTTCTCAACTGGCGCACTCGAGCTTCGAATCCCCTTCGGTGACTGACCGAGTCTGACCGAAACACCATCCTCAGCACATCGGTGTCACCTTCGAAAGAAAGAACTGAAAAAGAAGGCAAATATGAAATTCTTACAAAATCATCAAAACATTTAAGGTCTGCTACCACTTTCTGAGTAAAATCATTCACAGTTCATCTTAGATAATTTTTTATATCGTTCATTTTAATAATTCACCGATTACTTGCTATACAGGGTGTCCCAGAAGTAATGGGGAAAACTTAAAGGGGAAGTAGGGGACATCACAAGGATTCAGAATTGCATAGCAATCCATGGTCGGAAACGTCTTCGTTTGTCGGTAGGTTGCGTTGTTCACAAGAGCATTGAAGAATAACAGCTTTTTCAGATTCTGGAATTTTTAAATTCATAATTCATACCAGAAATTGTACATAGCATTTTTGGTTACGTAAATTAAATATACATCTAGATTTTAACTCGAAACGCTGGAGAAGACAGACCTGCAGTAATTGGACCTTTCATCGCCATCACTGGAGTATGCAACGCTTTACAAACACCGAGCTGGCAGATATGCACCTGATTTACGGAATGGCACGAGAAGCAGAAAGATTATATCACGAAAGGTAGCCACAGAGAGATGCACCGGACCGCAGGATCTTTAGGAATTTACATCACAATTTGTGTGAATATGCATCCTTACGAGGTAATAGGCATAGAGTGGGCAGACCACGCTTGACTCGAACACCTAGCATGCAGCAAAATGTGTTAGATATTGTTCAACGAAATCTGAGTACCAGCGTACGAGCCGTCGCTTCTGCAAAGAAGCCATCCCATACCATCTGCAAAGAAGTACAGTGACTGTTTTCCAGAGATTATCCCGCGGGTGTGCGTTTTGCACAGTGGTACCTCGATCAATGTCGCCAAGAACTGCATTTCTCATCCTACGTTTGACTTACAGATGAGGCGTACTTCACGCAACATGGTGTGTTCAACCACTAGAATGTTCATTTATGGGCTGGCGAGAATCCCCATGGTGTGAGATCACATGCTTCCCAACATCGCTTTTCAGTGAATGTTTGGGCTGGTGTCGCCAGCGACCTCGTAGTCGGGTCTTACTTGTTGCTAGCACCTCTAACATCCGCAGATTATCGCATCTTTTTGCAAGAGGTGCCACCAAGCTTATAATGTACCACAACATGTCAGACACTATATGTGGTTTCAACATGATGGGGTACCTCTCCATTATGGCAGATGTGTTCGTGAACATTTGAATCGGGTGTTTGGTTCACCAATGGATTGGCCATGGAGGATCGGCTTCTTGGCCACCACGTTCACCTGATTTAAGCAGTATCGATTTCTTTCTTTGAGATGCACTGAAAAACGCTCTGTACGCAACGTCTGTGGAATCTGCAATGGATCTGGTTGCAAGACTCATCTGTAGATGAGTCAGATTGTGCAGATATCCAACAAAATCCAGGTGCATTTGAACGAGTCCGCCAATTCATGGTTCGACGGTGTAATGCATGCATCGCTAGCAATGGTGGAAACTTTGAACATCTTTTGAAACATTTTCACATGTCATCTACCACAGTAAGTGTAATATCGTTTATCGTTAACCAATAAATTATTTCAGATGATCTCAGTCTTGTGTTTCTTCGTCCCTTGTACCTGTCATACTACCTTCCCATGACGTTTCGATAATGGGTTGCTACGCAATTCTGAAAATTTGTGATGTCTCCTACCTCTTTTTAAAGTTTGTCTCATTAATTTTGTCTCTGTATAAAACGTACATACGTATTCTACACTTCCACATTCTGTGACATGAAGCTACATGGTAATGTATATTGAGAATGATAAAATAAAAGATGTGGTCCTTAATAACATAAATTTTGTTTAACACAGAAAAGTATAATAGCGCAATGGCATTCATACAGTGTGTCGCAAAAGTTGATAGACAACTCTTTTTTTGGATTTAAGAGCTAACTAAACAAGTAAAAAAGACAAAATAAATTATGAAAATATATAAAGATTGAAAAAAAATTGTAAAATACTCAAACAACTTTTAGCAGTCATAGAATTTAAAAAAAAAAAAAAAAAAAAAAAAAAAAAAAGTTGTCTTAAAAATATGGAGAAACTGGTGTTAAAAGTTATTTAGTAACTGATATTCCAAATTTGCGTATTCCAAAGTCCTATATTAATGGCGCAATAGTTTCCTTAGTTGGAATCCAGTATGTCTTTCCTTTCCGGACTGATTGCAAAGATACTTTGCAATGTGCAGTTTTCCAAAAAAGAAATCTTGGAAATCTACCGTTCAAAGAATCGTAGATCGAAAGTTACAGACATTTCAACGCAAAACTAAACGCAGCGCCTGCAGGGTTGGTATTTACCGAATTCTGCGAAAAGTTGACAATATGGTGCAAAATCCTTTCATAGACGACAAAGAAAGAAAAAAAAACAAAACTAAATGATAAGAGAATTAAATTTTGACATTAATTTGAACCGAGAATCTGTGTTCATGGACAGTTTAACGTTCCAGTATACAAATATCGGCGGTCTTATTGTCAAGAACTCTTTTTTTTTTTTTTTTTTTTTTTTTTTTTTCGTTTCTTTTGGATATAAATTTTATGTTTTTTTTTTCCCAAAGATGCTTTTTATCTTATGATAAATTCATTTATGCATGTTTTTAGCTATGGTTCTATTTCATAATTTCTTCGATGTTAGATTTCTTTGTATCGGCTATACGTATTGAGAAACGACGTTGCAAAATGCCTATTTTGGATTGTGTTATCGGAAGAGAAATGGACCATAACAACAACTGTTTATGGGGCGACAGATATTGCACATAGTTTTTGATTGCTAATCACATTTGGTGTTAAGATAATAGACCGGGAGGCAGCAGCACAGACAATCACCTCATCGAGTTCACGGATGAAAATCTGGGATTAGTTAAATATTGATTCGCATATTAAAACACAATCCGTCAGCCAAATCATATCTTAGTGGAAAATACTTAAAAATCCGATTTTAGTGGTTGACTCATAAGTTTACCATTATGTTTTTCTGCCCCTAATCATCCATGTTTTCTAGCACTTTTGAGTGCAGAAAAGCATAATGGTAAACCTACGAATCAATCATTAAAATCATGTCTTTAGGTGTTTTTCAGCAAGAAATGACGTGACAGACCGATTGCGCTTTAATATACGAATCAATATTTAACTAATTCTAGATTTTAATCTGTTAACTCGATGAGTTGATTATCTGTGCTGTCGCCTCCCGGTCTATAATTTCTTTTGGAAAATGGACTAAAATAAAGATTTGATTTAAAAACTAAACGAAAAATAGTTGAAAATGACAGCAATTTAATGATGTTTTACCTGTAGTCGGAGGTTTCTGTACTCCACAATATCGGTTGCCATTTTTCTTCAATTGGAAGAAGTCTGACATGCAGTCGGCCTCTTCTTCCAAATCGAAGTCGAGAAATTCCACTTGGACTTGACAGACGCCTCTGTCTAACCTCTGCACTGTGTAAACGCACAGCGAATCTGCCGGATAGTCCCCTGGATATCCCGGACTGTGAATGACAGAACGTTCTGAAGACACAGTGACATCACAAGAAGCTTGGGAAAAAGAAGTAAATCCGTGGGTAAATGTGATCGCAGATCGCACAGAGAGTTTAGTTTAATATCTCTTTTAAAAAACACTTTATACTTAAATTAATAAATCAAAATTGGTAATTTATAATTTATAAAATCTTATCTAAATGGCAGCACCCTTATATTTAACTAAACAACGTCTCTTGACTTTTAATATACGCTTTATGTTTTCACAATAAATGGCACCACAAAAAAAAAAAAAAAAAAAAAAAAAAAAAGTCAAACAATTTTATTTTTAAATAACACTTATAATTATTCCAAAATCACATTGAAAAATTATTTTCGTTAATAATTAAAAGTATTTTCAATTCCCTTTTCAATTATTAGAGCTATTTGAGAAACATAATAAAAAATAGTGTAAAGGTAAAAATAGTTTTAAATAAAAAATAAATAAATTTATTATACAAATAATTTATTTAATAAACTAAAATTTATTTTACTTATACATTTCTTTAGATTTCTTATGTTCCAATTTAAAACCCAGAATAATTTATTTATTTATAATTTTTCAAAAGTAACTTAAATTATTAAGTTGCAAAATGTTCATAAAATTAAGTGTGTAAATAAGTATAAAGATAAAAATAGTTTAAATCATAATAAAAATCCCCCCAAAAAAGTGTAATTTCTTTTAATTAAATCAATCTTAATATGAAAATTTCAACTTTCAGGATTGGGGTTTAAACTAAGAACCTTCTGTTTACTAGCAAAATGCATTATCTCCAAGCTATGATGTCTACAAAATAAATAAATAAATAAATAAATAAAAATAATCGTTGAAAAATTTCACTCCAATCTGTTCAATATTCCGATCGCTAGAGCTTCGTATATCGACATTTTTACGTGTTTACCTCTATTAAAATTAAATCCTTTTTAAAACTTTGTTTTACTTACGTGGTGGAGGTAGGATGCTGCAAGAATTCGGTATCTGCCTTACGACGATGTCAAAGCCTCTGCCAGCTCCAATCGAGTCCGTCACAAAAGTCAACGTCATGACGTCACTTCCGATAGCTGAGTAGTCAAGGGCTTCTGTGAAGGAAAAACATTACAGAATGTTTAAAAATATGCATATGCGCAAGTTAAATGATTTAAAAGTTTTTTTTTTTTTAATTCCATCTCTTAATTTAATTTAAAAAAATTTGTTACACTTAGACTTAATTTACGATTGTAAAATAAAAACTACTAAAAAATATTTTTTTATATATAAAATTAAATTCTGTATTCAAATTTCTAATCCAAGCGCTGAGGATGATGCGAAACAAAGGAATCTCGCCAACCATGTTATCGTCATTTGCGCGATTGGGGTTGATGATCGGGATCTTCCCTAATGCTACTTCGGAACAATTTGAAAAGTACTATTTGCCTCAAATTTATCTCTAATTCTTTAGCATGGTCAGTCGTGCAGGGGAACCTGTTTTTAAACTCTATTAAACTGTATCTGCACTTCAAGAACATTTTCAGACTTGCAGTAACATTTTAGTAATTATATTAGCAGCAGCAGCAAACAAGTTGAGTACACATTTAAAAAAATACCCTGCATAAGTTGAAAGCGCTTACATCAACATAACTGCCAACTTTTAAGATTTTTTGTTACCACTAAAATTTAATAGCTTTTTTTTTTGTCACTGTCTTTTTATCTGCTGATTTCGGTGATAAAATAAAGAAAAATTCATTATTAAATTTTAGCAGCAAGAAAAAATCGTAGCAGTTGGCAGTTATGCATTAAATAGCATTTTGGATAGTTTAGAGAAAATTTAATAATGGATAGGGGGAACTGGAGCACATTGATACACCCCCTCTACAGCTCACAGGGTCATTACAGGAAGTTTCACAACAGCTCCAAAAGGTGATGCTAGTGAACTCAACATACAGAAAGTCTTGGAATGATTGAGTTGTTTGATGAAACAGGATGGGTGATTTATTGTTTTTGTAGATCAAAAGTAAATTTGAGTTGTACAGTTGAAATGGTATTATACAACTGTTCTAGTGTTTTCAATCGGAAAGAATACTCTCCCTGGCAAGTAAAACTACTCTTTATCAGTTTCTCATTCTTTTTTGTTAGATAAATTATGAAGTATTGGATTTGAGACTCATTTTATTCAAAATGGCTGTATGGGGCACATTGAAACAGTCTTTGTCGGGGCACATTGATACAACCTAAATCCTTTTCTAGTTCATTTTTTCATTACCTTTTATTATTATTTTTTTTTACAATGCACTTCTTAATCCAACTATTTTTCGCTAAATATTTCTAATATTAGTTTTTATTGAAGTGAAATAGCTTTAATTTCTTTATATTAGAACATTTTATACTATTTTTGCAAAGAGAAGACATACGAACTTACTCAACATATAGTGCTAGTAGAACTAATTAAAGACAAGGACGGCAGCCTGGAAAATCTCAAATTTATATCAATTCTCCAGATAAAAAAGTATTTTCTACATGAAAAGTGTTACGTAAAGAAACAAGCTGCGGAAGAGCACAGGATAATTATATTAAAAACAGAATTTTAAATATAATTATCCTTTATTTTCTGTTTATAAACCGATTTATAAACAGAAAACTTGGTAATTTTTCATCTTTCCTAAGAAAGAAGATAATGCTGGGGTTGAAGTATCAGATATGACAAAGTTGCCACAGCCAACAATCAGACAAGGAACAGCCAGAACATCAAGTCATTATACATTTCATTTTGATTGCTTTAATATTGCTTAAATAAAGTGTAGGTGATTTGAATTTTTATAAATAATATAAAATAGTTTGCTAACTATTTTTCTATGATAAAAATATGCATTGGTGTTATTTTGTCTCCATTTTTCCCAGACGTATCGAAGTGTATCAATCTGCCCCGGGGATGGGGCACATTGATACAAATTATTATTTTTTTTAATTAAATGCAAAAATAATATATAAAACAACGATTGTACATTTTTATAACACACTACCAGGTTTTGCTGACATCACATAATAGAAAAATAACTTGAAATTTTCGCTTTCTAGACACCAAAAAACTTTTTAGAAAAAAGCTGTATCAATGTGCCCCAATTCCCCCTACATTATTGGTGAAACGTCAGTAGATTTACCGAGGAGATCCGAAATGTTTTTGGTGTCTGTGAGTTAGTCACATGTCTTGCATTAATCGCTACCAAAAAATATCCGCTTGTAATTGGATCAGTGGATTGGTTTTTTCATTTAATCGGAACATTTTTGCGATTTAAAAAAACAAAATTTTCTCTAACATAATACTGGTGTGCAAAAACGAGGAAATCTCGTCTCTATTAATAGTACATTTCTATGGGAATTCAGACAATTTTTAAATTTTAAATGTTCATTGAATGGTGCATTGGGATAACTGTCCACCAAATATATATAGATCATGAGATATGCATTTTTACTCAAGGTATCAACTTAGAGGATAGAATTTTTCGGCATTTTTCTTTCGAAACTATGAACTTTTCTTGTTAAAGAAAATATTGTATCGTAAATACCATTTTCCCTTCCACAAGTTTCATTATATAAACCTATTCGATCTCTGAGTCCCGATTAGGGGACCTCTGTTCTTTTGCTTATAAAAACTTCAAATGTCTGATTTTTTTTACATTTTTACATCCCTTCTTAATAGCCGAATACTCTTTGTGTTGAAAGCAATTTAATAAATGCCTGCATCTATAAGCTGAATCGCTCTTAAATTAAATGTTATTTTCATTTGAGTTTGCAAAATGCCTAAAAATGTCCAAAAGACAGTGTGACCAAGAAAGTAATATAAATTTTCATAAGCATTTAACTTAAATCTTTTTGAATAAATTTTTTGGGGGATTTGTATTTTAAAAACTTGTTTAAAGGGTCTAGTAGCTTTTAAACTCGATGAAAATCTGTAAAAACATTGAAAGTTTGAATTAATGTAACTCCTTTATTTTTTTATGCATAGACATAAATATTTGGATTTTGATTAAACAGATTATGTTTTTTAATACACTACCCTAGATACTGACTAGTCTTTTGCAGAATTTGTGTACTGTTGAATTTAAAACATCTCATTATTTCACTCCGTAAGTCATTGCGCGCATTGCGGAGAACGTATGTATGGATTTTAATGAAACTTAATGTATACAGGGTGTTTCGCTACCAGACCGACAAACTTTGAGGGATGATGGTAAACAGGAAGACAAACATTATTAAATAGGAAACCATGGGGCGCAAACGTCTTCTGTAGGAGCTAGGGGCCATTAAAATTTAAGGTCCAAAATTTCAAACGATGATAAAAAGCGGAAAAAAGGGTCGATTCGTTTGCGGTTTTCACTAAAATCATTCTTTATATCACTATTGTTTTAGAAAAAAAATTTAAAGGATACTTTCAAAAATTGTCGATAGAGGGCGCTTTAGACTTTAGAGTAACGAACAACTACTTTTTACCATTATTTTGTGCATAGGATTGAAATTATGCTAAAGTTTAGACTTTAACTTAAATTTTAAGCCCAAAACCGGAAACATTGGTATCGGGTAACTAGCGAAAATAGAAGTGTGAACAGAGGGGGAGATTTTAAACGCTCATAAATATTGGACAAACAAATTGATTTTGTTGCGGTTTGCGTGTAAGTTATTCCCTTGGTAATTATTTTATTTAAAATGACGTACAGCTTTGGTGTCCTCATTTTTTGATAGAGGGCGCTTCCGACACATCTCTGACATTTCAATGGCATTAATCATGGGTGTTTTACTACCAGAAAAACATACTTCCAGGAAGTGTTAGGGATACAAAGCCAACTCGGAATCACATAGGAATGTAACGTTGGAAATGCCTTTTTTGCAAGTTATGGTTAAAGGAAGCAGAGAAAGAGCAACACGTTAATGTAACAGAAAACAGTTTATTTAAAGGTTTTACTAGAAAAGGTATTCGAAATTACGACCAGAAGTAGTCCGGCTAATTTGACAGCGACGGTAGATGGCGCTGCGGTTTCCTTGCGGTAGATGGCGCTAAACGGTAATGCGCCTGAGCAGCGATCACTTTTTGCGTATTTATTCGCGAACCGGTTCCAAAGGTAGCAGAATGAAGTATTTGAACGATGAACATCACGATAGGGCTCCTTCACATTTTACCAATGACGTTTGCTGACACTTCAAAGTAACATATGGACAGTGGTGGATAGGTCGTGGTGGCCTGGTTCATTGACCTGCCAAATCGCCGGACCTATCATGTATGGACTTCTTCTGCTGAGGTCAAATGAAAAATAGGGTGTATGAGACTCCCGTGCCATCAGTTGACGACTTCGCAGCTGGTATTTCTGTATCTGCCAGAAAACTATCAGAGATGCCAGGAATCTTTCAAAGCGTGAGGAATTCAACGCGACGCCGCTGTCAAACTAGCCGGATCACTTCTGGTTGTAATTTCGCACACCTTTTGTAGTAAAACATTTAAATAAACTGTTTTATGTTACATTAACGTGCCGCTCTTTCTCTGCTGTTTCTGTTTTCGTTTCTCTGCTTACTTTAACCATAACTCGCAAAAAAGGCATTTCCAACGTTACATTCCTATGTGATTCCGAGTCACCTTTGTATTGTTAAAACTTCTTGAAAGTATGTTGGTCTGGTAGTAAAACACCCAGGAGTATTACCATTGAAATGTCAGCGATGTGTCGGAAGATCCCTCTATCAAAAAAATGAAGACACTGAAGCTGTACGTCATTTTGAATAAAATAATTACCAAGGGAATGACATACACGCAAACCGCAACAAAATCGATTTGTTTGTCCAATATTTATGAGCATTTAAAATATCCCCCTCTGTTCACAGTTTTCACAGTTCACAGCTAGTTATCCGATCCCAATGTTTCCGATTTTGGGCTTAAAATTTGAGTTAAAGTCTAAACTTTACAATAAGTTCAACCCCATGCACAAAATAACGGTAAAAAGTAATTGTTCGTCACTCTAAAGTCTAAAGCGCCCTCTATCGAAAATTTTTGAATGTAACCTTTAAAATTTTTTCTAAAAAAGTCGTGATGTAAAGAATGATTTTAGTGAAAACCGCAAACGAATCGACACTTTTTTCCGTTTTTTATCATCGTTTGAAAATTTGGACCTTAAACTTTAATGGCCCCTAGCTCCTACAGAAGTCGTTTGCGCCCCATGGTGTCCTATTTAATAATGTTTGTTTTCATGTCTACTATCATCCCTCAAAGTTTGTCGGTCTGGTAGCGAAACACCCTGTATAATATGCATGTATGCATTTTTAAAATAATCTACTCTTAGATCAAAACTATGTCATTAACTATAAAAAAAATTAATATTTTTGTTTAAAAAAAAATAAAAAAATGATATTTTTTTATCAATAAAACTAGTCATAACTAAAATTATTACCACTCTAAATACTTAAAAGTAGTTCATTTTTAACATATATTTATTTTAAATACCTATACTTAATTTCTTAATAATCTATACATGCGTTCTTAAGTTATCGTTCGCGCAGTAACTTAAAGAGTGAAAAAAAGAGATTTTTTTAATTTCAACAATATACAAATTCTGTAAAAGACCAGTTAGTATCTAGTGGTATTATATTAAAAAGCATAATCTGTTTAATCAAAAGCCAAGGGAGATGGGTCAATAAGGGCCATTTTACGCCCATCAGCACCTAGACGTGACATACATTTTTTTCATTAGTATTCCTCATAACAAGTAAGAAAAGAATAATATCTTGAATGAAAGTTTAATAAATGATGGAAAAATAAAATATAGACTTAAGTAAATATTATGTGTATTAATGGGCATAAACACAATTGCCATTAGTTTTAATCCATATAATCAATAGTAAATACAACAAAATGCGTAAAATTAAGATAAATGGACCTTACTAAGATTATTATTTCAATACATGAAATATCGGAAATAATAAATAACAAATAATAATAATAATAATAATAATAATAATAATACAGTTTCAGACTTTTTGGACAATGTGTTTTAGATTATTTTCATCATTGATTGCTTCACCAGAATCACTAATGGACCATCCAGCGGCCGCGTCTTGTACAGTATATGAACATATTCGATATTTGTTTTTTTTAAATTTTGATTGAGCGATGGTACATTACAGTAGTATTGTAAGACAGAAACCATACTATAAAAACAACAAACACCCAACACTCTTACGACACTTTTGCGTACTTTACACTGACAGTACCATTATGTTATAATGTTTAGCTGTGTTTTTATCCAAATATTATAGGTTTTAGAAATTGTGCGCTGAAAAATCAAATTTTGGTTACGAGAGCTGTCCCTTAGCATCACCTGTTGAAAACTGTTGCTGCTTAGTTAAAAATCTTGGCATTTCATGTTCAATATCAATTTCGTGCAGAAGTTTCAAACAATCCCGCTAAAATCTATCAATACTCTCAACATCATTTAGCTTCAGCCATTTTCTGATATTATATGAATATTTTTATAATGTGTTTGTAAGTATGTTAGCGTAATGTTTCTTTGCTTCCGCGAAGTAAGGAACGGAGACATCCAAAATGTAATTTGAAGTAATGACGAATACCATATGCTTAACAAAAGGTCTTCCTTTGTATAGCCAGAAAGAATGTCTCTGAAAGGAATAGTTCACACATTTCTAGATATAAACGTACGTGCTATCGAAAGCAATCATCACAGTATCATTGTTGTCATCCGGAATAAACAATCTTCCTGCTGAAGGCCTCGTTTTTTCAATAACTTGTGTTCTGATGATGTGTTCCTTCTACGGTGTTTTAGAACAACATTCTCAATCAAAGCCTGGTTTTCATATTTTACAGAAGATATTATTATTTTTCTTATATTGAATAATGTAGACAGAACACCACGATAGAGACCAGTTCTAAATTTTACAAGTAACATTGCAAAATAAGTACGAGATGACCTCTTTATTTAGGAACGTATTTTGAACTTTACAAGTTTAAAGATATAGTTAAAATCAGGCATAAATATACCCATGAGAATATAATAATAGATTTCGGAAAAGTCGGAAAATTTTCGTCCCAGTGTATCAAAATCGAGGCCTATTCTTCGCTATATTTCTGATATTGGTTTAAATATTTTCATGCACCGCATTTCTTACACCGATGTATTCTCACTTACAGGACTTAAATCTTGCAGAGTCAATTTACCGATCAAATAATATGAGTTTTACAGAATCGTTTTCTCGACAAAATATAGATATTAGTTTCTATATAGGCTTGAACTTAATAGCCTTTGCTACAGTAACGAGGCAGTTCTTACCTTTACATATTATGCAACAAGTGTTAGAGTTGTGAAAATGAGATACTGATTAAATGTATATTAGGTTTCTTATTTGTGGTCTCATCGACAGTAATCGTTGACGCATAATCTCTTATTGTTACATTAGAAGAAGAAATAGAAGTATTTAGAGCCTGGAGAGCACGAAATACATATTATTTGCATTTAAGGCACTATTTAGAACCACTCTGTAAATCTCAGTTTTTCAAACATCTAAGTATCAATATAACTTTACTGTTAGAACAGATACGAAAAGCTTTCTGTGAGACTTTGCAACAATGACATTGTTATCCAAGCATTATTTATTAGTAATTTCTTTAAAAAATATTTACGAAAACAATTTTAGAAAACAACATTGACATCTGAACAACGTTAATATTTTTTAAGTACGGCAAAAGAAGTCTGAATGCGCTCCGATAGTAGTGCATTTGATTCTCTCACATGATACATTTTTTTCTTTTACAGTTAGAAGTGCACACTGAACCCAAATAAAATAATGCAATGCTCATATAAAAGCTTATAAAGAGCAGAATCATTGCATGTCAAAATTAATTGGGTTCATCGAGTGCTTGTTAGTAAAAAATTAATTCAAAAACGCAAAAAAACGTCAAAAATGCAGAAAAAAGCCAAAACACTACTTTCGGGCTATAATTTCCATGACTTACTATTTTATTTATCATGTAAAACTTATATTAAACTAAAATACATATCTTTAACTATACAAAGCCACAAAACAATCATCTGAATTCGAAACTTTTTTTCCGGGTATATGATGGGCGAAAAATAGCCCTTATTGACCCACCTCCTTTTCATGTCGATACATAAAAAAAATAATGGAGACACGCCAATTTAAACCATCAATGTTTTTGTTGATTTTCAACGAGTTTAAAAAGTACAAGACCCCTTAAATCTCTTAAATTTGTGCTAGCATTAATTTAGGTTAATGGTTATTAAATTTATGCTTAAAGGGTGTTTATAGTTTTCGATCCATATTTCTGAACCGAAATTACTAAGCGCCTAACAGATAAATTTCAGAAAAGATATTTTTTCTGTCATTTACAGTGTCACTTTGTTTGGAAAAAAAACAATCAATAAGTATTTTTATTATTATTTTAGCTTCGGAACTGAAGAGGTTACTATAAACCTCTCGACCTATCTTAAGTCACTTTGTATTCTTTCACTATTTAACATTGTAATGATCTTTAAAGAACAAAGAAATGAATGACAACTGAAAGTCAACGGAAATTGCAGACAATTTACACTAATTTATGCATTCCGTGCTATCTCTTAATTATTAATAAGTAAAAATATCTCAAATGTTCGTAATCAAGACTAACAAGAGGTCCAAAGATTTTCGTGTTCCAAAAAACGTTCGTGATGAGTCGACGGAGATTGTTCCCACAAAAAATTAGGTAAGACATTTTATGCAAGAGTGGTGTAAGTGGCTAATTTTGAATTCAGTAAATGGAGGCTACGTAGGCATAATAATCTATACTCAGGTTTACCTGTATAAATGGTATATCAACAAAATTTACCTTTAAATAGCATTCAAAGATAATTTGCTCTTTGAGAAATCATGATATAGCGCGTGCAGAAAACTCTTTTGGGCATTTCAGAAAATTTCATTTACACCACCCTTTTGTGAACTGGCTGATTTAAGCAGTAGAAAATTGCTTCGATAGAAAAGAAAAATTCAACGCAATCTACCATAGACCGGTTTTATGAAAGTAAAGAAATTTTTAGTGTTGGCTTATTACGTACTTGGAGCTAGCTGGCTTCCACAGAGTCTGCTATTGTCTGGCAGTTGAAGATAATCTTCGCTACATCCAGGACTGTTGGCGAGATCGAACGATCGGAAATCCAGTTCGACCGTGCATGTGCTGGGTTCGGGTCTTCTTATTTTGTACTGGCATCTTAGCCCGGACGTATAATACCTGGGATAGCTAGGACTTGTGATGCGGCCAGCAGAACTTGTAACTTCGCCACCACATTCTAAATAGATAAATAAATAAACAATAAATCAGAGACAGTTACCTAAAGAGGCGCAAAATTTGAGTTTAAAAGTTTTAAAGTAAGTAGTGTTGTTCATCTGCGCTACAATAAATTTGTATGTGACATGTGAGGTCAAGAAAAGTGAAACATCCCACAGCTCCATTGTAGTGAAAGACACGATTAGTACGAAACCGGGGGAGACTTGAATTGGAACAACATTTTTTTTTTAGAAAAAAAGACTTGGCACAAGAGTTATGTTAGAATGGCAAATGTCTAAGAGCTTCTTCGATATCTTCTGTGACTAAGCATAGCAAATGGTTATTCTTATCTTCATACTTTTTGTTAAAAATTGCTGATTGCTTCGTTTATGTTTTATTTATTATATCATATATTTTTCTATCGTTCTTTCCCAAAACCTAATGTAAATGATTTACTTAAAAAGTAAATCTTTAATGTGTCTAATAGTCCAAATTTTGTCTGGCTGATTAGAAGATATAAAAGACGAAATAATAGAAATCCATCTTAAACAGGACTTTATCACCAAGGCAACCTAAATGTATCATCATGGAATATCATTGAATTCATTACAAATGATTGAATATATCGGAATGAATAGAATTTTTATTGATATCTTTTTGAGTTATGATTTTCATAAAAGTTGATAATGACTCGACAAAATTGTGCAACGATACTATATATTAAATTTGAAAATCATTTGTTTGAATAGTTTTTGCGCTGTTATAAAAATTGCAAACGGGCAGATCAAAAGGCTGTAAGTGCTACGTATTTATATAATTACGAACGCAACTAAAAACGCATTGTGCAAATTGAAAGATCAGACTTTGTGTTTAATAAATAAGTTCGTCTAGAATAATCTTGAAAATTTTTTGAAAGAATCAGACAATATTATTTATTGTTTAATATGCCTGGATTGATCAAGGGGTCTCTGGCTTGGAAAATCACTGCATTACGCAATCATATCATTATTTTTACGTCTTGCTATTTTTGTATGCAACCTTTTTTTTTTAGCACTTTCCAACAAAGTTGAAAAGTGCTTATGCATTCGGTTTGTCTGGCCGTCTGGCCACGCTCTGTCTCTCGTAAATACACTCGGATTGTCATGAAATTTTCGAACGGTAATGACGTTTACCTAAGCACGAACCCTATTGAAAATGAAGTTTCTGCCATGATTAATTTATTTACGGGGACAGTCAAAAGTTTTTCATTACATTACGGCCTATGGGGAAAAATCATTTCAAATGAATTTTGAAAATGTTACACCCAGTAAAACATCTTCAAATTTATATGCATCTATAAAGTGCACTAAAATATTCATTTTGTAAAGTATGTAGTGAAAATAATAGTTATTATTCATTTACAGGGCCACACAAAAGAATTCCAATACATAATAACAAAGGGGGGAATTGTTTGCGACCTATTTTAATTATGGTAAATCATTTCATATATAATCAAATTGATATACGTTGCTGAGGATCAATATGAGTTATTTCATGCACAATACATAATGCATAGCATTTACAAGGGCACACAAAAGATTTCAAATAGTATATTCGATCCGAAGTCCTGTATATTATGGAACTTGGCTGTTAGATGGATGAAATGCATTTTTAATTATGATATACGCTTTTAAGTTTCTTTAGATGTATGCATATTATATGTTTTATATAAATGTTAATTGTTACACAATTTAGATATACAGGGTTACACAAAAGATCTCGGAAAGATTACTGAATATAAGAGTAATTTACTTAAAGATGGTTTTTAAATATGTTATGCCCTTTTACGATAAACTGCATTCAGTTTACTAAGAAATGTTTGTAGAATATAGATAAAATGATAAACAGGGTCACGCAAAGAACTGGATACATGGTCGCCTTTGGATGATAATTTCTGGAAATATGATTTAAGTAGTTTAAAGAGAATTTATTTTTAAATCAAACTTTAGCAAAATACTTTCGTGTATTAAAAGTAATATGTATTTTACAGGGCTAAACAAAGTATTCAAGTACATTTCCATCTATTAGTATAAATTGGTGAAAGGAAGATTTCAACCAGTTAGGCATTTTCTTGCTAAACTAAATTTTACCGTTATATAGTTTATATATTAACCGACAGATCAAATACAGGGCTTTTAAAAAGTATTTTTTTACCACAAGAGAGTTTTTCACAGGAGATATTTGCTATGCACAAAAGATCTGTTATACCCTCAACAGACCGGGAGGTGGCGTCACCGATAATCACTTCATCGAGTTCACGGTTGAAATTTTAGAATTGGTTAAATCTCGAGCAATTGGTTTGCCAAGTCCTATCTTTGCGAAAACACCTAAAAACCCTATTTTAGCGGTTGAGTCGTAGATTTACCATTGCGTTTTCCTGCACCCAAAGGTATGAAAAGATGGAGGGCTGGGAACAGGAAAACACATTGGTAAAACTATGAATAAACCGTTAAAATCGAGTTTTTCTGTGTTTTCCACCAAGACATGACTTGACAGATTATATGCATTTCAATATGCAAATCGAGTTTTAATTATTTCTAAGATTTTAACCGTGAATTCGATGAGATGATTGTCTGTGCTGTCGCTTTCTGGTCTACAAGTGTATTATAAAGTTTAGTCTTCGTTTTCACCTCACTTTACTTCCTGCGACTTACTTCTGTAGCTAGAGTTAACTAAAGTGAAAAGAGCTTTTATAGAATGCCAGTCTATTTCCAGATTTTCTGCAAACCACCCAAATTTAAATGTTTTCAATTTTGTCAAAAGTTAAGTTTTTTTTTTTTTTTTTTTTTTCGTGTATCCCGCGCGATTTTTTAATTTAAAATTTATTCTAAAAACTGAGATGCGTGTGATAATGTGAGGATTTGGGTTTCACTATCCGCATATGCATTCAAAGTGATGTAAAACTAAGAAATTGTTGACTAATCATTTTGCATTTAAATTCATGAGATCGTAACGAAAAGTTTTGTGTGAAATACCAGGATTATGCAGAATTTGATTAGCATATTAAAATGCAAATCGTCTGTCAGGTCAAATCTTTAAGAAAACCACCAGCAAATTCGATTTTTTGGTTGATCGGTAGGTTTATGATTGTGTTTCCTTGTTCCCGAAGATATGAAACATGGTAGAAAAACAGCAGGAAAACACAACGGTAAACATTCCAGTCAACCACTAAAATCAGATTTGCAGGTGTTATTCACCAAGGTAGGAATTGGCAGACCGGTTGCATCTTAATATGCGAATCCAGTTTTTCTACTAATCTTGGAATTTCAGCTGTAAAATGGATGGAGACGAGGGTTTGTTCAGCCGCCTCCCGGTCTGGGTATAGCCTTTAAAAAATAAGGCCCTTGTATACCAAATAAGACCATGCTTTTAATAAGGCTATTAGCTTATATCTTGTAGAAAACTGTCTCGAGCCGTCATATAGCAGCTCATATGTGGCAGTTGATGTGTCCTACATTTTCCAACTAACTGTAAAATATTTTAAGTGCTAAAAAGTAAAATAAAATTAAAACTAATAATTTTCTTTTATGCTTTGATCAATAAATAGTTTACAATTAAATTATTCTGTAAATTTAGAAAAGACTTCAAAATTCAGAATATATAATTTAACTAACATTTTTTCCCCTTCCCGCTGCTATGTATATCTATATAAATGCTGTTTTTAAAACAGATTCATTAACTGAATTTTTTATAATCAGGACCATGCCAAATTAAAATATTGCAACTTTGTTTTTTTATTGAAAGAATATAAGTTGCACTTAGGGAATTAACATTGATTTTTTTAAGATAAACATTCAATAGTTATAAATGATCTTAAAATGAAAAAAAAAATTAACATATACTTTTATATTTTGTCATAACCAGGTTTTATGTATTTGTAAATTAATATAACTGTTCTTTATCGCTTACAACAAAATCTCCAGGGCCGGCTTTTAGTAACCACGGCGAATGGGCAAGATATTTTTTAGTTCCGCTGGAAAGTATCAAATTTAAAACAAGTATTTTCCATATTTTCCGTTTCGTAATTTTTTTCACTCCCTGGTGGTTACCCGACCTCACCCCCTTCTAAATTCTACCTTGATTTTAATCTTTATAAAGTCCTAATTCTGAAACAGGCAAACAAGCTAAATATCGGTCGAAGATGATTTGTTTTAATTCAGTGGGCGTCAACGGCACGGTTGAGTGATTTTCATAACTAGTTAGATTTGAAATAATATTGACTCATCACATGCTAAAACACTTCCATTGTTAGCTTAGTTAATGATACATCATCAAAAGTTGTTGTCATTCTCTATGAAAATGTAGGATTACATAATACTTAATAAGTGCATGCTCTTTTAACTGTAAATTTAATCCATAAAGATGTGCCTATACCATACTATTTCTATTTTTTAACCCGGTCGCTCTTTGTATCATGCTAATAGGCAAGATTTCAATCACGCGACCTTCACAAAGTAATGTCATTATAATCGCATTTCACACGCTATGAAGCATTTCTCAGGATAATCCATGTACAATGCAGAAAAAGAAAGAAAAAATAAAATCCAAATTCAGGCTCTAGCACTAGTTCTAAATGCAGCAAAAAATAAATAAAATAAGGTTTTCGTGAACTACCCTGTATCATTGTACAGGCTGTGCATAATTAAGGGTGCTAGTCACTGAGCAATCGAATTCCCCATGGGGTTAAGTCTATGGGCATTTGATCCATTTTGATACTCAAAATATCTCCTTATTCATTTTTTTAACCTCTTTTTTCAGTGTTCTTTTCTTAAAAAATGTATCTTTTTTCTTAAAAAAAAAAAAAAAAAAAAAAAAAAAAAAAAATTCTAAAAACTATGCATAATTTTATAGGTAGTTTTGAAATTTTACTTCCAGCTCGTCAGTTTTTAAAACATAAAATATTAAATTGAGCATAAATTTTACAAATATTTTGATAACTACGAAAAAAAGTGACATCTTTTAAGAGAACACTGAAAAAAGAAGTTAAAATATTAATTCCCTGAGAAGATATTACCGAGGAGAAATCGGTCGCTAAGTTACCAGCTGTCTTAAGCAACTCTATTTTGAAGTGGTCTACAGACGAAACTATTATTCCGAATGTTATAAAATTTTATAAAGGATATGATAAAGGCATGGGAATTTAAGCGCAAAAGAGTAGCTCAAAATTTTACTATCAAAGGGTAATTTTTAAAAGACATGCATTTATGACAATTTACATATTTTATTATAACCAAACATGTCCCACATCCCGTTCATCATTTTCAAATAACATCTGAAATCTTAAGAAAACTTGTTCCACAGTTAACCGTAGTACAGAGTGGTCATAAAAAGAACTTCCCCGATATATAAACCCCAAGCAACTTAACAGCTCAATCAATTTATAAGAAATTACAGATATAATTATATGCACTCGAGATCATGATGATTTAAAACAATACAACTCTCAAGATTACAGTTATAGCGAAACAATTCGAAATTTTCGAATTTCAACACCTTTCTTTTTTCCCGCGTAAATTCATCAGCGTATTGAAAAATCATATGTAACGTTGGATCGATACATATATGACTAAAATTTCTGGTGTAATACCGTGAGACCCAATCCTAATTAGTTTCTATGTAATCGAACATTCAGCACTCTAAAGCAAATGATTACATTTTTATTTTCACTATGGATTTACAACTGCAGTTCCAAGAACACATTTTAAAACAAATCTTACAACATTACTCAATTCGCAAGTGAAAACAAAAATCGGTTATAGGTTAACATGCCTTATAGCCACTCTTGCATTCCTCACAATGGTCTTTTT
Source organism: Maratus speculifer (assembly GCA_964019185.1). Taxonomy (NCBI): domain Eukaryota; kingdom Metazoa; phylum Arthropoda; class Arachnida; order Araneae; family Salticidae; genus Maratus; species Maratus speculifer. The sequence continues at coordinate 6,323,516 of OZ025292.1, read as the reverse complement.
TGCAAGTATTTTACGCTGGTAATTTTCATTGTACGTGTATCATTCCAACACCATTTATGGTTTTTCAGAGTGCTGGTGAATTTGTACAAGAAACAAGCAAGAAAAATCATGCGTTAAGCATAGATTATGAAGCACTTTCCAACACTTAATGAAATCTTTAACAAAACTTTGTTATTTAGGGAAATTATAGTGTATAGCCAAATATACCCAAATATGTATTCCAGTACATTAAAACAGCCCTGTATTTCCTATGTCAGTTCATATAATGGGAAAATTTAGCTTAGCAAGAAAATACCCAGTATCTTGAAATTTCTTTTTCAGCAATTCATACTATTAGATGGAAAAATACTTGAATACTTTTGTTAAGCCCTGTAGTTTACATTGTACCTTTATTACATGTCAGCATTAGGCTAAAATTTATTGTAAACTAAAACACTTTTAAAACAACTGAAATCACATTCTCATAAATGATCATTTGTAGGCGTCCATGTACCGAATTCTTTGCGTGGCCCTGTATATCCCTTTATCCATATTCTGCAAACGTTTCTCCGTAAATTGAATGCACCTCAGCGTAAAAATGCATAGCTTATTTAAGAACCACGTTTAAATAATTTACGCTCATATTCAGTAACGTTGGTGAGCTCTTTTGGGTAGCCCTGTATATCAACTATAACATTTATACACACCATATAATGTGCATATAATTAGCGAAATATAAACGCGAATATCATAATTAAAATGCATTTCATCCCTCTATCAGCCATCATCGGACACATATACGGTACTTTGGAAAGAATATACTATTTGAAATCTTTTGTGTGGCCCTGTAAATGCTATGTACTTTATATTATGCAAGACAGTAGCGTATAACTTATATTAAGCTTCAGTGACATATATGAATTTTCTTATACATGAAAAAGCTTAATATATTTAAAATATGTCACACACAATTTCCCCTTTAACCATTATCTAATGGAATTGTTTTGTGTGGCCCTGTAAATGAATAATAGCTACATTTTCACCTTATATTTTATAGAATGCATATTTTAATATGTTTGACAGGGTATAACATCCTTAAAATTCCTTTTAAACGATTTTTCCCCATAGGCCGTAATGTAATAGGAAACTTTTGATTCGCACTGTAGACAAACTAATCATGGTAGAAACTTCATTTTCGACAGGACTTGTGCTAGGGTAAACGTTAATAACGTCCTAAAATTTCATGGCAATCCGAGTATATTAACGATTTTTCCCCATGGGCCGTAATGTAATGAAAAACTTTTGAATGGCCCGTAGATAAACTAATCATAATAGAAACTTCATTTTCAATAGGGTTCGTGCCAGGGTAAACGTCAATAACGTCCTAAAATTTCATGGCAATCCGAGCATATTAACAATTTTTCCTCAATAGGCCATAATGTAATGGGAAACTTTTGATTCTCTCTGTAGATAAACTAATCATGGTAGATACTTCATTTTCAGTAGGGTTCGTGCAAGGAAAAACCTCAATAACGTCCTAAAATTTCATGGCAATCCGAGTATATTAACGATTTTTCCCCATAGGCCGTAATGTAATGGGAAACTTTTGATTCTCTCTGTAGATAAACTAATCATGGTAGATACTTCATTTTCAATAGGGTTCGTGCTAGGGTAAACCTCAATAACGTATAAAAATTTCATAGCAATCCGAGTATATTTACGGGAGTTAGAGCGCGGACAGACGGACAGACGGACAGACGGACAGACGGACAGACGGCCATCCGGCCAGACGGACAGACGGACAGACGGCCAGACAAACCGAATGCATAAGCACTTTTCAACTTTGTTGGAAAGTGCTAAAAAATGGGCGTTGTTGTTATAAAATTTCGATTTTTTTTTTCATTTTAACCGTAACCGTCAGAGCAGTATAGTTTTAAATCATGACGATCTTGAGGTATACCTTCAAATAGCTACAAATCAAAAATTTCCTTTCGATTGGTTGAGTGGGTTAGGTCGCTGGGTATACATCTTTCGGGGAAGTTTTTTTTTTATAACCACGCTGTGTATTCTGTGAAATAATAAAAACATGTTGTGAAATTCTGTTTTTAAGCTTAGACATAAGTAAATAAAATTTTTAAACTCTTGCAAATGTATACTAAATCTGTAATCGATTAAAAACTATCTCTAGTTGCGAAATTTTAAACTATTTTTTTTCGCTTAACTCTTTCCGGCACGGGCAAAATTTTTTAATAAAATGAGTAATTATAAGCTGACACCGAAATTCACAAACGAATTATTTAGATATTTTGAAACCCCTAATTTAAGTTTTTATTGTAAAAGCAAAATTCTACTAAAATACTATTGGTGGCGTTTGCTAGTTTGGAATTAAAATTAGGTATCCCAGACCGGGCACAGTGTACCGGAAAGGCAGGGCAGTAACTATAAACTTGGGGGCCCCGGGGCAAAACCTCCGGGGGGGCCCCTGGAAGAGCAAATTGAAACTTTGCCCCGGGCATAGTTTCTTTTCTCGCACACGTTTGTTTAAATGTACATAGTATGATAAGCCCAAAAATGACTAAAAAATGTAGAATTGGACAACTCTACTCGGCAGGCACTTGGCGGCGACGCCATTTTTGCCGATCCCACTGAAGTTAGCATAGGGAAGAAACGGACTTCTGATTGGTTGAATACTTTAAAGAGCATTTTATTTAGGTTCATTTTTGAGTATATGTAACTTAATCATGCGTTTCTGTTTAAAAACCTTTTGAAAGACGGATTGTGAAAATTTTTTTTCGATTTTATGTATTTATTAATAGACTATTTGACCCATCCGGCATTGCCCGGGATACGTTATGATAACCTTAAGCAAACAATTAACACTTTAGATCTACAATTAGTCAAAATTAAGCATAGGATATGAATTATTCGTTAAATAATATTTTAAAGAAATGCATAAAAAAATGTGTAAATGCTTTAAAAAAGGCCTTTGGACCTCAATAAAAACATCAGGGTGTAGGTCCTGAAATAAGAGTCCAAAATTCAACTTTAAATAGGGAGTCTCAGGCTTTTAAATGGAACGTAAGAACATGGGAATAACTAAGTGAAAAAATAGTTCCAAAAATGAAGATTGGATTAAGAGAGGACAGTTTAATAGCAATTTATGGTACAAAATCTTCAAGGGGCCAGGAACTTATTTCGCATGTAGTTGGGTATAAAATATTTTTTGTAGTTATTAAAGTAATGGGAGGACGCTAAAGCAATGTGAAAGAAAATTGCAAGCAATCCGGATCATTTTTAAAGAAATTGCACCAACGATCTCAAGAACGCGATTAATATTCAAAATTGGTGGTAGCTAGACTATGGCGGTTTCTTAGTAGCTGATGGATTTAAGAAGTTGTTTAAAAAAAGGAGTTAATTGAACCATTTTAAAGGGATTTATAATAAGGGCCCAAAAAGGACAACTGACAGTTAAAAAGAGGGCCCTAACAAGAAAACATGTTAAGATATCTTAGTACTTAGCTCTTTAGATCTACAATTAGTCAAAATTAATCATAGGGTATGAATTATTCATTTTAATAATATTTTATCGAAATGCACAAATTGATTCGGAAAATGTTTAAAAAAAGGGTTCCTAGCCGCGGATGAAAATATGAGAATCTTGTCCCTGAAAGAAGAGTGCAAGACTCAAATTTAAAAATTTTGCACCGAGAAGGGGATAAATTTAAAGAGTGAACTATGTTTGCCTCACAAAATGTTCAGGGGCCCTAGACTGAGCCCTATGATTCCACAGGAGGCCAAAGTGTCTTATATGGAATGTCAAAACATTAAAATATCTAAATGAATAAAGAATCCTAAAAATGAAGATCGGATTAAAAGGAAACAATTTATTAACAATTTATTATTACAAAAACTTCAACGGGCCCCAAGGGGCCAGGAATTTATTTTGCATGTAGTTGGGTATAAAGATATTTTTTGTAGTTATTAAAATGATGGAAAGACGCTATAACTATGTTAAATAAAATTGAAAGTAATTTGGTTCATGTTTAAAGAAGCTGCATCAAGGGCCCCAAGAAAGCAATTGACAAACAAAATTAATGGTAGCTGAAGTCTGAGAAATTCTTTTGTCGTTCATGTAATAGGTAGAGAGAGGACATAAAAAATTCACAGAAAAAAAAAGCTAGTGAATTGTACCATTTTAAAGGGAGCTATAATATGGGGCCCAGTAGGGACCAACTGACAGTTAAAACCAGGGCCCTAATATGAAACCATGTTAAAATATTTTAGTACATAGCGCTTTAGATCTTTAATTAGTCAAAATTAAGCATATAGTAGGAACTATTCTTTGGAATGATATAATTTTTTAAATGCACCAATTGATTGGGCAAATGTTTAAAAAGGGGCCCTAGGGTCCGAATAAAAACATCAGGTTTTCTGGATTGGTCCTGAAAGAAGAGTCCCAGGCAACTTTAAAATTTTGCACTAAGAAGATCAGAAATAAAGGAAGTGAAATATGTTTATTTCACAAAATGTTGAGGGGCCCTGGGCTGGACTCTATGATTCCACAAAGGAACACAGTGTCTTGTATAGAATGTCAAAACATTAAAATATCTAAATGAATAAAGAATCCTAAAAATGAAGATCAGATTAAAAGGAAGCAATTTATTGACAATTTATTATTACAAAAACTTCAAAGGGGCCTGTACCGGTCCCCAAAGGGCCAGGAAATTATTTCGCATGTAGTTGGGTATAAAAATATTTGTGTAGTTATTAAAATAACGGGAAGACGCTAAAAATTTGTTGAATAAAATTGAATGCAATTTGGATCATTTTTAAAGAAGCTGCACCAAGGGCATCAAGAAAGCGATTAATATTCATAAATAGTAGTAGCTGAAGTCTAAAAAAAATTTTTGTTGTTCATGTCGTAGTTGGAGGACCTAAAAAGTTGTTAAAAAAAGCTAGTGAATCCGACCATTTTTAAGGGAGCTATGATAGAGGGCCCCACAGGGGCCAACTGACAAACCAATCAGGGCCCTAACATGAAAACATGTTAAAATGTTTTAGTACATAACGCTTTAGACCTTTAATTAGTCAAAATTAAGTATAGAGTATGAATTATTTGCAAGAATAATATTTTTTAAAAATGCACCATTTGTTTGGGTAAGCGTTAAAAAAAGGGCCCCAGGGCCCGAATAAAAATATCAGGGTGTTGGTCCTGACATAAGAGCCCAAGATTCAGCTTTAAAAATTTGCACTAAGAAGGTGAGAAATTTAGGGAGTGAAAAATGTTCAGCGCACAAAAAGATCAAGGGGCCCTGCGTCGGCCCTATGATTATCTAGGGGCGCCTAGTGTCTTATATGGAATGTAAAAATTTGAAAATATCTAAATGGAACAGGTATACCAAAAGTGAAGATCGAAATTAATGGAAGCAATTTATTAACAATTTACTATCACAAAGACTAAAAGGGGCCCTAAAACGGACCCCAAGAGTCCAAGGTCATAACTAAAAAGTAAAAAGGCGAAAATATCTAAAAGGAGAAAGGTACCTCAAAACGGAAAAGATTAGATAAAAAGGAGTCAAGCTATTAACAATTTGGCGCATAAAAATTATAGAAGCCCAGGGCCCTGGCCCTTAAAATATTAAAAGTCTGAGCCTCAGGTGCATCAGGACCTGTCTTGGACTATCTTCACCTAAAATTTCAGACTTCTATGTGCGGTAGATTTTGTTAACCATCGCAGTCACACACTCACACACACAAATGCAGACATACACAAACAAAGCATTTTGTTAACTTATTAGTATAGATAAGAAGAAAGTTTTTCTAGAATTTTCTATATGCTTTTTTAGCTCACAGGCTATCATAGCCTGAGAGCTTATGTGCCCGTCCATTAACGCGATAACTCATGATAAAAATATCCGATCCACTTGAAATTTTGTATGTAGGTATATCCTGACAAGGCGCTTCCCTGATTAGTTTTTGGAGTTCATTCGATATGTATATGAGGGGGAGCGGGGGCTCATGCCCCTCCCCTTAGTTGATATAAATGGGATTTTCATGCAGAATTAAGTTTTCGTTCAAAATTTAGATTAGGATCATTCTGATGAGGTGATTCCGTGACTGTTATTAGGTGTTCATTGAATAAGTATAAATAGGGGTAACAGGGGTTCTAATGCCCCCCCCCCTTAATTTATATAAATGGGTTCTTCAAGCAGAATTTTCAGATTTCGTTCAAATCTCTGAATAGTTTTGGAAGTTTAATGGTTAAGTATAAAAGAGGGGGATATCTCCTTTTAAATTATATAAATGCTAAATGGGTTTTTATTAAGAATTATCTCATTTGCTCTGAATTTTGGATATAGATTTTTTATATGATAAAGCATGTCTTTGATAGTATAGGAGGTTTAATGATTAAGTATAAAAAAAGAGGAAAGGGGAGAGCTGTTTCCCCTTCTTAATTTTTTTTTCGAACGGAATTAACCCTTGCAAATATAAGGCTTTAATGTACAATTAGTATTTGTAGCCTGTGAGCTCAATGCCATCAGTTTAACTAGGCAGTATTCTTTATTAGCTCACAGGCTACCATAGCCTGAGAGCTTATGTGCCCGTCCGTTAAATGGATGAACTGATAGCCATCGAGCTTAATATCACAGAAATAAGCAAAAGCCAACAAAGAAAAGTGTAAGTGCTACTTTATGTAGAAACAGACATCTCTTAAAATAATAGACGAACTAAAGGCCGACCAACAGGCTCCACCCTATAGAGCACCAAGAAAAAGATACCTTACCAGTGAACAAATTGAAAATATCAACTAATTACATCTATTAGAGAAAATATCAACTGGTAATCCCGATTGTGACTACAACAACCAATACATGTGACATCAACAACCAAGATATGAGAAAATGAATATAAGACAAATAGGAATATATGGGCAGCGGTGGCCCAGATGGCAGAGCGTCATGCTTATAGACGTAAAGATCGTAGGTTTGAGGCTCACCGCTAGCTAAAAACCCACCATGTACGCTAACGGCACCTGGTGCATGTAAAATCCGTCGTGGGTGCAAAGTCCTCCAAGTTACCTGTGAATTATACCTCTGGGGGTGCCTTGTCAGGTGAAGATCTCGTCATCCGATCAAGGCTCTAAATTACGAGATCAAACTCGAGTATCGGTTGTCGTATAGGCAGCTCGTATGAGCTCTGTGGAAGAATTAGCGTTACCCCCTTTCTTTTTATTCCCTTCCAATTACAACATCGTATGAATGAACCCAATCAGATAATTAAAAGTAACCTAGAACAGGCCAGGATAGTAACTAATATTAAATAATAGCGATACAGCTACATTCAGGTAGATCTCAGCTTATGCAATCAAGCGGCTTCTGGCCAGCAGCCAGGTAAAAATACTCGATAAGCTAGGCATATTGCCCGGCAGGCAGGGGCCTGGTCTGCGGTATAATAATAATAATAATGTACGTTCGTGCGTAACGCGATAACTCATGATAAAAATATCCGATCCACTTGAAATTTTGTATGTAGGTATATCCTGACAAGGCGCTTCCCTGATTAGTTTTTGGAGTTCATTCGATATGTATATGAGGGGGAGCGGGGGCTCATGCCCCTCCCCTTAGTTGATATAAATGGGATTTTCATGCAGAATTAAGTTTTCGTTCAAAATTTAGATTAGGATCATTCTGATGAGGCGATTCCGTGAATGTTATTAGGTGTTCATTGAATAAGTATAAATAGGGGGAACAGGGGTTCTAATGCCCCCCCCCCTTAATTTATATAAATGGGTTCTTCAAGCAGAATTTCTAGATTTCGTTCAAATCTCTGAATAGTTTTGGAAGTTTAATGGTTAAGTATAAAAGAGGGGAATAACTCCTTTTAAATTATATAAATGCTGAATGGGTTTTTATTAAGAATTATCTCATTTGCTCTGAATTTTGGATATAGATTTTTTATATGATAAAGCATGTCTTTGATAGTATAAGAGGTTCAATGATTAAGTATAAAAAAAGCGGAAAGGGGAGAGCTGTTTCCCCTTCTTAATTTTTTTTCGAACGGAATTAACCCTTGAAAATATAAGGCTTTAATGTACAATTAGTATTTGTAGCCTGTGAGCTCAATGCCATCAGTTTAACTGGGCAGTATTCTTTATTATATTATTCAGTCGATTAGGAAGTCCATATTTTCTTCCTTATACTAGCTTCAATGGGATCAGCAAACATGCTGGCGCGACATGACACATTCGACTCGACATTTTGCTATCTGCTGTACTCCTTTTGCATGCGAAGCGTCAGGAGTGTATTGACAGACAAGCAAAAACATCTATTCTAGCATTTTGATTTTTTTTTATTACTAACTTTTAGGTATGTGCTGGGCATTTTATAGGAACTTAGACTAGAAACTAAAATAAATAGTTTTTTTAACCATCAGTTTGGGGCCCCTCAGGCTTGGAAGCCCCGGGGCAGTGCCCCGGCTGCCCCGGTGGTAGTTACGGCCCTGCGGAAAGGGTTAAACAAATTCCCATCCTTTTATTACGTCGACAAAATTTCACTAGTTTCTTCTGTACGCAACTTTAAAGTAGAGTCGTTTAATTATGGACACAATTTAGCTCAATATCTCGGCATTACATAAAACATACATACTTAAACCTTTCCGAGCAAATTCTGCTCGTAAAATGAATAATTATCGACCAACACCGAAATTTGCAAACGATTTTATTAGAAACAAGCAAACAAACAAACTTTTCCTCTTTATAATATAGGTATAGATTACCATGCTAGATTTCATGCTTGTAGTAGCTTTCGTAACACGAAAATCGTATTTTTAGAACTTTCTTTGCTCCTGCACCTCCTTTTTCTCCTGATTCCTTGTTCCTTATTTGTGGCATCGACATAAGATATGACCAATGTTTGATTCCGGGCGAACATCATCATTTTGGTACCATTATTTTTTAAATAGGTTCGATAGTTTCAGAGATTAGCCCAACAAACAAACAAACAAACAATCTTTTCTTCTTTATAATGTAGGTATAAATTAAAAATCCCCTATTTTAGGCTTTCATTTTAAAAGCAAAATTTTATTAAAATATTATTGGTGCCGTTTGCAAGTTTGGAATTAAAGTTATGTATCCCGGACTGGGAACAGTGTGTCGAAAAGGATTAAAATTCTATTATATGTTTTATCTGAAAAAAAATCTTACAAAATATTTCTAAGAAATACACTTTTTAAGCTCAAAACTCTTCACCATGGATTTTTCTACACCTGCTTCAACTACATGAAAGACTATTGCTTGAGCATTTCAGTAGCTTTGGTTGCCACCTATTAGTAAAACCTTGAAATTCTTTTAAAAATGAAAACTGAAGGATGGGTCAAACCTCCTTTATTTTCAAGCATCCCAGTCTCTCGTACTTGGTGAAATAATTATATGAATATTCAAAAACTCATTGAAGTATTTATTGTGATGCTAACACTATTACCGTAAAAGGCCTTGTAAAAATACATCACTTGGCTTACAGCCACACCTGTTTTTGATGCAGTGAGTTAGTGTGCTTTCCAAAAAGGTTTTAATGCGAAATACCGATCCAGTCTTCCGATGTGTAAAACATGTATGCTTCACTCTTACTAAGCAAACATGCGGTATTGTTAAAAGAAAGTGCCCATTTATCATTTGTGTCAGATGTTGGAAACACTTGGGATTTCAAAAAAATTATGAATAAAAATACTATCATGATAAATTATAAGACGAAATTCCTGCCTTCGATAGCTTTTGAAATAATCTGATGTTATTTTTCTTTCTTTATTTTTTTTCTTCAGAAACAGGAAAAAGTCCATATCTCGTGGATTATTGGATTCGGGTTCTTATACAATTGATTATCCCCGTGTCAAAAGTTTTTGAACGATGCCATTCTTGTTAAAATCTGCAATTGACAGATGGGAATGTTCACTAGTTAGATGGAAAATTAATACTCGTATGTTTTACTTACCAAACAATTTGATTATGTTAATCATTTTTAAAAATGCAATCTTGCTCAGAATAATGTAGGAATGAATATTTTGTGAGTGGAATATTCCTGGCTTTATTTTGATAAAGTTAATATTTTAATATTTTAAAAGACCTTTAATTCTTATTAGTTAGGTATATTTATAAATTGTTTCTACTTGCTGTAATTAAGTAAAAGAGTAAATTTCCATTCTTCTGTGATCGAAATTCTCAGAATCATGATATAATGAATTTTATAAATTTCGGAGCTTTTCTGCAATAAAAATTAGTATGACCGTTTTTAAAAGAAAAGTTTGTGAAAGGAAATGTTTTAGTAATGAGAATTTTACTGCTTTACATATCGGAGCATAGATTTTTTTTAATTAAATTTTTTTAATTTTTTATTTCCAAAGAAAATATATAAAAAAATGTAAGTTACTGAAAATCATGAATGAAACTGTTTTTTTTTTTCAATATAATAATGATCCTTACACTGTTTTGATCCCCTTTTCAATCTAGCTAGTTTTCATGCTGCTCCAACAGGCTAAACATTAAAGTTCTTTTCAGTCTTTTTGGAGAATCTATTTCTCGTGAAAATCAGTAAACGACGTACTCGCTAAATTTCAGCAATCTTTAATTTTTTGTCATTTGGATGTACCAACTGTAATTGTTGAATTTAAGTGTAATTCCTCTTCTAAATAATATTTAAGCGAAAAGAACCGAAGTGCTAATAAATTCAGCCTGTTCAAAACTTTTTAATAGCAAATTTTCAGCCAAATTTCAGAGAAGAATTTTCAAACATTGATGTAGCGTCTATAAAAGGGTATAATATATATATTATGATAGATTCGATTATTTTCTTAATATATGATCTAATGATGAGTCCGAAATCTCACAACTTAACAATTTAAGATTTTATCATGCAACTGGTGTTGCAACTGGTTTAGTATAAGCATTTAAAATACCATTTAATTTTGCAGTAGCTGAAAAGTCCTTTTATGGAAAGTTCGGTTTAACGACTTTCGAATAAACAGGGTGATTAGCCATCGCGTTTACATAAATTGAGGAAATCATGAGAGTATTGATCTCTAAAAGAAACATTTTTTAATAGGAAGGCTAGATCGAAATCTATTTATTCATTCATAAGAACATAGTGTCTCGTTGAAATCAATTCCGAGATTTTAATCATAGCTCTAACAATAATGAAAATATTTTAGTGATATTTGCAACTGACACACTTTACTTTCTATTAAATATGATGGTATCCTAATAATTGCTGGAAATGACTACAGTCTACGTCAAAACAACATTGGCCTTGACACTTCGTAGTTCAGAATCTAGCTCACAGTACATAGGGATCACTGACCTAATGGCAGTGAACTTCCTATAATATCAATCACATTTTACACAAAAAGTTGAATATGTTGATAAAATATCTTTATAACCTTGAAAATGGGAATAAAATCTCCTACTCGATTTGCACGCCATCCTATATTTATGACTTAATAAATGGATTATGACCGAAAATTCCTTTACACGTTTGTTTTAGTGAGCTGTACACCCCTTCAAAGTTTGTACACACGGTAGAGAATCAACCTGTATTGGTAAACAATTTTAAATTGCAAAGACAGAAGCATTCCTGGTTGTAAGTTACCAATGATTCGCATAATAATTTGTTATGTTCGTGCTATTTATAATAATTTGTATTTTTAAACGAGACTATTCTTGTGTGATTATATCACTTTTTTGAACAGGATTTGGGCATTTGCATTTTCTTTGTGGGTTTTTTCTCAATATTTTCAGATATAATAATTATAATGCGTAATTATTGTAGAAAGAAAAGAAAAAGAAAATTTGAAAATAAATACATCTAAAAATCTGCATTATTACTAGAATTTTTATTTTATTTATCTCAAAAAGTTTTTCTGAGATTTTCTCAACTCGTACGAAAAGTTAAAAATCAAAACTAATGTATTTTTAGAAATGATAAGTATTTTAAATGCATCAAATTTAGAAAAACTTTGGGCGATTTATTCGTGTGTTATGAGGCTTTCTTCCAGGATATTGATTAGTGGGCCTTCCTCCAGGATATGGATTAGAAGGCTTTCTTCCAGGATATGGATTAGGGGGATTTCCTCCAGGGTATGGATTAGGAGGACTTCTTCCAGAATGCGGATTAGGGGGCCAATTACCAGAGACAGGGATCCTACAAGTGTTTCTTCTCTGGGTGACTTCAATGTCGAAACCTCGACCACTTCTGTAACCGTCGCTGAAGAAGTTGAGAGCGAGGATGTCACTTCCGGCTGGAAATTTCAGAAGACCTGAAAAAAAAAAAAAAAAAAAAAAAAAAAAAAAAAACATATTTTAATGAAAAATGGAAATTAGTTGAAACAATTATATGAGATGTGTGACAGCACTGTTAAAAATTTGCAACTTTTATTGAATAGTCATTCCACCGCTTTTATACAAAACGATTACTCGGTGATATTATTGGGAAATCTCATTGGTCAGAATAGGGATATTCTGTAAAAGCGGTGGAGTGACTATGCAACGAAAGTTGCAATTTTTTAACAGTGAGATTACTTTTTCATAGGTAAAATCTGCTAAGACGGAATCGCTACTGACCAGAAAAAATATTATTTTAAGATGTTTTCATCCTAGAATTAATAATTGCATGGTATTGCTATTCACTGCCTGAATTATCAAACAGATAGTATAAGTCTGCCTAAAACACAGAAATTTTAGAATCTGCATACGTGAGAAATTGAGTAAGAGATGTTTATGTCTTATTTACCACTCATATTACATTTCATAAAAAAGCTACTCTAATATAGAAAAGTGCAGTTAAGGTCCATTTACATTACGGTGTTAAGGGGCCGCTGCAGTGAAACTCCTCGATAGCGAAATCTCATGTTAACCTATGGGGAAACTTTGAAGCACGATGGCTCATTACCTAATATAATTTTGAAAATACTGTTTCCACCATCAGGAAATAGACTCAGATGCCGATGATGTTCGTTTTTAAAAAATGCCTATATATATTTTAAGCATCTTTAAGAAGATGATAAAATTTGATCAAATGGAAATTTCTAAGTTTTCGAAAATTTTTAATTAGGATGAGCGAAGCGAATCCTCTACTAGGCCACTCAAATTACAATTTGTCGTACACTTTACAAAAAAACTATTCAAAATTTTGGCTTCAAATTAAACACAAAAATAAAATATGATCTGTAGATTTGCAGAATAAAATTTTTTTTTTACAGTAAAACGTTAAAAACATATTATTTTAATTAATTTATTTTACATGCATTTCCAATACGGACGCATTTTAGCAAATAAATAAAAAATGAAACGCATATATTTTCAGAAAAAAAATTATAAATCATTGAGTAAGTAATTATAGATAGAATCGTGATTAATTTAATAAATAAAATGTTTTCATTATTCAGCAAAATCGTTTGCACAGATGACACTTAAAATTTTAAAAGTATTGTACTATATATATATTTTTTTTTTTTTTTTTTTTTTGTAAAGTGGCAACAAAAGAATTGTAAACAAATAAAATTAATTGTTAAATTTGTTATATAAATGAAAAATTAAAAGAATTGCGTGAACGTGTTGCCTCGATTCAATCTCTTTATAAATGTACTAAAGGAAAAGTTACCCGATTCAGAAGTGACAGATGGACTTCAACCATTTCTTACTTTATCATTTGTATCGAAAGTAATGTTACGTTCTTATTTGTGGACCGAGAAATGTTTAGTGAACGCGAATTTAGACTTTGTTGCACGTATTAAAGAAAATCACAAGCCACCAGACCAGACATCGCGAATAATCATGGATAAATTTGAATACTACAGTAATTTAACTTATAAGAATTGGTGCGTACCAATTCCCTCAATAATTGAGTTCTGGAAAAATGGAAGCATAAATTGCTCAAGGAAAGGGTTTCTTCTGCAGTTAGCTTTTGCTGTTACAATTCATAAATCCCAAGGTTTAACATTAGATGAAGCAGTTGTAGATATTGAGGATATACAGGTACCAGTTGGCTTAAAAACGTACGTAACGTTGTCAAGAGTGAAAATCCTTCAAAATTAAGCATTCAATAGAAATTTTCCTTACGAAAAATTCTACAATATCAAAAATTCTCATACACTAACATGTATAAAAACGAAGAAATTAGAATAAAAAGTTTTACAGTTAAAAATTCATAGTATCGACGAGAGCAGATTTCAAATGTTTTTTCCAGAAAATAGGATTTTGAAGAAGTAACTTTCTTCATAAGCTCTCTTCAAATATATTATTCTAAAATAGCTATCAAAGATTATTTGATGTTAATTACAAAGATTGGAAACATGCCTATTTCAAACAACTTTAAAAAACACCAGTGGCTACTAGAAATTATAAAAAAAATCTTTAAAAGAATTTTTAGTTGAAAATTTAAAAATATTTTGTAAAAGTTTGCTTCGAAAATATTTTTTAATGCCAGTCTTACATCATAAATAAAAAATTCCTAGGAAATTGATAGTTATTTGGCTGACCTTACATTTGTAGAATTAAAATGCGCCAAAACATAAAATAACGTTTTTGTTTAATAAAGATGCAAAAATAATATTAAAAATATTGTTACTTTCAAATATATGCTTTATAAAATAATGCTTCGCGAATCCAAACAAAGCATGGCTTTTGCTAGTTTACTTAAAGTTTAGAGAAATAGTTAAAAAAAAAAAAAAATATCGTCATCTGACGTCTACTTGCTGATAGTTGGAACGGTATTTTAATAGCTATATTAGGTAATGAGTCATCGTGCTTCAAAGTTTTCCCATAGATTAACATGGGACTTTGTAATCGGGAAGTTTCACTGCAACAAAAGCTTAAAGTTTCAGGCGTTAAATTAGAACCAATCAGTCGCTAGGTAAACTATCAATGAACATGCTGATTGGTTAGAAACATGCCTGGAAGACCTCATAGACTGAGCAAACGATTACGCATAATGCAAATGCAGCATTATAAATCAAAGAAAAAAAAAATGAAATACAATACTTATTAAACCTCAACGTCTTAAAATTCAAGAAACTTCTCAAAATATAGATAGATGTATGTTGGAGGTGGTTGTATACATTGGATCTTACGCTTGAGAACTGAAGTCGAGTTATAAATTTGTCTGATGAATATTTACTGTTGAACATTATCATAACAGTTTACGGTGTGTGAGTTATTAATAATTGCTTGTTCAAAAATGGACATGGCTATTTTATTTTATTCAAATATTTTTTCTAATAATTTAAAATTTCCCCATTTTTAAACAGAATTAATTGACATCTATTCTATAACATTTAAAAATCTTCCTTTATCGTTGCTAAGAAAATCATAAACCCGCAATAGTAATTTCTCCTAAACAATTTTCATTTGAAAGATTTTCGCGTAAAAAAAGGAAAATGAATTGAAAAAAAAATTAAGAATAAAAAAAAGATGAATATGACGATTATATTCCAAATAAAACGGAAATTTTAAGCATTTTTTAATCTTACTGAGACAGTTGGAACTCCAGAACCAAAGCTCGATGCGTTAGTACGAAATTGCATTATCTTATGATTGCAAGTATTGCATTACCAAAAGTTGGTTCAAACAAAAATGAAATTTTTAACAGTGCAGACTTTTTTAGAATAGTAGTTGTCTGCGATCGTACATGTTTGTGTACACAAGACCATTTCACGCTATGATCTATAAATTTTGAGTTATTAAACTTTTATTTCATTAGTGACTTTTGGAAAACTTTCTGTATCTCAAAACTCGTGAATTTTAGAGATGTATCCCTTCTATGAACATGCTTGGCTCAATTTGGTCCGCTTTTTTGAACGCCACTTTTATTGAAAGAAAAATTTTATTTATAAATTTTGTAGAATATACCAGGACGAGCATTTTTCTTGGAACTGTTGCAGAAACCTACCACTAATTCCTTTAAAAAAATTGCTAAAGAGATGGATCAAGAAATGGATCAGTGGGAGCACTGAACATGTGTGTGGACAGTGGCGCCAGCTTTTGAAAAATATTGGGTTGGCTCAAAAATATTGGGTGGGCTCAAAAAGGTTTTTATAGAATGCTGCAAACTGTTTTATTTCGGAGGGTTGAAAGATGGGAATTTTAAGTCAAGTTACCATGTTTTAATAAAGTTGCAATTTAATTAAGTTATATTATCACACGTTTTTCCCTATAAAGGCACTGATATTTCTTGTAATGCCACGATACTATGAACATGACTTCAAATTGAATTAGCAAAAAGTCAAACAGGGAGTAAAACTTTTCAGTCATTTAGGATTTATGGGTGTTAGGCGAAGAAATAAAACACGTGGTCATTGGCAAAATAAATTTTATTCTAATGTGAAAAATGAATAATAAAACAATAATGAAATAAATTACTAGAACAATGAAAATTGGGTAGGCTATTATTCAAAATTATTGGGGTGGCTCAGGCCCCACCGGCCCATATAAGTTGGCACCACTGTGTGTGGAATGTCTTATTTTCTGAAAACTTACGTGTTCCGGACATTGGTCCGCACAGTCTCGTCCTGTCGGGCATCATGAGAAAGTCTTTGGAGCACTGGTCCCTGGAGTACTCCACGTCGAAATTGAGGAAATTCAGCTCCACTGCGCACACAGTAGGATCCGCCCTGTGCAGCGTGTAGGTGCAGCGCTGATTGGGCGGGTACGAGGAAGGATAACTTGGAGAAGTAAAGCGCCCGGTCAAGGTGCCCACCTCTTGATCGCAGGGTCCTGTTAATATAAAAAAGAGTAACTGATTAGAAAAAAATATTCATAATTGCAAAACATGACAGGATCACTATTATCTGTTTCAGCTATACCAAAGCAATTATTGAAAATAATTTGGCTACATTTTGGTCAATATTGAAATAAAATAGTGTCCTAGCAATGAATGTAATCACTTCATTATAAGTTTCTGTAATTTAAAACCAATATTTAACTATTTTTAACTCGAAATATTCGTGATTTCAGTATAACCAATATTGGTTTGTTATATCGCATCGGGGCTCTTAATAGCATGATTTCATTAAGCTCCAGAATGACTAATATACATAAACAACATTTTAATTTTTCTTTTATTTTTTTTTCTATAACTAAACTTTCTTTCGTTTGTGAAGTAAGGTAAAAAATTACTTACAGGACCGATTTAAATTCAAAATAATTTATTATTTTATATAGTGTGTGCATTTGAATAGGAATTATGTTGTCCTTCTTTTGATTGGCAAAAGTGATTGTGGAATTAAAAAAGTTAAGATTTCCTGGTTTTAAAGGAATCAGCCGAAGGAAAATTCCAATTACTTCAAAAAGAAATGTTCTGGAAAAGCTACTATTCTAAAATTTTTGAAGTGTTTGTATCGAATGTAAGTAATGAAAAATCCTTACCTTGTGCTCCATGTCCTTCGCACGTGTTGAACAGCTGTGTGATGTGGATGTCGAATCCGAGTCCCTGTCCGTATCCGTCGCTCACGAAATACAGGTTGACGTAATCACTGTCCTTAGGAAGATCCATCTGCTCTGTGAAGGAAGAGAATGATCACTGTAAAAATCATTGTGCAAACTGTAGCTGATCTTCACTGTGAACATGTATTAAAGTTTCTCATGAACATGCACCGTTAATTTAAAAGTTTCATTTATTTGATTAAGCATGATACTATGCCTATCTGAAAATATTTACAATAGCGCTATCTGTCAATGTCACTGCGACGTTACAATTGTTACAAATTGTCGCAGTCGCAACGGTTTCCGAATTCTTTATTTCGTCACATTATGATTCACAAGAGATCATTACTTCGTGATCCCTGTGAAATCATGTGGCCTTTTTTGAGTCATTTGCAGCTCGTCACAAAAGGGGTATATCCATAAAATAGTGACTTATTTTCAACATCGCGTGGCAACAACCAGGCCAATAAGAATAGCTTTTGTCTCACGTGGATTTTATATTTTGGTTACATTTGGCCGCGATGCTGATCTAAAATCATTCTTTTATTTTAACTAGTTTAAGTTTAGTAGTTTGTAATTCCAATTAACTTTTATCTGTGTCGTCTAACAAATGCTGATATGCAGTCGGCGACAGTTAAATTAGGCTTGCAAAATAAGCCTACTCGCCTCAAAAGATATATGAATCGTGATTGGTTAAAAATCAAAGTAATAATTGCCGGAAAATACAATGCCGGACTAAATAGTTGTGGTTTTTAGAATAAACAAGTGACATCGTTCTAATTATATGCTGAGCAGAGTCTACACAAGGCAAGTATATTAATACAAACACACAAAAAAGATATGAGTAGTAGCAACAATACACACATAAAAAAAGCATAACTTCAATGAACATAATTTCATTGGACTATTGAGGATCTAGAATAGAATTTCTAACTCTGGTAAACCATTTAGAACTAAATAAGACTGTTTTTTAATTAATTAATTTTTTTAAACCAAACAGTCGTAATAGTGACAGGGATAGCCCGACATTTTAGATTCTGGCAGAGGACTGCAAAACATCTTGAAACGTCATTGCTAAAAATGGCTTTTATGAGAATAAGTCATAAGTTTCTACCATTACAGTAAAAATGAAATTCAAAGAGTGACTATTTCAAGCCACATATAAAGCCTTCATCGAGGACTACATTCAATATGCGGTACATGACGAATAACATAAGCCTGTGATGTTCTGCGAGTGTTTCACGAACTTTAAATTAAGTTCCCTTATAACAAATACTATTTATCAAACATTGGATAGCAGGATAATATATTGAGAATTTGGATGGGATAAACGTTGCTTTTTATTATCACCCGTAGGATTTAATGCAAGAGTTTACCGAATCAAGATCGAATGATCCCATATGATCTAATAAGGACATGCGAAACGGTGCCCATCCCTCAAGGCACCTAGTGAAATATAGCCGAAACAACAGAAAACCTTCTACTCGCAACTGTTGAAAATGGGGGGATACAAGGTTTACCCCAAACAGAAAACAGAAAAATCCGTAGGCACAAATGAGGCTATCAATTTATCCCCCATTTAAAATATTATGAAGAAACCAATGCTCAAGGAAACGTCTACACTAAAATGTATAAAATAGGTAATGTTACTTCTTGGAGTGCCGAGACAGGAACACTCTGGGTACCAAAGGATCCAGCCGAGTACCATAGGCTCTTCGCTTAAAAAGAAGCATGGACGAACTGGGCAGTTCGTAAAATATCACTCTTCAAGACAACCGGAAAGAAATTAAATGCTGACAACAGTACCGCAACACCCCTTTAGAAACATTATTTCACAAAGTAACTGGCATTCCTCCCAGCGTTAGAATTCCTAAAAAAAAGTCACTGGTCCCAAGGACCAGTAAGCATGAGAATTTACTGGTCCGCAGACTGCATCACTGGTCCGCTACATAAAATTCTATTAAATAATTTTAACACTTAGAGTGGCCTCCCCCCCCCCCCCCAACCCTGGAAAATAAACCAATCTTACTTTGCATTTGTCCAAAATTTTCAGCATAATAAAATGTAAAATTATAATTTGCTAAAAATTAAATAAACAGTACATAAAGAAAAACTATCAAATTATTAATTAGATATTTTATTTCCCATTACTTATTTCAACTGACTAAGGTTTAATGCACATTTTTTTCGATTTTTCTCCAGATTTTAGCCAGAGTGGTGGAATTGTAGCTAGTGTCAGTGATGCAGCTGGACTTGAAAAATTCTGGGTCCCTTTTCTACAGAAGAAGGTCCCCACTAATAATAAGTCATATTTTTCGACGCAAAAATTGAACTTGTTCATTTCCACAAGAAAAATAAAATGCAATAATTGTTTTAATAGTAATAAATAATTAAAACCAATATTAATTAGGATGAGCGAAGCGAATCCTCTACTAGGCCACTCAAATTACATTTTGTCGTACACTTTACAAAAAAACTATTCAATATTTTAACTTCAAATTAAACACAAAAATAAATTATGATCTGTAGATTTGCACAATATAATTTTTTTTTACAGTAAAACATTAAAAAATTTATTATTTTAATTAATTTATTTTACATGCATTTCCAATACGGACGCATTTTAGCAAATAAATAAAAAATGAAATGCGTATATTTTAGGAAAAAATATATATAAATCATGGACTAAGTAATTATAGATAGAATCATGATTAATTTAATAAATAAAATATGTTTTCATTATTCAGCAAAATCGTTTGCACAGATGACACTTAAACATTTTTAAAAAATTGTGTTGTAGATATTTTTTTTTTTTTTTTGTAAAGTGGCAACAAAAGAATCGTAAACAAATAAAATTAATTGTTAAATTTGTCATATAAATGAAAAATTAAAAGAATTAAAGCGGGAAGTTGTTGCCACGATTTAAGCTCTTTATAAATATACTAAAGCAAAGTTGGCCGATTCAGAAACGACAAATTGACTTTAACCATTTCTTACTTTATCATTTGGATCTAAAGTAATGTTACGTGGACCGAAAAAGGTTTAGTGAACGGGACTTTAGACTTTGTTGCACGTAATAAAGAAAATCACAAGCCACCAGACCAGAATCGTGAATACTCATGGATAAATTTGAATACTACAATAATTTAACTTATAAGAATTGGTGCGTACCAATTCCCCCAATAATTAAATTCTGGAAAAATGGAAGCATAAATTGCTCAAGGAAAGAATTTCTTCTGCAGTTAGGTTTTGCTGTTACAATTCATAAATCCCAAGGTTCAACATTAGATGAAGCAGTTGTAGATATTGAGGATATATAGACACCAGTTGGCTTAAAAACGTACGTAACGTTGTCGAGAGTGAAAATCCTTCAAAATTAAGCATTCAATAGAAATTTTCCTTACGAAAAATTCTACAATATCAAAAATTCTGATACACTAACATGTTATAAAAACGAAGAAATTAGAAAAAAAAAAGTTTTACAGTTAAAAATTCATAGTATCAACGAAAGCAGATTTCAAATGTTTTTCCAGAAAATAGGATTTTGAAGAAGTAACTTTTTTCAAGCTCTCTTCAAATATATTATTCTAAAATAGCTATCAAAGATTATCTGATGTTAATTACAACGATTGGAAACATGCATAGTTCAAACAACTTTAAAAAACACCAGTGGCTACTGGAAATTGTAAAAACATCTTTAAAAGAGCTTTTAGTTGAAAAATTAAAAATATTTTGTAAAAGTTTGCTTCGAAAATATCTTATTATGCAGTCTTACATCATAAATAAAAAATTAAAATGCGCCAAAACATAAAATAACGTTTTCGTTTAATAAAGATGCAAAAATAATATTAAAAAATATTGTTACTTTCAAATACCTGTTTTATAAAATAATACTTCGCGAATCCAAACAAAGCATGGCTTTTGCTAGTTTAAGAGAAATTTTCTGTACTTTTTAAAGAATAAATGCTCAAGATACAAATTTAATTATAAAATAATGCTTATTTGAGTGTAGAAGATAATAAGTATCACTATTGTCTGCCCCATTTTAAAATGGGACAAGACAGGTTTACTTAAAAAGACATTTTTGCTGAAAAAAGGGATATTTTTGTTGAGTAAATGGTACATACTCAAATGATGCTTAATGAAATGGTGCTTTCAGGAGACGCATTCACTCAGAAAGATTTGGAGAAAAAAAAAAAAAAAAAAGAAGATTGGGAAGCAGGAAAATCATTTTTTGGAGCAGCAACAACAATTTTGAAGCAGGAAAATTAGTTTTTAAAACAAAAAAATTCTCTCCCGGCTTCACTTATTTATTTATTTTCGTGCTTTTTTTGTCGAAATTTCCGTTTTTCGCGTTATGTTGACGAAATCTTTTATTTTTTCGGGATTTATTGACGAAATATACCGTTTTTCGCGATATTTTTTGTCAAAATTTGCCGTTTTATCGCGATTTTTGGACGAAATTTGCCGTTTATTCGCGATCTTTTGAAGAAATCTGTCGTTTTTTTCGGGTTTCAAGATGAAATTATCCATTTTTTCGCGAATTTTTTGACGCTATTTGCCGGGAATCAACCGTTATTTAGCGATTTTTTTTAACAAAATTTGTCACTTTTTGTGATTTTTTGACAAATTTTGTCGTTTTATCGCGATTTTCGGACAAAATTTTTCGTTTCTTCACGATTTTTCGAAGAAATCAGTCTTTTTTTCGCAACTTTTTGAAAAAATCTGCCGTTTTCCATGATTTTTTTGACAAAATTTGCCATTTTATCGCTATTTTGGGCGAAATTTGCCGTTTTTTCGCGATCTTTTGAAGAAATCTGCCTTTTTTTCGGGTTTTGGAATGCTATTAGCCATTTTTTCGAGAATTGTTTGACAAAATTTGCCGGAAGTTAGTCGTTATTTCGCGATTTTTTAACGAAATTTGCCGTTTTTTCGCGATTTTTTAACGAAATTACGCGTCTTGTGGGACGCGTAAGAGCTATTTTTTTGCGTCCTTATCGCCGATTTTCTGCGTAATTTACGTGTTATAGCGCTTCCGCGGCATCGCTGATTAAAAAAAAAAAAAAATCTTATGTGCGAACGGTTGTGGTTCTCTCAGGGCCTGAAAAAAGGCACTGGTCCTGCGGACCACTAAATTTTTCAAATTAGTGGTCCGATTGAATTATCGGTGGTCTCGGACCAGCGGACCACCAAGGATTTCGAACGCTGCCTCCAACAGTGTAGAAGTCATGACAGTGACGCATCTTTGTGATAATCCAGAAGCGGGCAAATCAATATTGCATGATGTTAACTGTCGCCAAAATTATTATTGAGGAATGGACGAGCATTGCAAAGAGTTCTGTCACACATTACCTTGCTAACAAATTCTCCGCATTTAATTTGGATAGGAAATCTGAGGGACCAATTGGAATAGAGGTTGTCAGTGCACTTATGTACAGTGTGTCCAGCAAATAACACCCTGATTTCAAAATTAAATTTCTCAAAAACAAAGATCGATAGTAATATGCGGTAAACGGTTTGTTTATCAGGTAAGCTGTAAAAATCTTATATAAAAGTTTCGAACGGTAAATATTTTAAAAAGATTGTGTTCTGATTGCAAAGAATGCTTTGATTTGACATTTTTCTTGCTTTAGATTGCTGCCAGAGTGTGTTTTTTGACTTAAAGTGCCATATTTCATAGTTTTTTTTAATTTAAATTTTTGAAATTTCGAAACTCTAAAAATTACTTTGAAAAATCTTTAGAATATTGCACTGTAAGCTGAAAAATTATTTCTCTGCAGGCAATATAAAGCAAGAAAAATGTCAAATCAAAGCATTCTTTGCAATCAGAACACAATCTTTTCAAAATAAGGTACCATGGGTTAATAACGCCACGTTAAAGTTTTACCAATTTTCACGGCTCATTTTTAGTTTGTATTTTTCAAACAAATATATGATTTGATACAGCAACTCATTGACTATTTATATAAAAAAAATAATTTAATAGATATGTATTCATAAAATGTAATGGCGTAATTTCTTGACCAATGATATTTGGCGTTATTACCCACCTATATGGGTAATAACGCCATGCAAACAAAACTAGGAAAAAGATGGAATAATTACATGTAGATTGCCCAATTCTAAAAATACAAACTCTACAAACTTAGAAATTGACAAATTGCATTCTAAGCTATTGAAAATGTTCAATTTTTTGTGAAAGTGTAAGAAAAATAAAGGTGTGGTGTGTTGGGGGGGGGGGGGGGGGGAAGGATGAGGCAAAAGAATATCAGACCATGAGCTTCTTTTTGCTTAAAAAGGACTTCTTAAATAAAATTATTAGAAACATTGCACAGTTTTAACTGTGTTTATTTGAATCAGTATTTAGGATGTAGCTCGGCCACTGTAGGGAATCAATCGGGGTATTAATGCCAAGGATTGGCGTTACTACCCCGTTATAGTTATTGTGCTGTACATTTTAAATTACAAATTATCTCGAGAAGATATCCAAAATCTTCAACAACATTTTGAAAGTCCATGAAATGCTACAAATTTATGTAATTAACAAAGTATTTCCAGATAAAAAAAAAATAGTCTTCACATCACAAAACGTATCTCGCAAATTTTAGATCAAGCGTTAATTTAAGTTGCTTGTAAAAACAATAAGACCTAAAAATGAAACAAATTAACTTGAAGCTGTTTTTTGCGATTTATATGACTCAAAACCCTTCTGCGCAGAGCACATGGGTGTCATTTACCAGATTATTTCATAATTATGCAAAATATTAGCACTTGGCGTTATTACCCCGCCTGGCGTTATTACACCAGACCATCTTATTTACCTTTCGAAACTTTTGTATAAGATTTTTACAGCTTACATAATGAAAAAACCGTTTGCCGCATATTATTAACGATCTCTGTTTTTGAGAAATTAGGAAATCAGGGTGTTATTTGCTGGACACTATGTATTATTTAGAGATAAACTCTTTCACAAACAAAGCGACAAACTCTTTGACAAACTAGAAACAAGGTTTTTGACAAACTAACTTTGTAATAATGACATTAGTTAAAAATGAATAATTGTGAAAGAACTTACGCTTCCCGCTGATGGAACCGCACAGTCTGTTGAGGCTGGGCAGTGTCAGGTAGTCCTTGGTGCACCTCGGTCCGCTGTACTCGAGGTCGAAGCGCCTGAAATCCAGCTCCACGCTGCACACGGACGGATCCACTTTGCGGACCGTAAAGCGGCACCTCTCGTTGGGACCGTAAGGAGAAGGGAATCTTGGAGAGGTGAAGTGACCCGTCACAGAAGTGACTTCTTGATCGCACTGGTCGGCACCACCTGTAAGACAAAAGAATGAGTCATTTTGAAAAGTACATTTCCCGGTTTTTTTTTTTTTTTTTTTTTTTTTCAAAATGAGCTCATTGGGGGCTCAAATCATGGGTCTAATGCAGTGGTTCCCAACCTTTTATTGGCCACGGCCCATCAAATCATGTGTAAAATTAATATGCCCCTTCTCCACTCATAATTCTGTAAATGTTGTTTCTTATAATTTAAAAAGTGCACACTATTCGCACAATGGAAGCATAATAGAACAATAGAGGACTAACAATAACTATTCATTCCATTTTTTAAATCTATCAAAGAAATGAATCTTTTGCCACAAATATACTTTCAACATAATTCTATAAAGGCAACTAGTCTGTATATTTTCTCATTTCTAGCAAGAAGAATTTTGTTGTGCTATTCTAAATTCTTTCAAAGTTAAAGAAAAGTTTTATACGGTCTGCGTTTTATTTTCACAAAATAGCTTGAAGAAAGACATTTGGAATTAAAATTGATAACATTCACACATTTTATAATTCATTTTTAGGTGCGTTCGTAATTACATAAATACTTAACACCTATAGTCGTCGTTCAGCTCGTCCATCTGTCCGCATATAACAATGCAAAAACTACCCAACCGAATCGTTTGAGATTTAAAATACATAATTACCGTATAGCCCGGCGTATAACACGCACCACTAATTTGAGAGTACAAAATTTTATTTCACGCATATACTGGCGTATAACACGCATCAATTTTTCCCCACGAAAAGAAGCTAAAAATAAAAAATTTCACCCCACTTCAGATAAATGCGTCTTTTCTTTGCAACATATAAAACCAGTCGTTTAGACCCCGTAGAACACCTGGAATTAAAAAATGAATAAAAGAATCCAATACAGATTTGGCATTAATTCCAAGTGGATTGACTTCGTTAGTTCACCACAAGATGTTAAAATAAACAAACCTTCCAAAGAAAGTTTA
Organism: Maratus speculifer; assembly: GCA_964019185.1. Lineage (NCBI taxonomy): Eukaryota > Metazoa > Arthropoda > Arachnida > Araneae > Salticidae > Maratus > Maratus speculifer. The sequence goes on along the minus strand of OZ025292.1, from coordinate 6,297,785 downwards.
AAGCGGCAATGGAACACATTGGATGCTAGAAGGAGAAAAATCCTTTACAAAATGAGGAAATATGCGGCATGCAGCTTTATCTAAATATTCACATGTTTGCGGGATATTCACATATGGACTATAACATAATGGGATGAAATCAAAACCAGAAATAATTTTCAAATTATTTTAAAAATGTGGAATTTCCAATGTACTTGACGGTATCAAGGAATACTATTTATGGCTATATGAAAGTGAGAGTGGGGAAGAAGATGACATTCCCGAAAGTATAAAGAGTACATTGAACTTTTCACGTGATCTGATAAGTAAGATAAAGTTTTTTAGAAAATATACACTCAAGAGCCAAAACATTATGACCACCCATACATTTTGCAATGAACTCGCCTGGATGACATGGAAGGCACGCGATCTGGTGGAAGTGGTATTTAACTGCTGCTGGAGAGTCTGCTGGGAAAGGCTGGGGATCTAAGTGACTTTGATAGAGGACAGATTATAATTGCTCAAAGTCTCGGAACAAGTATTTCCGAAACGGCACGACTCGTAGGTTGTTTGAGATCTACAGTTGTTAGTAGTATGGAAAGTGAATGAATGACGGTGAAACCAGCAGTAGACAACATGGTGTTGGACGTTCACACGCTATCAAAGGAAAAGGTAGTCAAAGACTGTTTCGCATGGTGAAGCAAAATCGGATCCAGACAGTGGCTCAGCTGACAGCCCAATACAATGCAGGGCCAAGTAGAATAGTATCGGAGCACACTGTTTAGCGGACACTGCTGGATACGGGACTACACAGCAAACGTCCCACTCGTGCACCTTTTTTGAACAAACGTCATCGCCAACTGCGCCTGCGCTGGGTCCGAGAGCATCGCGACTGGTCCATGGATCAGTGGAAGAGAATTGATTGGTCACATGAATCACGATTTGTGATTCATCACGCCGATGGCCGTGTCAGGATACGCCGGCTTCCAGGCGAACAGTTGCTCCCTCAATGTAATGTTGGTCATACACAGGCCGGTGGTGGCGGTACGGTATTATGCTTTGGGGGAAGTTCTCTTGGGCATCTTTGGGACCCGCGGTTGTGGTAGAGCAGGACCATGAATGCTACAGGGTATCTGAACATCATTGCGAACCAGTTGCACCCTTACATGGCCTTTGTTTTTCCAGCCGGAAATGGAATGTTCCAACAGGACAACGACCCGTGTCACTCGGCTAAAACTGTGTTGGAGAGGTTCCAGGAACATGATGCTGAATTCCAATCAATGTCCTGGCCGCCTAACTCACCGGATCACAATCCGATAGAACACATTTGGGATTTCATGGGACGGCAGCTCAGAGTTCATATACTACCAATTCGCAATATCTCGCATTTGCGTGACCGTTGCTTAAAGATCTGGTACAATCTATCTCCGGCCATCTACCAAGGACTTGTGGCATCCATGACAAGGCGGGTTGAAGCTGCGTTGCTCGCCAAAGGTGGGACAACTCGTTATTGGAAGGTGGTCATAATGTTTTGGCTCTTGAGTGTATACTGTAACTTTCTTTGTTTATGTAAATATGTAAATGCATTTACATAGTTCTAAAAATTTGGAATATTTTATTCTTATGATTTTAACTTGAACCATTTTATATTCGGCGTATAACACGCATACGGAAAAATGAAGTGATTTTTCAGAGTTAAAAGTGCGTGTTATACGCCAGAATGTTACGGTGTTACATAATTTTGTAGAGTCATTTAAAATTTTATCAAAATCAGATGCATAGTTTAATTAAAGGGACAGTCAAATGTATTCCGTTACATGGTGATCAATTGAAAAAAATAGTTTCAAGTGTATTTTAAGGGTGTTACACTCTTTCGAACATAATACAGTTCATATGCATCTATGAAATATATACTGAAAAATACATTTTCTACAATGTGTAGTGCAAAGAATATTTTTTATTAATATAAAAACCACACGAAAGTATTCTATTACATAATGGTATTAGGGGAAAAATAGTTTGGGGTGCGTTTTAAAATTATATTAAACTATTTCAAATTTTACAAAATTGATTTCGTTGCTGAGATTTACTACAAGTTAGCTCTTTTATAATAGAAAGTATTTAGTATTTACAGGGACACACAATATCTTTCGGATACTGAATTATATCCGACGTGCTGTAGGGAAGAGGAGGGATGAATGGGACAGGGGATGAATGGGACAATAGAAATTTATATATGTTCCCAAAACATAAATAATTTGATAATTTATCTGACTGATGGAAGTAGTGAGGTCATTCAACAGACATAGTTTAAAGGCAATATCCATAACGGAAGATTAGCTATTGTAAAAAGTGTATTTTTCAAGAACCAAAGTAAGTTTTTCTGTTTAATCTTTTTAGTATTTAACTGATAGTTAACCTTCTCAAAACCTTATATATTTTTTAATGTTAAAATTATATAATCTCTTGGTATACTTATGATGCAAATGCAGAATATGAACAGTGGTTACTAAGCCTAATCACTGTTTTATATAACCATGTGGCTATGGGGATGAATGGGACAGTGTTTATGGGGATGAATGGGACTGTTCCATTCATCCCCAGGGCTATTCCATAATAAATAAAACTACATTTTGTCATTACCTAGAAACCAGATAAAAAGAGGAGGAAACGAGGCCACTGCTGTGTCCTAACCGATACACCAGGAAAACAATATTTGGGAAAGGAAATTGTAAAAAAACAGAAACCAAGAATAATGAATTGCCTGCCTTCAAGAAATATTTTTAGTGATATCGACAGTAGTGATGAATCTGACAATGAATGAACATGAAATTGATTTGAACATGATTTCAAGTGATATGGACCTTGGATAATATAATAGAAGACGACTTTCTTCTAACAAAGATATGTGGAAAAAAATATATTTATCATTACGTTGCTAGGGCTAGGGTTTTAAAGAACAATAATTGTAACCTTCAAGTACAATTCTTGTGAAAAAAAGGATAATAATTCCTTATTTTAATATACCGATAAATAATAGAAATTTATTTTGTTAATCTGGAGGATATTGTTATGAAACTACCAAAGCCTAGATCTCTGGGAACTGCCAGAACCAAAGGACTGGCAGTTCTTTGGTTCTGGTGATATTAGCATTTTTATATTAACATTATACTCATTTGATATTAGCTTCAGTCAATATGTAGTAAAATAAAATGTATCACTCAGTTTTTAAATAAAATATGTTTTAAATATTTCTTTTTACCTGTCCCATTCATCCCCACCATGGGAATGAATGGGACAATATGCATGTATGTTAAAAAAATTATTAAAAATTTAAAAAACAATTGTTTATTGAAATTAGTATGTCAAAAAGTTGATAGATTCTCAAGTATTCTTTAAGTAATATTTTTAAAATTATTAGTTATTAGTAAAAATGTAAAAACTGTCCCACTCATCCCCACTCTCCTCTACTATGTAGGATATCTGCACTATAGTTTTAGATATTTATCTATCTACCCATTTCATTTCTTTTTCTACTGCTATTTAGGATTTATGAATTTTATAAAGTTAATAATACCTCGTTTAGTTATTTCATACATTTTTTCGGGGAATATCTATCAAAACTGTACTTTTTACTTTTAGTAGTTTAACTTGGGTTTAACTTGGGTTTAACTTTTAGTCAGATTCTAACTTTTAACAGATTCTTTGTGTGGTATATAGCCGAGCGATTAAAAGAAGAAAGCTTATTCAAAAAACTATTGAAAATAGTACAAAGAAATGATACAGTAACAATCAGAATATTTATAAAAAAAATTTAGTAGCACAAAAAGGTGTTAAAATATCTTTAAAGAAGTTATTCATACAGTTATTCTGATGTTAATTTTTTTTTTAATTTTAAAACATTCGATTTAAAACATTTTTTAAATTCAATAAATGATTGATTTTTAAATTTTGCTTTTATTGCATTTATTTTTAATTTACAACATTCATTTAAAAAAAGGGAAAAAAAAGTAGTGAACAAACAAATTTCGAATTGCCAGCCAAAAGTCAAATTGCCCCCCCACCAAAATGAACAAATTACCCCCCCCCCCTATGGTGCGTACGCCCTACGTTGGAAACCATTGGTCTAATTTAAGATATATAATGGTAGGCACCGTATACATTGTAGATTTTTTTAAAACTCCGCATGCCTTCTTCTTCTTCTCCCCCCCCCCCTCAAATAAAGCTATGGCATTATATATATAAAATCCCTCCGTGTATAACGATTCCGGGGTCAACCCATCCACGAGAAAAAACACTTATTGTGACCAATGACAAATTCCATTGTGAAAAGGTATCTCCGATTTTAAAGGCTATCAATTTTTTGTCCAATGCAAACGTTCCATAGTCGTAATGGAGCGTTCTCATTTGTCAGATTTACAGTTTGAGCTGTAAAGGATGTCACTACAGTTTACTGTGCTTTGAAATCTTTTCCCTATTTCAAACACAATAGTCACACTATTAAAAATGTGACTCATTTGCTGCAGCATCACTCAACCGCTTTTATAGAAAACGATTACTTTGCTGTGTTATGGAGCATTCTCATTGTCATAAAAGAGACATTCTATAAAAGCTGTGGAGTGACGCTGCAGTAAATGGGTCAAATTTTTAGCAGTACACTGTTAAAAATTTGACCCTTTAGCTGCATCATCACTCGCCAGCTTTTATAGAATACACTGTAAGTAACACACACAAAGTAACCGTTTTCTATAAAAGCGTTGGAGTGATGCTGCAGCAACTGTTAAAAACTTGACCCATTTGCTGCAGCATCACTCCACTCCTTTTATATAAAGCGGCTACTTTACTGTGATATGGAACATTCTCATTGGTCATAAAAGAGATATTCTATAAAAGCTGTGGATTGACGCTGCAACAAATGGGCTAAAGTTTTAACAGTGTAATACGGTAAAGTAATCATTTTCTATAAAAGCTGTGTAATGACGATGCAGCAAAATAGTCAAATTTTTAACAGTGTTTAATTAAAGCTTTTTATTTAACAAAAGCGAAGGTGCGTTTTAAGTACAATATTTTTAGAATTTTTATATTCGTGTTGCTTTATTTATTTATTTATTTATTTATTTATTTATTTTACAGCCGTGAATGACTTCATTGTCACATAACGAATCACGATTGTTTACTCTTTATTGTTGACATTTGTTTTCGATCTTATAAAGTATTTTCTTTTAAGTATTAGCTAATGGTATAAAATAGTTAATTCACAAATGTTTTAAAATAGCATTATTAGTACATGTTTTGCATTATTAATGCATGTTAATTTGCATGTTTTTTGTGAAATAATCACTGTAATTTTGTGAGTGAAATTCATTAGCGGCATATCCTATGCCAGTATTTTACCCATTCAATTAATAATTTGGCTACCCTCTAATTCGTCTGGAAATGGCCAAAATCGGAAATTTTTTTATGCATTTTGGATATTTTTATTATTTTCTCTCAGTATTTTAAAATATTTTTTGGCTGTAGTTTCACAATGTATTCTTTTATAATAGATATTTTTCCTTACTTTATTCTTTTAAAATTTATGCATTTACCATTTGTTCATTACATTCCCTCCGATCCACCAGATAGTTTCGTTATAGTTTTAAATGCAAATTTCTATTGATTTTTTTTCTTTTTTTTAGATTTTTTCCTCATGTTCAATCTTTGTGATTTTCAAAATTGTTAAAGCCTAAAGTGGCCATGATTGACCAAAGTTGTTATAATGATTTATCATCCTTTTAAAAATGGAAACACGTCATTTTGACGGGCTATCTTCTAGTTTATTATAAGGGTATATCTTCTGCCTATAGCTTATAACCTTTCGCTTTCTTACGACAATATCAATGGCTCCCACCATTTTATCAAAATAAAGAATAAGGATTTTGTAAGCATTTTTTTTTTACTACAAATTATTTTAATGAATTGCATAAAACGAAATAAAAGATTCCCACACTTCGATTCAAAACTAGTTGGATGTGTCAATCCCAAAACTTTCTTCTATCTCATACGTACATTTTAATATTTTTAAAAAATAGTTACTCATTTTAATGCTTTAATAATTTTAATTCAATATCATACTAACTTTGATTTTCATCTTAAATTTCTGCTCCAGTCAATTAATATGAGTAAAAATAAATTTCCATCTCTGCACGAGCCGATAGAAAATAGAATGATAGGCAGATTTTTTTTTCAAATTCAGGAAGATCCTACTTGACTTACCAAAAAATAATCATATACAAAAAATTTAGTTCATTTCTAGAACTAACTTCATACACTTTTAGGTGGTGCAACATTGAAAATGGCATAAAATTCGCTATTGCAGCGCCCTCTTCCGGCGGATTGTTTTCAAATTCAGGGATTGTCGCGTAGGGGGGTATAGGCTCATAAATTTCCGACTTTCAAGAAGGAAAATTTCCGAGTACTATGGCCAACATGAGGACTAATATTTGTACTATATATATATATATATATATATATACATATATATTCATAGATATATATACATTAATATATATATATTGTAATTCTCAAGATAATTATGACTTAGTGTATCGAGATAGTCAAATAATCTTATATTATGCTATTATTAGTCTTATATAACAATATATTTTCCCCATTAGTAGACGATATCCTGATGGAATAATCGCACCACCCGAGAGGGACATGGGTAGTGCATAATATGAATAAGCAGTCGCAGGGCTTTCCAGCGATATATCACACGAAAGGTGTCGGCTAAATTTAGAAAAGCGGTGACTTGTGAGGACTAAGTGTGTATCCAACGATCTATCACAAGAGAGTGTAGACCAAATTTAGGAAATATTTCCCCTCCCAAAGTAGACTCTTCCTCTAACTGTGAATTTTTCATATATCATAAATAATATTTATCGGAGGGCCCTGTAAAAAATCCGATTTTAAATGATAAAACGCTACAGTTAAAAAAAAAAAGATCGAAAATTGTCCACTGTAGGGAAATTAGAGGGGGTCAGGGGGAGGGGAGAAAGGTTTATAATATGAAAGAGTGATCTGAGGGCTCTCTTATGATAAGCCACATGGTCCAAAAAGTATGGAATTTTTCCACCCCCACTTTAACCCCCTCGGGAGTGGAAATTTATAGATATTGCTGAAACACTTATTTAATGTGTTTTTAACAATTTTATTTTCTGCCGTTTCATGCTATTATAAAAAAAAAAAAACTGCTCATATGTGCCAAATGTTCTAAATTTTTCGACCCCCCCCCCTTTTAACCCCCTGAGGGGGGATTTCGAAAATCGTTGGATTATGTGTTTAATAATATTTTTAGTAGATTTATTTACTGGAATTTCACACTCCTACCTTAAATGTTTGCTGAGATATGGTAAGTTGTTCCAAAATTTTTGACCCCGTCCCCCCGCTTGTCCCTCCATCTTAGTGGACAGGTACATCATAAGAAGTATTTTCTCTCCAATTTTCATGGTTCTACATTCAATATTTTGGGCCGAACGTTGATTATCAGTCAGTCAGGACAAACTATTTTATATATGTATAGATATCTCTACTAGCTGACTCGCCCGCCATTGCCCAGCCATTAGATAAAATATATACTAGATATATCACATAAATATATTAGATGCATTATATAGATAAATAACAAATTATTAAAGCAAAGTATGTAAGTTTTCAGGTGCGAATTCATTGTGTTTTCAAATTATACTCAAATTATTCTTTTAAAAAAATAATAAATAAATAAGGCAATTAAATAGAGCCAACAGTTTGCTGTCTGTATGAAAACATGCACAAAATGCAAAACAAAAAAACGAAATGCATAAGTCAAAAGTAAAATTCTTGTTTCTCTAGAACCCCCCTTCCCCTACACACACACACACAAGCACACCAGGCTCAAAAAAAAAAAAAAAAAAAAAAAAAAAAAAAATGTATCAGTAAAAAATTTTAAATTGCAAAAGAGGTTTAAAGATCGATTTAATCATCAATTAGCTTTAAACAATCAAAAGTTGCGTCATTTTATCTTCTCCCAAGGCCGAAATTTTCAAGTTTCAAATGATTAAATTTTGATCTATACACACACTCACACACACATACACACACACACAAAAAAAAAAAAAAAAAAAAAAAAAAAAAATCTATGTACAAAATAATAATCATATTATTGTTACGCAGTGAGACAAAATTATTATATCTGGTACTATAACAGTTTTAAAAATATAGAATATTTTACATATATTGACATTTGAACTTCAAAAAATAAATAAACTTTCTTAGTATTAATGAAATAATATTGATAAAATATAAAAAGATCCATAGTACAGTTTTAACTTCATGCACAATACTAAATACATTGACTTGCGAATTGTAAAATGGTTGGCAAAAAAGAAAGCAAATATATTGAAAGAAAAAAATTAGTTAAAAATAATAATAACTTCATGAAATTTAAATAATAACTAGCTTGTCATCTCCAGTTTGAAACAAAACTAGCAAATAGTTCGGGAATTGCGATACTAACTGTTAAAAAAAGTTAATATATATCGAATAACAGTACATTTTTACAAGTTATTAAATAATTTATCTCCCCTCAATAAGTAAATAAATAAATAAATCTATAATTAAATATGAAAACAATAGTTATTTACACATTTTATATATCTAAAATATTCTGTAATAAATTAGCTTACTTACTTCAAAAAGTTTTTTTGGAACTCCAGCAATGGAAAACGGTATATGTATTTGGGCTGAAATTTTATCAGCATGTTTTTGTTTATTATGTGTGTTCCTGTAATCATTATCGAAAATAGAATTACGTAACGCAGATTGTACTTTTTTGTCTCTTACATTTAGGTGAGGACATAACTGATGCAAAAATATTGAATTATTAACCAAATACCAAAATATTCTCGCTTCAACATTTTGTAATTGAATGATTTCGTACTATGAGCTTGAATACTAACGGTTGTTTAAACAAAGAGTTAATGCAGGGGCTGCTTGTTTTGTAATTGACACATAGGGCAGGAAGTTCAGCGCCCAGTTGTCTAGGTGCCCAAGGTTTACTTTGAAGAGAAAAAAAAAATGTTTTATCTTTCTATTTTTCAGAAGCCAGTTAAAATCTCTAGCTGGTTTTTTTTTTTTTTTTTTTTTTTTTTTTTTTTTTTTTTAATTTGCTTGAGGAATATTTTAGAGACAAAAATTTGTCAAAAATACGGGTTTTCTTAATATAAGTTTTAATTCTTTCTAACGACAAACTTTAAAACAGCGTAACAACTTGATGTTACCCCTTATTTTTCAGACTAAACGAAATGCAGTAGTATTAATAAAAATATTTAAAAAAAAATGAATACAATTGATTCAGGAAAAAAAAAAAAAAAACGAACGTATTATTTCTGAGAGAAATATACTCGTATACTGTAAAATATTCATATTATTTCGAGATAAAAATTCAAAGTATTTGGGTATTTTCAATTTTTATCCTATATTATATATATTTCTTAAGCACTTTTTTAAATCAATCCAAAATTGCGTAAAAAGGTAAATAAAAACAGTTTCACATTTTTAATTATATATTTTTTAATAAAATAAAAAGAAAACACAATATTTGTTAGTAGGAAAAAATAAAACCATAATTATTTTCAATTAAAGGTAAAATTTGTATAGAGTGGAAAACATCCAGATTTCGATATGGAAAAATATTAAATATTTGTATTTCAGTTTTGAATTTTCATCGGATACCATTTAAATTCCATGATACATATTTTTAACTAAATTTAAAGTTTAGATTACAAAAAAAAAAAAAAAAAAAAAAAAAAATTAGGAGTTTCTTCCTTTCAATCAGTATAGCTTAAAATTTCGAGACTAAACAAAAAACTTTCCTGTAGTGAATAAATACAGGTGGATTTCGATATTTCGAAGTCAAAAGGCACAGGAAAAAAAATCGAAATATTAAGGTTTTACTCAAAATACCACAGTTACAAATAATATTAACATTGCTACCATATGTACATAAATATTTTATTTTTTTTCGTCATATCGAGGTTTCTGAGTACACAATATTTGACAAATCAAAATTTTTCTGAATAGTTTTATCAAAAAAAAAAAAAAAAAAAAAAAAAAAAAAATCATATATATTGATAATTTATATTAATTAGTAAATTAAACTAATTAATAAATTACCAATTAGTTAAATTAATTAGTTCGGGTTAAGAATAAGTTTATGTTTTCTTCGTTATAAATTGTTTTTTCTTATAAGAAACTACAAGGGGAAATAAATCCGACTAAGAATAAAATTTTATAGGTTTTCTTCGATCTAACTCGTTTATTTTCTTATTTAATTCAAAACTACAAAAATATTTCTCCAATTCATAAATATTTATAGATTAATACCTTTTTTTTCGACTAAACATACTTTTTTTCCGATCGAACAAGAATTTTTCAGACTGACTTTTCCGTTTTTCCAATTTATAAATTTTTATGGGTTAATACGTAATATTATTTTTTCCGACTAAACATGCCTTTTCTGATGGAACAAAAAAAATTCCGAATGATATTTTTTGTTTTTTCAATTTATAAGTTTTTATAGGTAAATACCATTTTTTCCCGATCGGACAAGAAATTTTCCGACTGATTTTTCCGTTTTCCCAATTTATAAGCTTTTAGAGGTTAATACGTAATACTGTTTTTTCCGACTAAACATGCTTTTTTTCCTATGGAAACGAAAAATTTTCTGAATGATATTTTAGTTTTACCAATTTATAAGTTTTTATAAGTTAATGTCATTTTTTCCAATCGAACAAGAGTTTTTCCGACTGATTTTTCCATTTTTCTAATTTATTTGTTTTTATAGGGTTATACATAATACTATTTTTTCCGACTTTCCGATTAAACGGTATGCCTTTTCCGATTAAACGGTAAATTTTCCGAATGATATTTCCGTTTTTCCAGTTTATAAGTTTTTATAGGTTAATACTATTTTTTTCCGACTAAAGATACTTTTTCCGAGCGATCTGGTAATTTTCCGACTGATTTCTTCTGGGGGGGGGGGTGTTGCACCCCCAACCCCCCCCCCCGGGATTTACGCCCCTGAGTACCAACTAGCCAAAACCATCCACTTACACAAAAAATTTGCTTCAATTCGGTGCATAATTTCATATACTTTTGGTAGGTAAAATATTGAAAATGGCACAAAAATCGCGACTACAGCGCCCCCTGCCGGCGGAATATTTCAAAACTGAAGTAGGACCTGCTTGCCACAGCCGAAAACATTCATAAAAAATTTGGTTCAATTCTATGCATAACTTCATACACTTTTTGATGGTTGAATGACGACATACAGACACACAGACACACACAGACAGACACATGGACAGACAGACATTTTGTAAAAACATGTTTTTTGGAATCTCTGACCGCTGAAACGTGTAAATCCGTCGAAAACCGGAAGTCGAAAAAAATTTCGATTACAATACTTTCTTCTATTGAAGAAAGAAGAAAGTAAAAAGAAAAGATATTTATGTGTGCTCTCGATTATACGTTTATACGAGTATACGTATAATATGTATTATACGAAATACGGATTTGCTATACGTATAATACGGCATCGGCGTTTATACGTATAGCACAAAAGAGTATATACGGTACATCGTATATACGGATCTTATGCAAGCGGTTAAACGTATAAACGTTTAAACGTTTTTCGTTCAAGGTATGAAATTTGATTTTTTAATGTTTTTCTGCGGATTAACGACATTGAGAAACATCCGGTAGAGTATCGCCATCGCGTTTCTTTGTTCAAAGAACTACGATGTGTTTACTTAACTACTACTTGTTTTGCAGGCACTTAAAAAAATCTGAATACGTTCCTCAGTTTAGATTTTGGTTTTTTCCCCAAAAAACTAAGTTATTTATTATGAAATGTCTTACATAAGTTGTGGTAGAATCAAACTATTCTTTGGAAGATCTGTAGCGCAGTACTTACTTTTTTATATTTTCTTGTATCTTTACAAAAAGAAAGTATTTAATTAATAAGGGAAAACTTTCGACGGGCTTACACGTTTTAAGGGTAAGAGAATCCGAAAAACATGTTTTTACAAAATATCTGCCTGTGAGTTTGTGACTTTGTCTGTCTGTGTGTGACATGAGATTTGTGGGCGCTCTATCTCAAAACCTAATACACAGAAATAAAAAACATATATGGGGGAGAGTGGGGCACGCTTGAAAATGGGGCATATGAGAACATTGCTATTTTTCACAAGTTATTGTATGTTTTATTATTTCAAAAAATTACCAAATATTGTAGCACCTATAAACATTTGGAAAAAAATTGTTGAAACTCTTCGACATTTTGTTTGTCCCCAGGAGCCAAAATACTGCTTAACTGAACTCAAAAGTAAAATCTCCAACTTGCTAGTTGGAGAATAATTTTATTTATTTATTCATTTTTTAAAAAAATTAACGTTTTAACATATATTGTAGCTACTAATAAATATTTACGATTTTTTTTTTTTTTTTTTGCTAATATTGAAAAATGTTAAAGATTTGTCATTTTAACTCTTGTGGGAGTGTGGGGCACTTATGAAGAGTGTAGTTGAAGCAGATCTGAACACGGCAATAAATTCTCCAATAATCATTCAGTTATTCTGTTCCTTTTAGTTAACTTCATGAAAATAATGCCAGCTCCATTATCTATAATTTTATTGAAATAGAAGACATTTCTGTCTTATAAACTTGATTTTGTATAGAAACTTTTACAAACATATCTGTCAGCAAATACATAAAAAGAAACAAGCTCGTTTGTGTTCAATTGTAATTTAAATAAATTTAATGTTTTCTAAAATGCAATAAATGTTATATATTATTTTATTTAACGGTTTTCAATACTATTCTTTATGCATCGTTAATGCAAAAAATATTACGTTTAACAACTTTGAAAATTTTTCTATTTCATTTGTTGCAAACTTGTAGTATTAGTTTACTTCCATTTCTTAAACAGCTATGTTATTTGGTGCTTTGAAAATAAAATTATATTTTAAGAAAATTAAATTTTTAAACTACTGTGAAATCTTAATTATTGACCACCCCCCTTTCTTTTAAAAGCAAAATAAATTAAATTTGGAGGAAGCTTATAAACGGAAAACAATTTTTTATCCTTAATTTATAGGCAAATAAGGCAAATATAGGAATGAAAATCTTTCGCCTTTCGGTAGATTTCCGACAAATATTATCCAAATGCTCCCTCCCTAAAATCTCTCTCAAATAAAAAGCCCTAAGCAAAATTTAAATTCTATTATTTTCTCAAGTTTACTTCTTTAAGCTTTTATTTTATTGCAACAATATTTTATCAATTATCTAACCCCCCCTCTCCCCCCCAAAAAACAATCTATTTATTTTTATTTTATAATATTTTGCTTAAACATATCACTCAGAAACTAAATAAATATACATATATTTTTCTTTATGGTGAATTTAACAGATAGTAGAACTAATGATTATGGTAACATGTGGAAAAGATAATAAAAAAGTGTCAAATAATTATTTTTCCTTGTGTTCACATGTTGCCCTTGTGTTTACAGCTGCCCCTTCGTTGGGGCACATATGAACTTTTTTTTGAATTCATAAAACTTTTAAGAAATGTAAGAAGAGCTATAAAAATAATTAAAAAAATTACCATGCGTAAAAAAGTACTGTTTACTATATTGAGTAATTTTGCTTATAGAAATTAACCCAGTTATGAGAAAAAAGCTATGTTCACATGTGGCCCAGTCTCCCCTATATTTTCAGGTAGTGCCTGATAGAAATTGGTGCTGATTAGTTTTGTGTGTAAATCGTTCAACAGGTGGTGCTACTATGCTGTCTTTTTTACGATTTCTACACTCTTGGTCGGAATCCAGATAGATATTTCACTGTTAGTGAAATGAGATTGGCCAATCAGGAGTCTGATTTTTTGTGAACTTTTTGCAAAAGTTTTTATAAAGTATGCGCTTTTTATTGCTTGGTCTCTTATATATAAGACGTACTATGCGGATTCCTGTCGTAACACTACCGATTTCCAAATTATTCTCAATTCAGTGACATACGGCTGATGAAGTCTACTATTTAAATTAGATACGATACGTGGAATATACGTATACTTTAAATATACGTATTCTTAAATATACGTTTAGTTGATACGCGTTATACGTATCCGGATACGTTTAAACGTATATTCTAAAGTATCCGTATAGCAGAAAAGCGTATTATACGGATATCTGTATATCGTTTAAACGTATAGCTGCTATACGTATCCCATCGCGAGCACTAATATTTATACAGATTCTTTAAAGTTTGGTCGAAAACTGGAAACGCTATTAACGAAACTTTTATTATCAGATACAGTGTTTTATATAACATGCTAATAAGATTACCAATTTTTAGCACTTTCCAACAAAGTTGAAAGGTGTTTATGCATTCGGTTTGTCTGTCCGTCTGGCCGGATGGCCGGGTGGCCGTCTGTCCGTATGGCCGCGCTCTAACTCACGTAAATATACTCGGATTGCTATGAAATTTTTATACGTTATTAAGATTTATCCTAGCACGAACCCTATTGAAAATGAAGTATCTACCATGATTAGTTTATCTACAGAGAGAATCAAAAGTTTCCCATTACATTACGGTCCATGGGGAAAAATCGTTAATATACTCGGATTGCCATGAAATTTTAGGACGTTATTGACGTTTACCCTAGCACAAACCTTATTGAAAATGAAGTTTCTACCATGATTAGTTTATCTACAGGGCGAATCAAAAGTTTTCCATTACATTACGGTCCATGGGGAAAAACCGTTAATATACTCGGATTGCCATGAAATTTTAGGACGTTATTGACGTTTACTTTAGCACAAGTCCTATCGAAAATGAAGTTTCTACCATGATTAGTTTATCTACAGGGCGAATCAAAATTTTCACATTACATTACGCCCTATGGGGAAAAATCGTTTCAAAGGAATTTTAAAAATGTTATACCCTGTCAAACATATCAAAAAATGCACTCTATAAAATATAAGGTAAAAATGTAGCTATTATTCATTTACAGGGCCCCACAAAAGAATTCCATTAGATAATGGTAAAAGGGGGAATTGTGTGTGACATATTTTAAACTAGTATTAAAAAATGCTCTGACGAGCACAAAAGAAGGTTAATATGTTTTTAAGTATAAAAAAGGATTTGACAAGTGCTTCTGTTAACAATTGAGCATGAGGAAGGACTTGGGATCCCTTCTTGGCTACAACTCACTTCAATGCCAACTTTGAAAAAATCATATTTGCACTTTTCCATATAAAAGAATGTTGCGGTACTTTAGCAGAGCTTCCCACCGAATTTTACGTGTTAACTGTACTGTTCACTCTGCAGTATACTATAAATAAATTTTCTGTGCAATTCTACTCTGCGGACGTGATTAGTGGCAGTGCATGAATGTGATATCTGCATAACTAGGTTTTTGGCCCTATGTCGCCTTGCCTTACATTTATGTCTAATCAAGTCGCATCTTTATTTTTAACGTCTTTACACTGCACATTTTTATAGTAACTGTGACTGATTTTCTCACAAGTGTCGCATATATGCTGTATTTTTCCCGATATCCGCAACAGTCCTATTTCAAATTTCAAAAACTAATGTTCGGAATTTCATGCCTTTAGAATCCTTACGCTGAGCATATGATTGTCATTTGATTTTGGCACTGTAATAATGAATTTTGACTCATTAAATGCATGAGATAGAAAATAGTTTTGAGGTTGCCACATCCGACTAGTTCTTTATAATCGGAGTAGTCGACGGTTCATCTACACCGTACTGTTTAGCTATTTTGATTACACTATCATCGTTCTTAAGTTTTGTCACTACTTCTTTTCATAATTAATCAGTAATTCGCTTAAGCTTCTTACTACTGCTATCACTAAACGCTTTTTCATTCTTAGAAGTCATAATAAAGGCTAAAAATTTCGCAAAACTGATTAAAATTAAAACAATAATTTAAATATTTTACTGTACTGAAGGTCACAAAGCACTCTGATACGCGCACTTTACTCCAAACTTGACTTATAACATGAGTTATGTGAGGGTTGCCAACTGAACTATTCGACAGCTTTGGTCACGAATCGAGTTATCTTACGCCGAAAGAGTAAAATTTTGATCACTGAAGTTGGTCATAAACCGAACTTGTCAAAAACAGAGGCGGCCGTAAATCAAGGTTCCACTGTTTTTTGACTGATAAGTTTGCAAATATGGCATTATTTATATATTGAGTGGCGATGATCATTATGCAACTTGGCGATTTAGCCGATTAAATTTGCAAATTTAAAATAGCTTTGTTAATAACGGAAAATTGAGAATTTCTATTAGAAAAATTAGGATAATTACTATAATTTTTATGCACAGTTTTAAGTAAACTTTGATTTTTTCCCATAATTTTAAATTTAGTACATTTGGAAATGGAAGGGAGAGGGAAAGTATATCTTTGCAATGCTTTTTCGACAATATCTCAAGCAAAAATCTGCATTATAAAGGCCAAATGTATCTGTGCGTAACGCATACGTCATTTTGTGAATGGCAACACTTTTGCATGCAATTCGCTTTTGCAATTTTCGGTACCACAAATTTTATACTTCTAAATATCACACAGTTTCATTTTTTACACTATTGTATTAACAAAAAAATTTACTTCTAAATGCAATTTGTTTGAAAGCTGTATCTCAATTTATTTATGAGTTATTAATTTTTTTATAGTTTTTAGCACGAATTTTGTGATTGTGGCAACAGAAATACGCCATTTTCTTTTAAAATTGATAAAAACTGAAATAAAAATATCATCTCAAAAGAAATCGTCTGATATAAAATCCGATGAATTTTGGTTTTATTGCGTTTTTATTTATCAACTAAATGGGGGGGGGGGGCTATTTTATTGCAAAATTAATTTACAAAGGATACAACACTTTCTCTTTACAAAATGTATTTTAAATAATATTGGAGTGACTTCACCGCATTTACTCAGATCGTATCAGAAAACTAAAGGAGTTCAATTTTATTTATCCGTGTGTATCAGAGCCGTATGTAATATTTTCCAAATTTTGAAAAAAAAAATACAAATGAATAATTTCTGATAAAACATGGAGCTATTAAAAATAAAAAAATGTGTGTGGCACTCGGGGACTGCCGCGGTAAAGCTATTGCATAGCATTTTTTATCAACTTATGCAAAAGTTCCGCCTCAATGTCTGCCGAAGTCTATCGAAGTATACCGTGCCGAAGTCTGCCGAACTGAAACGTCGTTAGCCGGAGTGTTAGGATTTTTTCTCGTTACGGAATACCTAGATTCGGTCGCCGCGTTCAAAGCACACGATAAAAGCTATGCAATAGCTTAATAAATTACCAAACAAAATTTGGTTCCGCTACGAAAATTAGATCGCGAGTTATAAGCATTTTAAATTTTTTGACCCTCAAGGTGGGGGGAGGGTCTCCTGTCACCAAAAATTAACACTGTCTCATAATAAATTACCAAAACAAAATTCGGCCGCGCTACGAAAAGTAGATAGCGAGTTATAAGCATTTTTAATTTTTCGACCCTCACCTTGGGGGGTCTCCTATCACCAAAAATTAACACCGTCTCATAATAAATTACCAAACAAAATCTGGCTGCGCTACGAAAATTAGATCGCGAGTTATAAGCATTTTAAATTTTTTGTCCCTCACCGTGGGGGGTCTCCTGTCACCAAAAATTAACAGTCTCATAATAAATTACCAAACAAAATTTGGCCGCGCTACGAAAATTAGATCGTGAGTTATAAGTATTTTAAATTTTTCGACCCTCACCGTGGGGGTCTCCTATCCTCAAAAATTAACACTGTCTAATAATAAATGACCAAACTAAATTTGGCCGCGCTACGATAATTAGATAGTGGGTAATAATTATTTTAAATTTTTCGACCCTCACCGTGGGGGGTCTCCTGTCCCCAAAAATTAACACTACCTCATAATAAATTACCAAACAAAATCTGGCCGCGCTACGAAAATTAGATCGCGTGTTATAAGCATTTTAAATTTTTTCACCCTCACCGTGGGGGTCTCCTGTCACCAAAAATAATGTCTCATAATAAATGTTCAATGTCTCATAATAAATTTCCAAACAAAATTTCATCGCGCTACGAAAATTAGATCGCGAGTTATAAGCATTTTAAATTTTTCGACCCTCACCGTGGGGGGTCTCCTGTCACCAAAAATTAACAATGTCTCATAATAAATCACCAAACAAGATTTGGCCGCGCTACGAAAGTTAGATCGCGAGTTATAAGCATTTTAAATTTTTCGACCCTCACATTGTGGGGTCTCCTGTCACCAAAAATTAACTCTGACTCATAATAAATTACCAAACAAAATTTGGCCGCGCTACGAAAGTTAGATCGCGAGTTAAAAGCATTTTAAATTTTTCGACCCTCACATTGTGGGGTTTTCTGTCACCAAAAATTAACTCTGTCTCATAATAAATTACCAAACAAAATTTGGCCGCGCTACGAAAGTTAGATCGCGAGTTATAAGCATTTTAAATTTTTCGACCCTCACGGTGGAGGGTCTCCTGTCCCCAAAAATTAACACTGCCTCATAATAAATTACCAAACAAAATTTGGCCGCGCTACAAAAATTAGATCGCGAGTTATAAGCATTTTAAATTTTTCGACCCTCACCGTGGGGGGGGGGTCTCCTGTCACCAAAAATTAACAATGTCTCATAATAAATCACCAAACAAGATTTGACCGCGCTACGAAAATTAGATCGCGAGTTATAAGCATTTTAAATTTTTCGATCCTCACAGTAGGGGGGGGGGGGTCTCCTGTCACCAAAAATTAACACTGTCTCATCATAAATTACCAAACAATATTTTGCCAAGCTACGAAAATTAGATCGCGAGTTATAAGCATTTTAAATTTTTCGACCCTCACCGTGGGGTGTCTCCTGTCACCAAAAATTAACAATGTCTCATAATAAATTACCAAACAAAATTTGGCCGCGCTACGAAAGTTAGATCGCGAGTTATAAGCATTTTAAATTTTTCGACCCTCACATTGTGGGGTCTCCTGTCACCAAAAATTAACTCTGTCTCATAATAAATTACCAAACAGAATTTGGCCGCGCTACGAAAATTAGATCGCGAGTTACAAGCATTTTAAATTTTTCGACCCTCACCGTGGTGTGTCTCCTGTCACCAAAAATTAACAATGTCTCATAATAAATTACCAAACAAAATTTGGCCGCGCTACGAAAGTTAGATCGCGAGTTATAAGCATTTTAAATTTTTCGACCCTCACGGTGGAGGGTCTCCTGTCCCCAAAAATTAACACTGCCTCATAATAAAATACCAAACAAAATTTGGCCGCGCTACAAAAATTAGATCGCGAGTTATAAGCATTTTAAATTTTTCGACCCTCACAGTGGGAGGTCTCCTGTCATCAAAAACTAACAATGTCTCATATTAAATCTCCAAACAAAATTTGGCCGCGCTACGAAAATTAGATCGCGAGTTATAAGCATTTTAAATTTTTCGACCTTCACGGTGGGGGGTCTCCTGTCACCAAAAATTAACACTGTCTCATAATAAATTACCAAACAAAACTTGGCCGTGCTATGAAAATTAGATCATAAGAAACATAAGTTTGAGACTTGATATCCTAATATCTGAAAAATACCGCGTCAATGTCTGCCGAAGTCTACCGAAGGATACCGTGCCGAAGTTTGCCGAACTGAAACGACGTTAGCCGAGTGTTAGGATTTTTCGTTACGGATGTGTTAGGGTCAATCCATTTCAAGTGGTCCAGCACTGGTCGCTCGACTATTTTTAAAAAATCTGAAATTTTTTGTACAACAACCCTAACATGATGGAAGTTCAAAATGACCGTTATTTTAATTCTACTATTTTTTGTTTGTGCATGGCGGCCATCTTTGTTACACCGTGTGCAGCGATTTTCTCGGAAACTAGGATACACAAAATTGTAAATATCTCGTCTTCTATTTTCCCAATTGAAATGGGGTTTGCAGCATTTTGTTCAGAATAAAATAGGCTAAATATACAATGGAAGAAAAATTTTTAAAAATAAATTTTTATAGGTGAAATTTTAGCACAAAATGTACGATTTTTTCCAAAATCTATCCGTTTGCAAGAGGAAAATTTTCATGCAAGGGAAACTGTCAACCTTACACAATTTTTTCTACAAATAGGTCAAAAGTATGTGTACTCATACACCAAGTCCCAGATCTGGGAGTTGATTTCTCTTTCTGAAAAAAATTCCGAAATTCGTCAAAAATTTCAAAAATCGCACTTTTTAGGCTTTGATATCTCTGGTGGGGCACGAGATAAAAATCTGAAATTTTGACCTATGATAGTATTTTGTAGTAGCGTTGTGTACAAAAAATTTCAAGAAGGAGATTGGACTACAAGCTGAGATATGACATGCAAAATATGCGAAAACAATACCGTCAAACTATTGTAAACCTACTATGTAATTGTTCAACAAGACTGTTAACCTTGCACATTTTTTTCTACAAATAGGTCAAAAGTGCGTGTACTCATACACCAAGTCCCAGATCTGGGAAATGATTTCTCTTTGCGGAAAAGATTCCGAAATTCGTCGAAAATTTCAAAAATCGCACTTTTTAGGCTTTGATATCTCTGGTGGAGCACGAGATAAAATTTTGAAATTCTGGCCTTTGATAGTATTGTGTAGTAGTGTTATGTACAAAAAATTTCAAGAAGGAGATTTGACTACAAGCTGAGATATGACATGGACAATACGTGAAAACAATAGTGCCAAATTATTGTAACTTACTATGTAATTGTTCATTGTAACTTACTATGTAATTGTTCATACCTCCAAAATTTTAAATTAGTTATTTATGGTATAAATTTAAATGTTAATTGTCTGAGCGAAGCGAAGTCTTTATACTCAGAGATACGTAACGATATTAAAATTCAAAAAAATTCTTTCGTCAAGCAAATCTCAAAAAGTACTTGTCGGATTTTGATTCTGTTTGTACCAATAGGTACCTATGAAGGTAATCTGGTGAATGCACCTACTTTTAAAAATTAGTTCCAAATAGTTTAAAAGTTATATTAAAAAAACTGATAAAAAAGCACAATTTATGTGCATACGTCACAGAAATTTGGTGAGCGTGATTTTCACCGGCTGGACATTTTCGTAGATAACCGAATCAGTACATGGAGTAAATAGTAATCATTTTCGCACTCAGAAATATTGAATGCAATAAAAGTTTTAAAATTTAATCATGCAGGAAAATAAAACTGTTATTTTTTTATATTAAAAAAATGTCATAAAAACTTTGATTTTGAGATTTTGTGATAATCTCTTAACAGCACTTTTTGATCGCTAAAAGAATGTTTTACATATTTCGCGTGTGAAAATTAGAAACAATTACGTTTTTAAATAAAGTTTCTTTTATGACATCATTTTCCCTTTATATTTATTTTCATTGCATGTTTTCTTTTAACTTATATTTTGTTTGTGTATGGAAGTCAATTCTGGTCACTAATTTTTCGGCACGGATACCACAAGCGCACCAGATTTGGCGCAATTTTTTTCAAAGCCCATTTGGCGAAAACTCCCTTTTCAAATAACGCTTACATACACATTTTTAAATTATTTTTTATTTTCAAAAAGAACTTACAGTAAATAAAATAATAATAATAATTAATAACTATAAAAAGAAATATTTTATATAATTAAAAGAAGGAAGTGAAAGTAAATAAACATTTTATGAGTAAATAAACAAATAATAAATAAATAAAGCCGGGTTACCATCTCAGGTAAAATAATGCCATTTTGACGCCAATTATGTACCCTGGTGCATATGTGACATTTTCCCCATTTTTCATCCGTTTCCTGTTGGCATACAACTTTGAAATATGGAGTATGTATGCATACCTGGGAGCAATACTGGAATTAGACATTGATTTTTTTTTAAAATTCGATCCAAAAAGGGGCAACGGGGCTATTTTTTAAAGTTTTATACAATTTATACTGCATAAAGGAGCCACTTACCTATTTCTATATACCAGAAGAAGTAAGTGGTATGTAAAAACAATTATAGTAAACATAAATAAAATACTTGAGATATATACTAGAGATATAAGCGCCGGGTTTGGCAAGATTTTTTTATGCCAATTAAGTGAAAACATCGTTTTGATTACCAGATTCATATAGCATGCTATAACAACACGTTATTTATTTATTTCAAAATGAAAAAAAAAAAAGGAATAAATGAAAGATTTCCTGTTATTAAAAAAGATATAACAATCAATAAATGATAATATTTTTAGAACAAACAATTTATTATAACATTTATATGATAACCAGCATGTAAGGCAACTAAACGCCATTTTGGCACTTTTAGGTACCTCGGTGTATATGTGCCATATTTATTTGTAAAACTGAGCATGAAAGTTTACCAGGTGTGTTTTCATAGGCGCTTATATCTTTTTGCAACATAGCGCACCTTTCGAAGCCAAAACTGCACAAAAGAAAAAATAATCAATATTTGCAGCATTTTTTTTTAAATGTAATGCACATTTTGTAATCAGTAGGTTCGATAATCAGACCTCGTTTTTTTGCTTTAAATGATGATATTTCATACGACGTCTTTTTGGGATTCGTCGTTTTTCCATATTTGATAGTATGTGTCTACTCATTTTGTACCCTTTTTTGTAACTTTCTTCTTTATTAACAGCGACATCTGGATTTCCTATTTAAATAAAAATTCTTCTAAATACAAAGAATTTTGTTAAAAATAAATAAATAATAGGAAATGCGGACATCTATTGCTCAAAACACAAAATTTTTCCTATTGAGTTAATAAAAATCAGTAAAAACATAATTTTTATGATAATAAAAAGGTGACTTATGTAATAACAGAGTCATATATTATGTACGTTATGGATTAAGTATGAATATTTCAATGAAAAGTGATATTTCAAAAGTATTATGAAATTAGTTAAAAACCATTTATTTTAAACTAAATGAATAAAAGATTAATATTTTTAATGAAATAAATGGGATTTGAAAAATTATTGGAAATTTATCACCATAGATGTATCAATATTACAATCAGTACCTTGTATGCAAAATGGAACAATTAGCAATACTTTTTGTATCCGAAAAATGGTCGTTGCTTTTTTTAAGGTTAAAAAGTAGATTACGAAATATTCCTATATAGAGATGCCAAACCCTCGCTTATTGCATAGCAGAATTTTCTTATAGAAAAAGTTATTTTTTAAATCCGCAGGATATTCCAATTTAATAAAACATTTTCTGTATTAAAATACCGGTATCCAAAATGCCGGAGACTTGGCAGCTCTGCCTATAACATTTTAATTAATCACGGTACTTTTTTTAATCGGATTCAAATTTAGTGAAGACAACGTTTTTTGGCCGAAAGCAGCTTTTTTCCACATGTGTAACTACGATACAATTCCTTGATGTTGACTTATGAATGTTTTGACTTATGCTATTATTGCTTCCTCTCATTTATTTATTTGAATTTTAAATAAGATGACTCAAAATCGTGTTTTTTAAATATACGAAAAAAATGCATTTCGAGAGAGGTCGAAAAGGACAATATTTGGCGATTTATTACCTGCGTTTGGCTAAGTGTCTTACTACCTTGTATTTAATACTCTTCACAATACTTCGCTGTTATATGGACTTAGGCGCTTTTATAAAAAGTTTGACGTAATTCGGGCTTAAGAAAGTGAGTTTTTTACTGAATAATACAAATAAATGAAAAATGAATACTAAGAAATACTAATAAAAGAAAAATGAAGCATTATATTGATCTATGTATATTTAAAAATTCATCTGCTAGCACTAATTAGATAATTTATGTGCAGAGGTGGGGAAATTTTAAAAATTCTTACCAGCCAAAGATTTATTTCGCCAGCCCGCAAGATGCAACACACGCAGTTGAAAATAGTTATGACAAAATCGCACGCGATTACAGACAAAATTACTATTACTACAATGCATTTTCATAATTCTTTTTTGTATAATATTAAGAAATATATGTAACAAAGGTAAGATTAATATTAGATAGAACTTAGTACCATACTTACACTGTAATAATTTGGAAAGTTAAAATATCTAGATTAAAAAAGTGTTTCTGATAATGTGCCTATTGCCTACAGTTTTTCAAAAACTAAAAATGCACTCGCCTTATGAGAAAATCCACTCGCCACTGGCGAGCAAAATGATGTATTTCCCCACCCCTGTTTATGTGTATGTAATAGGAGATAAATAGCTTTTGATTCTGTATTTCTATGCTATAAAGCATTAACGTTTGTGTGTTTTTCGTTAGCATTGGGAGTACCTAGCCGATTTAAAAATAATGTGGGCAAAAAATGTTGGTAACCATCTTTGCTGCAAAATATACTATATTTTGCGTAGGAACAATAATCACTATCAATGCACGAGCAAAAAAAGTTCTAAAATTGAGAATTCTTTGATGTTGATATGACTAAAAATTATTTTTTTTTTTTTTTTTTTTTTTTTTTTTTTTTTTTTTTTTTTTGGCAACTTTTAAGATATAATATTCTCGTTATGAACGATTTCTAAAACATTCGACAATTTAATTTCACATATTAAACATTTTTTTTCTAGAAAAAGTTTTAAACTCAATTTATTGAGAATATTGCAATTTCTAGGATACTGTTGGGGTCAGAAACTATAACTTTGGCATCACTGTAACTTATAAGATGTAAGTCCTCGTTTAGGACAAATTTCTAAAAAAGGATTCCTTAACTCTTATCGACAACCTCATTGCATCCGTGGAAAACAGATATTCAACATTATAAACTATTCGGACGGGTTTCACACCATATAAAATACATTCCATTTCTCTTCAAACATAATAGTTTATGTTATTTATAGTTTCTCAAATCGGTGCGAAGCTTCTGTTTATGCTCATGACATCATTTCAAAGAGCTATATTTTCAATATAGGAAAATTTGGTGTTTTATTTTCTGTATTACTTTTAACATTTTGCATATTTCCAATTTTATATCCATGCATGGTTTGCTTTTCTTTTATAAAAATAGTATATGCAACAAGATTTTGTAGTTCTGCGATTCGATATGCTTATTTTCATCGTTATATTTTATCACAATGAATGACCAATTAAAGGTAACATCTTATTTTCTTTACTTATCGCAAGTTATTAAATGTGTATTCTCAGCAATATCGCTCAGACTAATCCCTCTGAGGGAAGTCCTAGTTACAAATATCTTTTTCAAATGCTTCTGTGTGATTTAAACAATTCAGAATGTATGCTAAGCTAATACACTATTTGTATAGATGAACAAATCTACTAGAAATGCTATTGCAACAATTTTACTTGGAACGCATTTCAGGAAAAGTAAATTACAGACAATGAATTACAACTGATCGAGTTGACATGGCTTCAATTATTAAACCTAGAGAATTTCATTCAAGTTAACAAGGGATGATAAGACTTGGGGGGCTTCAAATAAAATTTTTAGAAAGAACAGCCTGATGGACTGACAACAGTAACTGGTCGAACTCATAACATCTCTCGTAAATATTGTTAAGCTCTTTGTTGAGCATATATAGTATTTTGTAAATTAAATGTTTATTATTTAACTGTTTTCAACAAACGATATTTTCTGTGTAAATATTGTAATAAAGAGACTAATCTCATTTCTCCTAATGTACTCGTAATAGCATTTTTTAACATTTTTTTTAATCACCGTATCTCAGCTTGTAGTCAAATCTCCTTCTTGAAATTTTTTGTACATAATAGTACTACACAATATTATCAAAGGCCAGAATTTCAGATTTTTATCTCGTGCTCCACCAGAGATATCAAAGCCTAAAAAGTGCGATTTTTGAAATTTTCGACGAATTTCGGAATATTTTTCGGAAAGAGAAATCATTTCCCAGATATTGGACTTGGTGTATGAGTACACACACTTCTGAACTATTTGTAGAAAAAATTGTGCAATGTTGACAGTCTTGTTGAACAACTACATAGTAGGTTTACAATAGTTTGACAGTATTGTTTTCGCATATTTTGCATGTCATATCTCAGCTTGTAGTCAAATCTCCTTCTTGAAATTTTTTGTACATAACTCTACGACACAATACTATCATAGACCAAAATTTCAGATTTTTATCTCGTGCCCCACCAGAGATATCAAAGCCTAAAAAGTGCGATTTTTGAAATTTTTGACGAATTTCGGATTTTTTTTAGCAAAGAGAAATTAACTCCCAGATCTGGGATTCGGTGTATGAGTACACATACGTTTCACCTACTTGTAGAAAAAATTGTGTAAGGTTGACAGTTTCCCTTGCATGAAAATTTTCCTCTTGCAAACGGATAGATTTTGGAAAAAATCATACATTTTGTGCTAAAATTTCACCTGTAAAAATTTATTTTTCAAAATTTTTCTATCACTGTATATTTAGCCTATTTTATTCTGAACAAAATGCTGCAAACCCTATTTCAATTGGGAAAATAGAAGACGAGATATTTACAATTTTGTGTATTCTAGTATCTGAGAAAATCGCTGCACACTATGAAACAAAGATGGCCGCCATGCACAAACAAAAAATAGTAAAATCAAAAGAACGGTCATTTTGAACTTTCGTCATGTTAGGGTTGTTGTACAAAAATTTTCAGATTTTTTTAAAATGGTCGAGCGACCATTTTTATATTTTCTGGACCACTTGAAATGGATTGACCCGTTAGGATTTTTCGCGTTACGGAATTTTTGGATTCGGTCGCCGCGCTCAAAGCCCGTGATAAAAGCTATGCAATAGCTTAAAAGTGAAGATATGTGAGTCATCAGATATCCGACTTGTTTTTCTGAGAGTCTTATAGTTTTTACTGCGTTTGTCCACCCTAATGACATCATATGCATACTTTTCCATAGATGCTTAAGACTGGATCCGTAAAAATGAAATGCTTATAGCGCATGTAAATAACGTCTTTTTATATATGTAGAAAAAAAGCAAGCGATTTTAAAATGATGAAATTAAAATACTATGAGTAGAGCGTATGTAAATTTTGAGACGATGAAAATTATGATGGTTTAGATTGGAAATGGAAATTCTATGACCACGTCAATTTGGAATATTTTTTTTTTTTTCATTCGCTTTATACCAAACATAAAAGCCTCAATTGAAAATTTCATTATAAGAACTGATCTTTGTTACACTTTACTGATTGCATATGCGATGAAAGTTTAATTATAATAATTTAGACAACTAAATTTTATAAAATAGTTTTTTTTAGCTTATAATAATATTTGTTTGAGATTTAGACTGATCAACCTAAGATGCATTTTTTACTGTAGCTAGTTTTGTGGGTTTATTATAAATCAATGACATAGTTCCTTCCTAAACATTTTCTTTCGTCGAAATTCGACGGATTCCACCTCGTACTTTTAAATGCCAATAATTGCTGATCGTAAATGTTCACTTCACACCATCACAAAAGTTTTTTGCATCACCATGTGCTTTTTCGGTACTTCTAGGTTATTCCATCGACCAATTTCGCCAAATTATACAAATCGCCAAACTAATAGCCAAATTATACATGTTGACATAATTTTTATTTTAAATAACGAAAAACAAATAATTAGTAGAATATTAATAAAAATAATAATAAAAAGTCGAAATAAAAATCACTTAATGACATTTTAAACACATGAATCGCATTTAATGTCATTGAATGTGACATTCACGATCATCCATTATTGACATTTAATCTTATAGTTTGGCGATAATTTTTTGGTCGACGGGATAACCTAGAAGCACCGTTTTTTCATTTGATGCTTTCTTGGCACAGATGCCATATATGCACGACATTGTGCGATATTCTTCTGACACCAATTTCGCAAAAGCTTAGTTTACAAACTTCATTTACATGCATATATATTAAGGTACTACTTAGTTATCCCGTCGACTAATTTCGCCAAACTATACAAATTGCCAAACTCATAGCGAAATTATACGTATAGACATAATTTTCATTTTAAATAACACAATTTTTTTTTTTTTTTTTTTTTTTTTTTTTTTTTTTTAATCTTAATAAGAAATACAAATAAAAAGTCGAAATAAAAATCCCTTAATGGCGTTTTAAACACGTGCATCGTATTTAATGTCATTGGATGCGACATTCACGATCATCCATTATTGGCATATAATATTATAGTTTGGCGATGGTTTTTTGGTCGA
Source organism: Maratus speculifer (assembly GCA_964019185.1). NCBI lineage: Eukaryota > Metazoa > Arthropoda > Arachnida > Araneae > Salticidae > Maratus > Maratus speculifer. The sequence goes on along the minus strand of OZ025292.1, from coordinate 6,269,506 downwards.
CGTGATAACCAAGTAGTACCTCTATTAACTATTTTCTATTATTTTCAAAAGAAAATAATAATGACTAAAAAACGGTGATAATGGATTACCCTTCGACCAAAAAATTATCGCCAAATTATAAAATTAAATGCCAGTAACGGATTATCATAAATGTTACATTCAGTTTAGATTAAATAGGTTACCCATGTTTGTTATGCCATAATGTGATTTTGAATTCAACTTTTTATTTGTACTTTTATTGATGTTTTACTAATTTATTTCTTCTTTCGTTATTTAAAATAAAAATTATGCCAATATGAATTACATGGTGAATAAATTGATGATTTGTACAATTTGGCGAAATTGGTCGACGGGATAATCAAGTAGTATTGCAAAGTTTAATTAATAACAACAGAATGAAATGATTTATAAAATTTAACAAAATTAAATAAAGGTAAATAAATATATATTTTTTTAATAAACATTAGCCCGGTTATCATATCAGACAAAATAACAAAATTTTCGTGCCAATTAGGTACCCTAATGCGTATTTGACATCACATCCCTATTTAAAATGAATTGAATGCTATTTAAGATATGGACAGAATGTGAAGTTTTTGTTTTACTCTATATCTTTTCCTTATGTAAATTAGGACGTTATATGATCATAATTAAAAAATCTTACATTTAGTTCCTGAAAAGAAATTTTGGTTTTCCCAGATACTTTTTTTTCGATGTATTTGTTTTTTTCCCATTTTTTTCTACTACTAAAATTCAAAATGTTAGGACACTCGAGAAAATCATCCCATGGTCATATAAAATGCATGTTATTTGAAAAATTAACCATAAACTAAAAAAAAATAATAATAATAACACTGCGTTCACAACTTTATTATTTAAAGAACTGAAACTAAAAGCTTCGCATTAAAAACAAATAACCATGTTTTTCACGTGATTTGTTTAATTTGAATGAATTATGATACATACATGACAATTTTTATATTAAATTTGGTGGCAATGAATAAAAAAAACTACAATCGCAACAGAAAAAGACAATATTCAACTAGAGGTTTAAGACATAAATTCAATTTTCTCAGAAACCATCAAACATACAAAGATGAAAAAAAAAACGTTCTAAGTTTTATCAAGACGGTAAAAATAAACCAAAAATGAAGTTAATCCATCCATAATATCGTTAGCTATTGCTTGTTGAATTTTTCGTCTTCATTTTTTCGTTAAAAGTTAAATAAAAAACTACAGTAAACTGCAATTTTTTTTTAATGGTATCATTTTATTCGTCTCGTCGAGTTATATCTTTTGAAAACAAAATCACTGTTGTACGTCAACTGGTTCGCCAGAAATTTCAAAAAAATGTTCGCATTTTCTATTTCTTAAACATATTATACCAAACGCTACCGCGTTTGCTATGATATATTAAGCTATTTCATGTATAGTAAAATTGATATATGTCACTGAAGCTTAATATAAATTATACGCTACTGTCTTGCATTACATAGCATTTACAGGGCCATACAAAATATTTCAAGCAGTATATTCTTTCCGAAGTACCGATGTGTCCGATGATGGCTGATGGAGGGATGAAATGCATTTTAATTATGATAAGTGCGTTTATATTTCGCTAAATATATGCACATTATGTGGTGTGTATAAATGTTATAGTTGATATACAGGGCTACCCAAAAGAGCTCACCAACGTTACTGAATATGAGCGTAAATTATTAATACGTGGTTCTTAAATAAGCTATGCATTTTTACGCTGAGCTTCACTCAATTTACTGAGAAATGTTTGCAGAATATAGATAAAAGGATATACAGGGACACGCAAAGAATTCGGTACATGGACTCTTATGAATAATGATTTATGAGAATGTGATTTCAGTTGTTTTAAAAGTGTTTTAGTTTACAGTAAATTTTAGCCTAATGCTGACGTGTACTGGAATACATATTTGGGTACATTTGGCTATACACTGTTATCTCCTTAAATAACAAAGTTTTGTTAAAGATTTCATTAAGTGTTGGAAAGTGCTTCATAATCTACGCTTAACGCATGTTTTTTCTTACTTGTTTACTATTGAAATATCAATTTATATTATTTCTTAATGAAAATTTTCCTTTAAAAGTAAAACATAATCAAGAATGCTTATTTAGAATTTATTTAACTAATTTAAATGAAAGTTATCATGCTGGAATATAATTATGGAATAAAAATACAGGGTTATTACAAAAGAATCATCGGGTTTCCGAAGCGTTTCTTTCGGAACATAATTGGGTTACAACAATGAGTTATATATGAAAATAAAGCGAAAATATACAAAATTGACGTCCATGGTCGCGATTGCAATCTTTCAATTTCAATTCGTCGTCAATTCTTTTTTTTTTTTTTTTTTTTTTTTTTTTTTTTTTTTGAAGTTATTGCATAGCTTTTATCGCGGGCTTTGAGCGCGGCGACCGAATCTAGAAATTCCGTAACGAGAAGAAACCTAACACTCCGGCTAACGTTGTTTCAGTTCGGCAGACTTCGGCACGGTATACTTCGGTAGACTTCGGCAGACATTGGCGCGGTATTTTTTTTTACACAGGACTTCGATAAATACTATTTATAAAATTTGAAACGTATTCGGTGTATATTTTGGGGAAGGGTACCACCTTCACATCTTCGAGGGGGGGGGGGGGGAGAGAACTCGCGTGATACATCGTTATAAAACCCTGTGACTATTCATGTGAATGCGCCCTCTCCCGCCGCCGGCAAATCTTTCAAAATTTTGCCTGATGAGATTTTTTTTTAATGTTGATGACACCCATCGTGTGCTATATTGTTAGAAAAAATTGACCATTTATAAGTTTTTACGCATTCGATGCAATCTCCACCCCCCAGGGGGGTACTTTTTTAAATTTCGTAAACACCCGTCATGTGACATATCTTTGGAAAGCCCTTAAACTGCTTATTCATGTTTTGCACGTCCGGTGCGCCATCCCCCCTCTCGGCCCCCCTGGGGGGCATTTTCTAAATTTGTATATACACCCATCGTGTGGCACATCGTTTACAAGAACTTTAACTGCTCATTCCAATTATGCATGTTTGGGGCGCCGCACCCCACTTTGCTCCCCCCCCAAAGGAACTTTTTAAATTTTTATCCACCCTCTCGTGTTGCATATCTTTAAAAAGGTCTGAAACTGCCTTTTTCTATTATGCATGTCTTGTGTGTCCCCCTCCGCTCTGCCCCCCCCCCAGGGGGCACATTTTTAATTTCTTTACATCATCACTAGTCGTGTGACACATCAATTGAGAGGTCTGCAACTACTTCTTCATATTATGGATGTCTTGTGTGTCACCGTCAACTCTGCCCCACAGGGGGGGGGGGGCACATTTTTAATTTCTTTACAACACCAGTCGTGTGAAACATCATTTGAAAGGCAACTGCTTATTCATATTATGGACGTCTTGTGTGTCACTCCCCGCCACTCTGCCTCCCATGGGGGCACATTTTTAATTTCTTTACAACACCAGTCGTGTGACACATCATTTAAAATGTCTGCAATTGCTTATTCATATTATGGATTCCTGTGTGGCACCCCTCACTCTGCCCCCTAAGGGGGGCACAATTTTAATTTCTTTACGACACCGGTCGTGTGACACATCATTTGAAAGGTCTGCAACTGCTTATTCATATTATGGATGTCTTGTGTGTCACCCCCCCCACTCTGAACCCCAGGAAAGGCACATTTTTAATGTTTTTACAACAACAGTCGTGTGACACATCATTTGAAAGGTCTGCAACTGCTTATTCATATTATGAATGTCTTGTGTGTCACCCCCCACTCTACTCCCCAAAGGGGGGCACATCTTTAATTTCTTTACAACACCAGTCGTGTGACACATCATTTGAAAGGTCTGCAACTGCTTATTCATATTATGGATGTCTTGTGTGTCACCCCCCACTCTGCCCCCCAGGGGGGCACATATTTAATTTCTTTACAACACCAGTCGTGTGACACATCATTTGAAAGGTCTGCAACTGCTTATTCATGGGCACATTTTTAATTTCTTTACAACACCAGTCGTGTGACACATCATTTGAAAGGTCTGCAACTGCTTATTCTTATTATGGATGTCTTGTGTGTCAACCCCCAGGGGGGGCACATTTTTAATTTCTTTACAACACCAGTCGTGTGACACATCATTTGTAAGGTCTGCAACTGCTTATTCATATTATGCATGTCTCGTGTATCACCTCCCAGGGGGGCCCATTTAAGCTATTGCATAGCTTTTATCGAGGGCTTTGAGCGCGGCGACCGAATCTAGAAATTCCATAACGAGAAAAAAAAACCTAACACTCCGGCTAACGTCGTTTCAGTTCGGCAGACTTCGGCAGACTTCGGCAGACTTCTCATTTATTCAATAAAAGAAAAAAATGTTTTCTTATCGGTCATCACGCTCAAAAAGTGTAATTTGAATTAATATCAAAGGCAAAAAAACTGCATAAATAATCAGGGGCGTAAACCCCCTAGTCGCGTAAGGGGGGTGTAGGCTCATAAATTTCCGACTCCAAGAAGGAAAATTTCCGAGTACTATGGCCAACCTTAGGACTAATATACACTCACTTTCAAAAGTTAAACTCGGAGAGGAAAATGCTAATTTTTTTAAGCCAATCAGAATTGAAGAGGATGCAAATCGCTGCAGAGGTAGATATATATGGAAATATGTTAGGTAACAGCCAATCACGTTTTCATGTCAAGAAATATGCAAAAAGGGCAGTTTTATAAGATGCAAGGGGTTACAGAGGTTGGGGGAAGGTTACAGAAGTTGATTGTAAGTGCTGATGGAAGGTGTTTAAAACTTTCGTACAGTTTATTTTGAAGACATATGCGTTTCTGTGACTTCCAGAAGACGAATGTAAGAATCTGAGCCCTGGCGTGCTATGGGGCGCATCGAAGCAGGACAGTCGATCCCAGATGTTGCTCTTTTCTTCGGTGTTCGTCATTCTGTAATTTCACGTTTATGGAAACAATTCCAAACCACACAGACAATTGTCAGAAAACCCATAGTCAGTCGCCCAAGGGTTACAACCCCCATGGAAGATAGATATATTGCTATGTGTGACATCTATGGTTGCAGCGTCCATTGGTAAGGCGATATCTGCAGCTACTCTACGCCGAAGATAGCATATGAGTGGATTGTACGCCTGGGTACCTCTAGTTTGTGTTCCTCTGTCTTTCCAATCAAGAGGGGCACGATTAAAGTGGTGCCGGGAACACGTCAATTGGACTGTGTCTGACTGGAGCAATGTCGCGTTTACTGGTGAGTCAAGATTTGCTCTGCAGCCAGATGACAGGCATATAAGGATATGAAATGAACAAGGAACACACAGTCAACCCCAAAACATCACCAAGGATCACGCATTTCGAGGCGGAAACATTATGGTGTGGGCAGAGAATTCATTAGGATACCGCACCGACCTGCGCATCTTTAAACTGGGTTCTGTGACGGCTGTCCGGTATCGAGATGAAGTCCTAGAACTCATTGTGAGATTGTACGCTGCAGCAATTGGTCCTACTTTTGTTTTAATGCACGATAACGCACGTCCTCATAGAGCTGGCATCGTCAATGACTACCTGAAGATTGAAGGGATTACGCGTATGGCGTGGCCAGCATATTCGACCGACCTTAATCTCATTGAAAATCTTTGGGATACTCTCGTCCGTGCTGTAAGTTTACGTTTCCCACCTCCAGCCACTCTTATTGTGCTGGAAACTACTCTACAAGACGAAGGGAGATTGCTTAATTCTGCGGTGGTTGACGGCCTAACTGAAAGCATGGTCACAAGGTTTTAGCTCTGTATACAGATGAAGGGGGATTATATACCCTATTAATCATAGAAAAATCCAATTCTTTTTCATTTTATGCTGTTTATTTTCACTTTATACATAATTCTGTTTAAGTCTCCAGTATGTCATTATCTGATAACTTATAAAAATTTAATATTGTTTTTATTTCTGTATATAATTATTGATTTTGTTTTATGCATAAATATATATGCTACTTTCCTGCCGAATTTTGTGTCAATCAAAGCAGAATTTGTTGATTTTTTTGCATTTTACATCTTCGTGCTTAACTTTAGAAAATGAGTGTATATACACAGTCGTCTCTCGTTAATTCGAATTCGTCGGGACCACAAGAAATGTTCGAATTATCCAGCGTTCGAATTATGGAAAGTAAGAGAGGAAAACATGTTTAAAGGGATACTATTTAAAAAGAATTAATGTTGTAATATTTTTAAAACATATTTCGATTGTTATCATTAAAATATGATTTAATATTAAATTAATATAATATAAATACATAAACTGATTAAAGCATTAGGAATGAGCAAAAACGAAGATAGGGTGGAGGTGTTATTGATGGACACACAGGGCACTAAAAAAGAGAATGGTAAATGCATGCTATTTGTATACTTGTTCAAAACTATTCTGGCAAAAACAAAAGAAAGAAAATTGTTTCAAAGATCTGAATTCCGGGAGAAAGTAAAGAAAATGGAAAAAAATAGGAGTTTCGTTAGTTCGAATTAAACAAAGTCAAGAGAAAATGAGTTCGAATAAATGAAAATTTTTAACGTTATTCTGCTATTGAAAATCGGAACTTCATGTTTAGTTCGAATTAAGCGAAAATTAGACTTATCCGATTTCGAATTTTATATATGTATATTCATGTATAATTCTCAAGATAATTATGACTTAGGTATCGAGTTAGTCAAATAATCTTATGTTATTATTAGTCTTATATAACCATATATTTTTCCCATTATTAAAAGGTCTCCTGATGGGATGCAATAATCGTAACACCCGAGAGGGCCACGGGTAATGCTCAGTACGAATAAGCAGTCACAGGGCTTATCAACGATATATCACATGAAAGTTGCCGGCTAAATTTAAAAATGTGATCGCCCGTGATATATCACAAGAGAGATGTAGACCATATTTAGGAAATTGTCCTCCCTACCAGAATAGACCCTTTCCCTAACTGATTTTCATACATTATAAATAATATTTATCTGAGGGCCCCGTAAAAACACCGAACTAAAAAGATAAAACGCTACAATTTCGAAAAAGATCGAAAATTGTCCCCGGTAGGGAAATAGGAGGGGGTCAGCGGGAAGAAAGAGAGATTTATAATATGAAAGAGTGATCTGAGGGTTTTTCTATGATAGGTCACATGATGGATCCAAAAAGGTATGGAATTTTTCCACCCCACTTTAACCTCCTCGGGGGTAGGAAATTTTAAAATATCGCTGAAACACGTATTTAATTAGTTTTTAATACTTTTAAATAATTATTATTAGTTTTTAATAAATTTTTCGACCCTCTTCCTTTTTTAACCCACTTATGGGGAATTTCTGAAATCGTTGGATTATGTGTTTGATAATTTTTTAGTAGATTTATTTTCTGAAATTCCGCGCTCCCACCTTAAATGTTTGCTGAGATACGGCAAGTTGTTCCAGAATTTTTGACCCTCCCCCTTCCGCCGCTTGTCCCTCTTAGGGGGATAATTTCAAACATTCCATCTTAGTGCACGCTTATATCATAAGAAGTATTTTATCTCCAATTTTCGAGCTGTGAGTTTTGTAATTGACACATAGGGCGGGAGGTCCAGCGCCCAGTCGTCTTTCTTAATATAAGATTTAATTCTTTTTAACAACAAACTTTAAAGCAGCGTAACAATTTGGTGATATCCATCATTTTTCCGATTCAACAAAATGTAATAGTATTAACACTAGAACCGCGGTGACGGGTTATTTTGACCCGTATTATATGCAAAGATGTTTATTCCAACCAGAAAACTCTTTATAAAATTAGTTAAATATAACTAGGCAAAAATAATTTCAATATGCAACTTAAACAGTTTTGAATGAAAATTCCGGTGAGAAATAGTTTTATAAAACTTGAATGACTTTTCCCGCGGTTCTAGTGTTAATAAAAATTTAAAAAATTGAATACAATTGATTCAGGAAAAAGAAAACGCACGTATTATTTCTGAGAGAAGTAAACTCATATAGACTGTAAAATATCCAGATTATTTTGAGATAAAAATTCAAATATATTGGATACAATTATACAAATGGATATTTTTAATTTTCATCCTGTATCATATATATTTCTTAAGCAAATTTTTTAATCAGTCAAAAATTATGTAACAAAGTAAATAAAAACAATTTCACATTTTTAACTTTTTTTAAATAAAATGAAAAACAATTTCACATTTTTAATTTTTTTTTTTTTTTTTTTTTTTGATAAAATAAAAAGAAAACACAAAATTAGTTAGTAGGAATAATTAAAACCATAATTATTTTCAATTAAGGTAAAATTTGTATGGAGTGGAAAATATCCAGATTTTGATATGGAAAAATACAAAATATTTGTATTTCAGTTTTGAATTTTCATCGGATACCACCTAAATTCTGTGATACATATTTCTAACTAAATTTAAAATTTAAATAAAAAAATAGAAGTTTTTTCACTTTAGTCAGTATACCTTAAAGTTTCGACGCTAAACTAAAAGCTTTCCGACAGTAAACCAATACAGGTGGATTTCGATATCTCGAAGGAAAAAAAATCGGAATATCAAGGTTTCGTTTAAAATATCACGGTTACAAATTGTCATATCGAGGTTTTCGAGTACACACTGTTTGTCAAATCAAAATTTTTCTGAATATTTTTATCAGAAAAATAAAACCCTATATATTAATAAATTGTATTAAATAATTAGTAAATTAAAGTAATTAGTAAATTACCAGTTAGTTAAATTAATTAATAATAGTTCCGGCTAAGAATAAATTTGTTTTCTTCGTTCTAAATTGTTTTTTATTTTTCTAATTAGAAACTGCAAGTGGAAATAAATCCGATTACGAATAAAATTTTATAGGTTTTCTTCGATCTAACTTGTTTTTCTTATTTAATTAAAAACTATAAAAATATTTCTCCAATTCATAAATACTTACAGATTAATACTTTTTTTCGGCTAAATTTACTTTTTTTCCGATCGAACAAGAATTTTTCCGACTGACTTTTCGTTTTTCCAATTTATATTTTTTTATAGTATAGATTAATACGTAATACTATCTTTTTTCGACTAAACATGCCTTTTCCGATGGAACGGAAAACTTTCCGAATGATATTTTCGTTTTTCCAATTTATAAGTTTTTATAGTTTAATATCATTTTTTTCCGATCGAACAAGAATTTTTCCGACTGACTTCTTCGTTTTTCCAATTTATAAATTTTTATAGGTTAATAAGTAATACTATTTTTTCCGACTAAACATGCCTTTTCCGATGGAAACGGAAAATTTTCCGAATGATATCGTTTTTCCAATTTATAAATTTTATGGATTAATGCCATTTTATCCGATCGAACAAGAATTTTTCTGACTGATTTTTCCGTTTTTCCAATTTATAAGTTTTTATAGGATAATACGTAATATTATTTATTCCGACTAAACACGCCTTTTTTGATGTAACATGAGATTTTCCGAATGATATTTCCATTTTCCCAGTTAATAAGTTTTTATAGGTCAGTACCATATTTTCAGACTAAACTTTTTCCGATCGATCTGGGAAATTTCTGACTGATTTCTTCTTGGGGGGGGGGGGGGGGGGGTAGAGGTCTGCACGGGCCGGGCTTCGGCCCGCGGGCCGGGCTCGGGCCGATTTCCAATAATGGCATTCGGGCCGGGCCGGGCTCGGGCCTTACTTCTGAAGACTCGGGCCGGGCCGGGCCGGGCCTAGTCACTAATCCTTTCGGGCCGGGCCGGGTCGGGCCTAGTGACTAATCTTTTCGGGCCGGGCTGAGCTCGGGCCTTAATTTTTTTGCAGGAGTATCGGGCCGGGTCTAGCTTTTTTTTCCGTACAAAGCCGAGATTGATTCCATTATTCCTAGTTTTCATGGACCAAAACAATCAGTTCTTATTGAATCTTCCTATATGAAAATCTTTTTCTCGACTTTTTATAAATCAGTAATATTTGGCTTTGTCCAAAAATTTCTACAAAAAAAGCATATACTTTTAAGCCGTCATTATTCTACAATTAAACATTAGAATTTATTCCTTTTAAAGAATCGTAGATTACTAGGCGTTTTAAAATAGAATTAAACACACACACACACACACAAAAACATGATTATGACGGAATTTTTTGTTAAACTGAAAACTGAAAGTTTCTTTTAAAATGTTCATCCATGCAAAATGAATACAACAATACGGGAGAAAAAAATATATTAAACATTTACATCTGTTAAGAAGGGAATGCATTTTTTTTCGTTCCAAAGCGATTTCGTCTTTGGAAATTTTACCATATACCGCTTTTTCGATTTTTTGTCTCCATTACAGGGAATATGGATTAATAATAAGGTATTTGTATCCTATATGAACAGGGCTCTCAGTATGGACACTCCTAATATTTTTAAAGGTAATAATTTTGCTCGAGAGATGGTTCAACATTTTCGCGAAGAAAAGCAGTTGAAGAGATAATTAAGGCTGGGAAAGTGTAAGAAAAACGTGCTGTTCGCCATTTAGGAGGAAATTTGTTGTTTCGATATGTGCTGATCTTAATTACTTGTAAGCTTAAAATTTTATTAGATATGGTAAAATTGCATTAAATGTTGAAAAGTGGAATATTTTAGAAAGCTAATAAAACATATTTTCGATTGCTATTGCATATTTTGCTTTAAAATATTTTTCTTATTCATTTGTTACAAGATTTAGTAAAACTACGCCCGGTTCCCAATATGGACAGCTTATGTCACCTTCGACTACAACTGTAAGAATGAAAAAAATACAATGTTGCCAAACAATAAATTGAAAAGGCATCAAAGTGGTAAAATCTTTGTTCAAAAAGATGCCATTTGAACAATCCCCCAAAAACCTTCTTCCAAAAAACCCTTGCAGAAAAATAAAACGAAGCCCCCCCCCCAGTAGGATATATGTTGGCGAAATCGTAGGTACCAATGGTAGGACTTCCTCAACAAAGGAGAGCTGGTACTGCTTCTTTTGCAGTATTGGTGCTTTTTCAAACATGCGGCCATGCATCACATGTGGCAGATATGTTCATGAGGATTATGTGGGACTTACTGCCCATGGTGAAAAAGTTTCTCTTTGTCCATGCTGTGAGGACTGAGTAATACCAGATGTAAATCCGCAAACAGATGCAATAAAGCTAAGCAAAACCAACAATATTATTTCATAATATTTACTAGTAACTAAGGGGCTTTGCATGGGTCTTGGATAAAAACAGAAAATGACCCCTCCTTTCTAAAATGCATGTTCTGAAGATATTTACTGCCCCCCTCCTCCTCCGAATATTTTAAGATACATTTTTTTTTATTCCCTCTCCTCTAAAATCCCTTGGAAAAGTGGCTCTTCCATACACACTGTGTAGAAAGTCAATAAGGAAACCTATCCATAATAGGGACAGGTAGTTCCTTATATGGACACTTGTAAACATTTTTTTGTTTTTATCATTTAAATTAAACCAGAATAGTTACAAAGTCGCTAATTTTAATAATGATAGTCAATAGTCCAGGGATAGTGGTCACATATTTTTGGAGTCCTATGACTTGTACATGGGGGTGGAAAAAATACATTTTCCTTAGAGTGTCCATATTGGGTACAGGTACCTTACTAGTGAAAACTGAAACATTTACATACAACAAACAAAGATTCATTTAAAAGCATAAATATCGTAGCCTACGGCACTTCTGCATAAATTTAGATTATAAACATGGAAAAAAAAAGACTAATATAATTTTTTGGGGGTCAAAACTCTTCCATAAGATTAAAGATCAATGTTCTGTAGAAATTTACTCGAGCCGGGCCGGGTTCGGGCCGAATTTTAAACTTTTTTCCGGACCGGGCCGAGCTCGGGCCGAAATTTTAACTTTCGGGCCGGGCCGGGTCGGGCCATTATTTTTTTCGTTCGGGCCGGGCCGGGCTCGGGCCGAGATTTTAACTTTCGGGCCGGGCCGGGTCGGGCCGGGTCGGGCCAATATTTCTTTCGTTCGGGCCGGGCCGGGCCCGGGCCGAAATTTTAACTTTCGGGCCGGGCCCGGGCCTGGAAATTTCGGCCCGTGCAGACCTCTAGGGGGGGTGCCTATATATATATATATATATATATATATATATATAATATTTTCGACTAAACATACATTTTTCCGATCAAACGGGAATTTTTCCGACTGACTTTTTCATTTTTCCAATTTGTAAGTCTTTATAGGTAAATACCATTTTCCCGACTAAGCATACATTTTTCCTATCGAACGGGAATTTTTCCGACTGACTTTTTCGTTTTTCCAATTTGTAAGTCATTATAGTAAATAATTTTTTTCCGACTAAACGAACATTGTTAAAATTTGTAAGTCCTTATAGGTAAATACTATTTTTAAGAATAAACGTACATTTTCCCTATCGAACGGGAATTTTTCCGACTGATATTTTCGTTTTTCCAATTTCTAAGTCTGTCGTAAATAACATTTTTCCGACTAAACGGACATTTTCCCGACTGATTTTTTTTCCATTTATTCAATTTATAAGTTTATATAGATAAATACAATTTTTTTTCCGACTAAGTTTATAATTTCACCGATAAAGACGAAAATTTCCGACTGATTTACTCGAGGGGGGGTGCCGCACCCCCCCATACCCCCCCGGGATTTACGCCCCTGTAAATAATAAATAAATTAATAATTATAATTGCATAAGTTGATAAAAAATGCTATGCAATAGCTTTACCGCGGCAGTCCCCGAGTGTCACACGTATTTTTTTTTTTTTTTTTTGGGGGGGGGGGGGGAATTACGGATGAAACTCGCGCTAATTCGATTCACTCTTTCTTCACTAACGCTTGGTCTGCCGGAACTTTTGCCTTTACATAAACAATCGTTTTCTTTGAACTATCGATACCAGCGCAGAATGCTTTGTTGGGTTGCATTAGTATGCCTTTCAGAATGCTTTCAAGACGGTTATAAGTTATTCACACTTTGAAAATACTAGTACACAAAACGCTTTCTGCTATCCAGTCGTCATTTCGAATATGACGTTCGCGCAGTAACCACGGCAACCAATCACACATGACACATACGCACCCAAAATTTTAATTAACGCCCTCTCGTTTGCGTTGTCATGGAAACATGTATGTTTCCTAGTTTGCACGCAGTAACGTATCAAAACCTGATTATTCATTTGTAATAACCCTGTATTTTAACATAATAACTTCATTTCAATATTTTTGTGTTTATATTTTTTTACATGACTATTTATCATTTTAAGAGTAATGAATCATTCAAACTATACTCATCCTTTAAAAAAAAGAATGCTAAACTTAAATAAATCTATCAATAAGTGACAATTCAAAATGAAGTTTAAGTTTCATGATCATGTATGATGAGATTATATGAATAAAAAATACAAATAAGGACTTATAAGAGTTTTGCAATCATGGTCTTGTACTTGTTTGGATTGAAAGTGTGCTGACATTAAAAAATAACCTATCGTTTAGTAGGGTTATTCAGCGTTAGAAATATGGAAACAATTTTTTGAATAGGTACGATAGTTTCTGATTAATCATGATTTTAGAGCGTTTTCTGTTAATTTCATTTTGAATTCTTTACAACCACACAATGCTAGAATTTATATTTTAAAAGTAATTTCCGTGTCAAATTTTAAAATTCTAACCCTAACAGTTTCAAAGAAACACTCGTTTTCGAGTGTTTTTTGTTTTGAGACAGGCTAACAATATAAAAAAGTAGCCTGTGTTGGAATTTCAATGTCACCAAATGCTTTGTGACTATTATTTTAAAAATCGATTTGATAGCTATAGAGAATATCTCCGAGAAAAAATAAAAATTTCTTTTGTATAAGTTAAAATCGATCTTCCTATGATTATGGAGAAAAAAATAATAAAATCTGCTGTAGATAATTGATTTAACTTTAACTAAACTTTCTGACCGGATAAGTTTAAACTTAAGTGGTTCTTTCACAATATACAAAACTCGATAAGTAAAAAATTATCCACGAAGAAATTTTCGTTTGTTTGTTCTTGCATCCTTAAAACCTGCAGCATAAATCTCTTTTTCTTGATATTTTCTCTCCCTTTTAAATAATTAGCATGAATGCGAGACATCGACTTAGATGTTGCCACAAGATAGCAAAATCAACATCCTCTTCACGCGACAACAGGAAACAGCAACTTATTCACTCAACCCAAATCCTTTTATTCTTTTATTGAAAGCGATTGAAAGCACATAAAAGATTTTTATTTTTTAAAGTGTCAACTGAAGTGAAACCGCAAGAAAAGGAAAAATCACTTGATGCCGATTCGCATATTAAAATTTTAATGCAAATTGCAAGATTTTTCAAATTGATAAGAGGAAAGTTAAAGGAAGAAAGAAAGGTTTTCTTGATTAAGTAGAATTAAGAACGAAGAAATTATTGAGGAATTGTTAAAACGACACTACTATTATAATTTTCATTGTTTTTATTATTACATTATTATTACGAGGGCGGTTCAATAAGTACCCGTGTTAGAAATGAAGACACCGTTTTTTTTTCAAAAATTTTTTTTTTTATTTTTCAACATAGTCCCCTTTTAGAAAGATACACTTCTCCCAACGTTCCGGCCATTTTTCTAACCCCTCCAAAAAATAGGATTTGTCGAACTCTGCAAAATATGCCTCTGACTTCCTCGTTTGAGCTAATTTTTTTTTCCCGCGAGCCATTTCTGCATGTTAGGCAGGGCCGTAGCCAGAAGTGAATAATAGGGGGGGCTCAAGAAAATGTAGGGGGGGGGCTCATGTTTTTTTTTCTCTCACTCTGATGTAGAAAGATAAATTAGTGCATATTCATATCGTATGTACTATTTTTCTTATTAAACTGTTGTAATAACCTCATTTTAAGCTAAGAGAAGAATAAGCTGGTGAAAAATTCGAGTGTATAAAGAGTGCAAAATTAAACATCATGTTAGCTTCGTATGTGCAAATAGGAAGAGCGAGTGTTGAAACTTATTTTAGTTATAATTTAGTATTTCTACAAAACTTTGAAAAGGCCTCAAAACTAAATTAGATTTTTGAGCAGAATTTCATTTGGATTTTCAAAAAAGAAATTCATTGAGAAACCATGAAATCTTTTCTAAGAGAGGCTCAAAATGCTTTAAGGGTTGAGGGGGAGGGGGCTGAGCCAGCACATCCTTAACTACGCCCTATCTGTCATACTAGAACTTTCTGACAGAGTAATTGAAATGCCTCTGTATTTTCGAATAAAAATTTTCTAATAACATCAAATCTGCTTTTTTAAAAAATCACATGAAAAGGTTAGTCATATATATGCCTTGCTATCTTTATAGTTTGCACTCGCATCTTGAGTAATTCATGACAGATAATTATAAAAAAAGAAGTTCATAGGTTTAAATATATAGGTTATAGAATATTCGTCAAAAACGAATTTTCGTAAAACTCAGAATTTTGGTCGAAAACGCAAAAGAATTGGCGTTCGATCTCTAATACTTATACTGGTGAAATAAATGATGATGTCAACAAGTAAATAAAAGCTTACAGTTCACTTGTTTCGAAATAGTTGCAACCTTTAATCTTTTTTTTTTTTTTTTTTTTTTTTTTTTTTTTTTTTTAATCTGCCCTCAAGGAAGCTTAAGTTTCATTCTTTTACAATAAAAACATTAACAAAATCCAAGTTGTATTTTGCATTTAAAATTATTACTGTGTTCATTCAAAAATTAAAAGCATGTACATTTGAATTGGCTATTGGCATTTTTCTTTGATTACCATTCATAAATCAAGGACTATATATATATTTTTAAAATTTAAACTAGAAATATTCCAATATACAACAAAATGTTTATCATAAGATAATATTTATGATAAAATTAATTATAAGTTTGATCTATGCTAGTAATAGAAAACGCTACAGAATAAATATTTTCAGTATATAACTAATGCTGATACAATATAATATAAATAATATGCCAAAAGTAATTAAAATGCTCACATTTCACCTATTTAAAACGAGTTGTAATCTTCATTTCTAATCATTATCTTTTTTTTAACAAAAAGAGAACTTCAATTATTGTTATATAATAAAAGCATAAACAAATTCACTCATAGATAAAGAATTTTAAAATTATTTTTATACACAGTCAAATGTTAAAAACATTTGCAATTGAGTATACTATTAAAAAAATTCTTTAAAACTTCAAACACGAGGCAAAATATGAATACTTAAAACTTTATTTTATACTAGAAGCAAAACAGGATTAAAAAATTCTTCAGAAAAAACGCTTTATAGAAAAATGCTAAAATACCAAATTGCAACGAACTGCAGTTTTCATGTAACACGAAAACAAAATAATAAAAACAAACAATAGTAATGTAACAAACACACTTTTGTAACAAATGGAATTTTTTTTAAACCAATTTGGAAAAATATAATTAAGTATGCTTTAATGGATACATGAAACAATATAAAATATTTAAGTTAAATAGATATATAAATACGAATGGTTATATAAGCATTATAAATGTGAAAACTAACCTTGTAGTGATACTAAATACATAAACTGAAAAAAGTAGATTTAAAAGGAATAAAGTAGTGTCAACAAATTGAAGTTCACCTGCTTTAAAACAATTGAAGTCTTCTATTCTTTTTCTCATTAAATTTTTTAAGGAAAACTTCCATATTGATTGTTTCTGTTCTTTCTTTTTCAAACGCAAGAAAACACAAATCGGCCATTCTTTGATGAGACATTGTTAGTCTTTGTGGACGATTTATTCTTGTAAGGACTGAAAATGTTGATTCATATATTGCAGTACTACATCCAAAAGTTTTAACAGTTGCTAATAGTTTATAAGTGTCTTCAAATGCAACCCTATATTTAAAAAGTTCATTAAATACAACTGTGTGTTTGGATTTTCTTCAATGGTTCTTTTTATGAAATTCTTTACAACAATTATTTCATTTTAGATGGAAGCTTAACATTATAATTTTCTAATATCTTCATTTTATTTAAATCCATATCAAGCTCTGCACTTGACAGCGCTAGAAGTAACTTATCGTTATTATTAAACCGCCTTTTCATTTCATTTAATACTATATCTAAAGTTTCAAAATAAATAGCTT
This sequence comes from Maratus speculifer, assembly GCA_964019185.1. NCBI lineage: Eukaryota > Metazoa > Arthropoda > Arachnida > Araneae > Salticidae > Maratus > Maratus speculifer. Next base: position 6,252,339 of record OZ025292.1, on the reverse strand, counting down.
TTAGATGTAATGTTTCATCAATATTCGAGCTAGCACCTGTAGTTTCTACAATTAAATAATCTCTGAATTTTGTAGAAGTGGTTTTTCTTCGCTTTTTTGAACATATTTCTTCTTCCTCTTCCTCAACAACAAATTCAGTGGACATCAAATTAAAAATTTCTTCGTAAATTTCATTTGACCTTAAACAAGTAAGTGAATCTATTGTAGAATCTACAATTCTTAAAGAATCAGTTAAACTAGTTTCTAGCTTTTGAAATAATTGGTTTGCAGGATCTAGCGTTTCAAGAATTCTCTTCAAAAATATTAAGCAGAATTTGAAAGCTTTAGTTTTCATTATCGTTAACAAACCAGTGCTTTCTGCAATGTTTACTCCATCTTGTTTTCTGTCCAGTTTTACTTCTTCTAGAGTATTCAGAATTTTTTATAATCGTTATACACAATTTTTGTAACATGTAAATGTCCACTCCATCGCTGTTCTAATAAACGAACAAGGGATTGACCTTCATATTTCTTAGCTATGTTACCTTTTCTCAAAAAGTTGTACAGCATGGAACACTGATCAAAAAACTGTTTGGTTTAACTTACATCATTTATTGCTTTTATAATTACTAAATGAAGTCTGTGCCTGCAGCAATGTACATATGGGATATTTCTATCAAGATGTTTCTGCAATATAGCTTGGACCCCTTCTTTTTCACCGCTCATGACTGAAGCACCATCAAAACATTGACTCAAAATTTTAGAATTATCTAAATTACAATCATGAAGGATCTTTAAAGTTAAATCAGCAAATGTTTTTGCATCCAAGTCAGAACATGTTTTTATTGTGATAATTGATTCTTTTATTTTCCCGTCCTTTACGTATCTTGCTCCTAATGCAACATTTTCTCTATTATTTCTATCACGCGTTCCGTCTTCCAAAATCGAAAACCAGGGAACATCAGCATTGTTAATGTCATTTGATATATCTTCTGACACTATTTCAGCAAGGATTTGTATTACATCATTTTGTATTTCAGGTGAAGTGTATTTTGCATTAATTGGCACTGATTTGACACATTTTGCAAGTTTATTGTCCGTTTTGATTGTGTATTTAAAAAGGTTTTGAAATAAACTAATTTCCTCGTGTTCATCTATATCATACGTACCACGTAATGAAAGTTCATTTATAACTAAGAACTGTAAGATTTCTGCAATAGATTGAACATAATATCGGTTTTTTTCTAGAACATCATTACATACCAAAGATGACACACTTAAATTCATCTTTTCACATTCTTCTCTTTCTGTCCACATGCTCATTGATATTATATGATTCTGTGACGAAGCATGCTTTTGAAACCCTCTGTCCTTGGACAATGCTTTTTCCCAATTCCGGAAACCGGCTGAGATAAATGGATTTTCTTTAGTCTTCGAATGAGGAAACTGTCGACAAGGATAAAAAAATACAGCATCTCTGCTCTTGGAATATTCCAGCCACTTAAATTTTTTCATCCAATCTGGTTGAGAACTCCTGTTATCCGCATTTTTTGGGTACTCTGATAAATTTGTATTTTTTAAATTTCTATCGCCCACCTTCGATATGTCACTAGGTGCATCCTGCCTGACAAGTCACCGAAGACCGAAAGAATAACCTTCACGCCTGTTGAGTTTCTGATATCCGATTGCGTAATACGGACTAAAAATCATAAAATCACTTACAACAACAGAGGGGGGGGGGGATACGACACCTCATTGACCGAATGAAAACTTTGCCTCCCCGGCTAAGAGCAGATTTCTGTAAAATAAATTGATAATTTAAAAATTCCCTTTTTTTAATTAAACCACACACACAAGAAAAAACAATTATTAACATAAATATAAAAAAATATATAATAAAAAAAGAGTTATTTACACTTCCTGGATCCTAGCCAAGCTAAATTCTACATTTTCTTTAAAAAAAAAGAAAAAAAAATATATATATATATATAATGCGTTACCGGGTTTTTGGCGCCGGCTGATCATGGCGCCACACATGCGTCACCCATGTATACTCCCCCCCCCCAGGGGGATACCTTCTTTAGGTATTCACGGGCTTCACAACCCCGGGGCACCCGAGTGATCTTTCTCTTTTCCATTTCCTCTTACTCCTCTTGTCTTCCTTTCATCTTTGTTTCACTCTCGTTGTGGTTTCCTTTTCGGAGGTGAGGGCAATTCTGTATGAGCCGATATCATCTTGCGTATCGACTCGTAGAGAATTGTAAACCACCCACGTGTTGGCCGTGCGTGGCGACCCGTGTCCCTGGAAAGGGGGATCCTGGCAGTTGAGGGAAACCAACACACTGCTTTGGCCTCTGCTTCAGGTAGACGGGAGGTGCATATTGGTCCCGTATGCATCAATCGGCTGGTCAGCTGGCTGTAGGGATCAAGCGAGCGAGCAACTACTAGTCATCTCGTTAAGGGTGGAGGCTGACATAGGGTTGTCTTGTGACCGTATGGGCCCTGGTTAGCACTGGTGCACGAATGTGCATCCCCTTGTTGGGCTCGGTAATGGGTGGTGCGACCGGGGTCTGAATTTTATTACTTTTAACATGGATGGAAAAACTTCATTTCCTTCTATGTCTCTCCCCAGTGGAGAGCAACAAACTGTACAGACTCCTTCCTTCACACGCTTTTTTATCGTTAAACGTACTGATAGCCACTCTGATAGTTCCTTTGGTAAAACGTCACCATTTCTCATAGCTAAAACTTTCCAGTCTGTCTTAGGGAATGGTCATACTCTAAAAAAATTAAAATCTGGAGATTTACTAGTTGAGGTTTCTACTACTAAACAATCACAGCTTCTTTCTAATAGCTCTACAGTAGGTCCTTTTTCTGTTTCTGTTCAGGTGCATAAAACTCTAAATACAAGCCGTGGTGTTATTTCTGAACCAGACCTTTTATTCTCTACGAAAGATGAACTCTTAGAAAACCTAAAAGACCAAAATATTATAGATGCACGTCGTATCACGATCCGTCGGAATGGCCAAGTCCTTCCTACAAAGCATGTCATTCTCACTTTCAATAGCCCTACTTTACCTACAAGAATTAAAGCTGCTTACCTGAATTGTCCTGTCAGACCATACATTCCTAATCCTCTCCGTTGTTTTAAATGTCAACGATACGGCCACACCAAAACTAACTGTCGTGGTTCGCTTACCTGTGCACGCTGTGCAGAAGTTGACCATGACAGCAATTCATGTGAAAAATGAGAACGCTGCATAAATTGCAAAGGTAATCATACAGCTTTCTCTCGCTCTTGCCCAAACTGGATCCGTGAAAAAGAAATTCTAACTGTAAAAATAATGCAAAATCTTTCCTACCCAGAAGCTCGTAAAATCGTAGAATCCAGAACCCCGTCTGTCAGCGTGTCTTATTCAAGCCTATTGAAACAGCAGTCTAAATCTGTAAGACATATTAGCACCCAGACTGACGTGTCTATGTCATCAAAAAAGTCAGCCAAAACACAATCAACAAACACCCCAATCAAAGATTCCCGTGACATCTGTTTACCTTCGTCAGCTACTTCTCCAAAAAATGCCCCAAGTTCATCTGCTCTAAACATGAAAAAAAACCAACTCTAGTCAGATAGTGAAAACTTCCATTCGAAAAGAAAAAACCAAGACTGGGGCCAAAACTGTTACAAACTCAAAAACACCACAGAAATCAAATATACTTAAAAAACAAATAGATACCAAAAAACCCCATCTCCAGCATCTCCCAAGTGGCAGACTGTTGTTAAAAGAAAGAAAAGCTTATCGCTAAGCCCATGCATTACGAATTTTAAAGATCCCAGGAAACTCCAGCATTATGTCCAAGAGGCTATGGAATCCGAAGCTTATGGAAGTGGCTCGGATTCCGAGGAAAACACTGTGTTTGAGGAATATGTGCCTGGTTGAACTTGATTTGTTTTTTATTGGCTATTGGTTTTATGTTTTAGATTCTCTGTTGTATTTGGCTTTTGTGTTTCTTGTTATGTTGTTGTAATTACTTTAGAATTTTAACTATTTTTGGAACTTTAACTTTTTAATTTTTAAATGTCTTTGACTGGTATTAATTGTTTTTAATTTCATATGTCACCGCATTTCCTTTTTCTTTTAATTCATATCTATGAGAGGTTTTTAATGTGGTATTCATTTTTTAAGCTTTGACTTTATTTTACCCCTCCTTGGTTCTTGGCGCAGCATGTCCCACAGGGGACCTTGCGCCATAAAACTCAATTCAACAACCAACCCATGTATACTAGCAGTAGAAGACAATAATACCAATAATAATTAGATAGGATGCACATTACAAAATACCAACGATTTAAATTTACAAATCTATAAATAACTCATTCACCTCGCCGACAAATGGAGGGGGGGGGGGGGGTTAAGATAATAAATATTTCTGTGGATAATTTGCCAAACCAAACTGTTGATTGTTAAAAGCAAAAATATTTTTTATGATCATAATTAAGTACTTTTTTTCCATTTCAGAAAAGATTGCTCAACTTGAAATGGAAATCGATAAATAATGAACGTTGATGATTAGATTCAAATGTTTGTTTTATTTCTGCTAAACATAAACCGAATAATCTAGATAAATTTTTGAAGTATATACAAATTTATATTGATTGCAAAACATCATAATGTACGATTATAGACATTCAAAAGATTTGCACAGGCCGGGTTTGGGCCAATTTCTCATTTTGATTTTTTAAACAGTTTTATTTAGTGACCTTGGAATATTTTTCAGGGGGGGCTCAAAAATTTTTAGGGGGGGCTGAGCCGCCCCTGGCACCCCCCTAGCTACGGGCCTGATGTTAGGGAACAAGAAAAAGTCGCAGGGTGCCAGATCGGGTGAATAAGGGGGTGCAGCAGCAATTCATAAAGCAATTCATGCAGTTTGGCAGCGACAACTCCAGATGAATGTCCTGGTGCGTTATCGTGAACGCGGCACCCATCGGGCCGAAAATTTTTTCATCCCCAACTTGTCATGCAAAATATGAATTGCCGTTCCGGGTGACACGCCTACAGCCTCTGCTACTTCGTGCACCTTCGTTCGTCGATCAGCGAGAATCATGTAATGGACTTTTTCAATGATTTCCTCGGTAACCACATCTGGTCGCTCATCATCGAAAACGGAAGTTCGCCCACGTTTAAATTCGTTGAACCAATATCTAACTGTGGTCATAGATGGCGACGTGTCCCCATAAACAGCATCCAACTTTGCTTTTATCTCCTCGCATTTTTTCTCATCCAAAAACAAAAAGCGGATTACCGAACGATATCCATCTTAGCGAAAATCACGAAACACGTCTTACTCGAATGGCTGCCAAATCCAAACTAACCTATCAATCAGTCTGAAATTTTTATAGATGTCGTTTTATAGATGGCAGCACACGATGATAACAGCAACTTCCCTGAGAAACGTCCTTTGTCTTCAAACACGGGTACTTATTGAACCACCCTCGTATTATTACAAGTGTGCTGCAGTCCAGTGCTAAATCGACTTCTGGACGAAATGGTGACCGATTCCTTGCTACAAAACCTTAATAATGTTTTTCTTTAATTTAATCTTGGTAGACCTTTTCTTTTTAGCAATTTTAGCTTTCATTACAAGCCAAAATACTTGAATTTGTTTAAGATTAAGACTATTACCGGGTCTGTCTATAGCTGTAATACTACATTTTTTTCTGATAGGCCTGGGCCTAAAATGAGGGAAATAGCTGTAAAATTATGTTATTAATTTTTGTTATATTGTGGAGATAAAAACTTGCAAATGACACTGGAAAATCCTTTTGAATAAATTATATTCGACTTACTAGTTTCATTGTATGATATAGTGTTAAATCTTGTTTAAAAATGTCATTTCCAACATTTAAAATTATTAAAATTGTAATGGATTTTAAACACTCCTTTAAGATATCAGTGAAGACTGATGTTAAATAATAATTTGGGATGGGATGACTCAAATTATTACTTAACATCAATTTTTACTGATATCTTAAAGAAGTGTTTAAAATTCATTACAATTTAAATAATTTCGAATGCAGGAAAGTGCATTTTTTTACAAGATTTAGTACAAGTACAACTTGATCATAAATGATTTTACTGTACAATTTGCAAGTTTTTTCTCCTCAACATAAAATAAATTAATAAAATAATTTTCCACTTATTTCTTCACTTAGGTCTAAGCCTATCTGAAAAGATTTGGTATTGAAACTGACCGACCTGAGAATAGTCCTGATCTTATTCCATTTCAAAATTTTTGGCTTGTAATGAGAGCCAAAATTATAAAGAAACAGACTACCAAGATTAGATCAAAGGAAAGCACTATTAGGATTTAACACCTTGTAATCGAACACCATTACATCCAGAAGTTATTTTTCTATTCACTGGACCCCTAGTTAGGCTGTCAGCGCCACTCGCGGGAAGTGAACTTTTTACGAATGAAAACATTAACATTCATGTAACATTAACATTCATGAATTATGTGGAATTCATTAGTATGTACTGCATTTGTGGTTAAATTATTTAATTCCATGCTTTGATAAAATAACAAATTGTTCTCTTTCGGAAAGTTATTTAGCATTAGTATATGCATTTCAAGAAACTGATTTATATTGCAAATTAATACTACAAGTATATTCCAATTGTAATAACATCATCTTTTCATAGAACTTGATATTTGCTTTTTTCCCGTTTTTAGGTAGATTTTGTATGAAATACTACCTATTGCGTTCGACCCAATGTTGGAATTTCTGAAATTTTTTTGCAGATCTACGCCGATTATGACCCCTAGACCCCAAAACTACCATCAGTAAAAAAGTTTATATATATATATATATATATAGGGGGAACTGGGGCACATTGATACTTGGGGCACATTGATACACCCCCTGTACAGCACACAGGGTCATTACAGGAAGTTTCACAACAGCTCCAAAAGGTGATACTAATGAAATTAACTACATACAGAAAGTTTTGGAATGATTCAATTGTTTGATGAAATGGGATGGGTGATTAATTGTTTTTGCAAGTCAAAAGTAAATTTGAGTTGTACAATTGAAATGGTATTATACAACTGTTCCAGTATTTTCAACCGAAAAGAATACCCTCCCTGGCAAGTAAAGCTACTCTTTATCAGTTCCTCATTCTTTATTATTAGATAAATTATGAAGTGTTGGATTTGCGACTCCTTTTATTCAAAATGGCTGTATGGGGCACATTGATACAGTCTTTGTCGGGGCACATTGATACAACCTAAATACTTTTCTAGTTCATTTTTTAATTACCTTTTACTTTTTTTTTTTTTCACCATACACTCCTTAATTCAACCATTTTTCATCAAAAATTTCTACTATTAGTTTTTATTGAAGTGAAATAGCTGTAATTTCTTTATATTAGAACATTTTATAATATTTTTGCAAACAAAAGGCGTACAAACAAACACAATATCTAGTGCTAGTAAAATTAACAAAAGAAATGGACGGCAGCCTGGCAAATCTCAAATTTATATCGATTCTCCAGAGAAAAAGTATTATTAACATGAGAAATGTTGAGTAAGAGAAACAAGCTGCAGAACAGTACAGGATAATTATATTATAAACATAATTTTTAATATAATTATCCTTTATTTTCTGTTTGTAAACCGATCTATAAACAGATAACCTGGTAATTCTTTTACCTTTCCTAAGAAAGAAGATAATTCTGGGGTTAAAGTGCCAGATATGTCAAAGTTACTACAGCTAACAAACAGACAAGGAACAGCCAGAACATCAGGTCATTAGTACATTTCACTTTGATTTCTTTAATATCGCTTACAAATAAATTGTGTGCGATTTTAATGTCTATAAATATATATAAAATGGTATGCTAACTATTTTTCTATGAAAAATATGCATTGGTGTTATTTTATCTCCATTTTTCCCAGAAGTGTCAAAGTGTATCAATCTGCCCCGGCGATGGGGCACATTGATACAAATTACTTTTTTTGATTTTTTTAAAATTACATGCAAAAATAATATATAAAACAACGATTGTACATTTTTATAACACACTACACAGGTTTTGCTGACACCACATAGAAAAATAACTTGAAATTTCTGCTTTCTATATACCAAAAAAATTTTTTGAAAAAAGCTGTATCAATGTCCCCCAGTTCCCCCTAAACTATATCAAAAATAGGAGTTGGCGAAAATTGTATACACTATATTGCCATTGATTATGGGACACTTGCGATTTTAGACATTTTACTAAATATCTAGAAAAATACATGAGGAATCATCTCGAAACTCTTAGTGTATAAATATAATAGTATACGTCATACATCTCCGTGAAGATTTTTTACCGAAACTCCATAGGGGACCGTCAACAAATTAAAAAAAGAATGAATATCTTTTGAATAACCCTGTCAAAACTAATGTAGCAAAAGCGCTCAAACTCTAGATTATGATTGAATGCCTTATTCTAATACACTGTGTTCATTTTTATGCAAATAGCATGCATACTCGCAGAGTAATTAAGGTTTTTATAAAAATGGCCCCAAATTTTTCTAAGTTTTTCCCTTATAATTTTCAGAGTTCTTAATATAAAATAATATTTTTTTCAGAAAATATGACAAACAACATTGCACACAGTACCCTGTAATCAGAATTAAAAAATAATAAAAATTGTATGAAAAATGAGTAGGTTTACTAAATAATTTTTTACTGCGCATGCGTCAAAGATATCAAAATTTCATTTGCATATTATGTTAGCTAAATTTATAGAGCAACTTTTGTAAAAGTCACAAAATCATAACTTGAAAATTCTGAAAGTAATCGTCTATAGAAAAAGGACAAAATCCGTTGTTTCCAAAATGAAGCAAAAAAATGAGGGATTTTATCCAAAACTAGTCGTAACTTCCCGTATTGAGTATTCTATATTGACACTAATCAATGAATATATGAATACAATCCCTCTTGTTTTTTCTTCATTTTGAGAATAACGGATTTTCAACTTATTCAGTTGACGATTATTTTCAGAATTTTCAAGTTATGATTTTGTGACTTTCACAAAAGTTGCTCTATACATTTAGCTAACATAATATGCAAATGAAATTTTGATATCGTTGACGCATGCGCAATAAAAAATTATTTAGTAAACCAACTCATTTTGTATACAATTTTAATTATTTTTTAATTCTGATTACAGGGTACTGTGTGCAATGTTGTTTGTCATATTTTCTGAAACAAAATATTATTTTATATTAAGAACTCTGAAAATTATAAGGAAAAAACTTGGAAAAATTTGGGACCATTTTTATAAAAACCTTAATTACTCTGCGAGTATGCATGCTATTTGCATAAAAATGAACACAGTGTATTACAATAAGGCATTCAATCATAATCTAGAGTTTGAGCGCTTTTGCTACATTAGTTTTGACAGGGTTATTCAAAAGATATTCATTCTTTTTTAATTTGTTGACGGTCCCCTATGGAGTTTCGGTAAAAAATCTTCACGGAGATGTATGACGTTTACTATTATATTTATATACTAAGAGTTTCGAGATGATTCCTCATGTATTTTTCTAGATATTTAGTAAAATGTCTAAAATCGCAAGTGTCCAATAATCAATGGCAATATAGTGTATATATATGGGTCATTCCAAAAACAAAGCACCCTTTGGTGTCCCGACACTTTGTATTGCTATATTTTCTAAAATTTTGTTTCAAAATTAAATTTAAATATTGGAAAATATATTTTAAAGATATTTTTCTTTAATGCATTTTTTAAATTTGAGATAAATTCGATTTATTGTTATTCAAATAACTTTCATAATTGTGTCGTGTAAAAAGCCATGTCCCAAGAACAATTTTTACTTTTTAAACCCTATTTTTTTTACTATATGTATCGTTTAAGTTATCTTTCAGGATATTTTTTTATGTCTTTGTAGTCTTTATATTATCCCTATATACTTTAAATATTTTTGTAAATATTTTTCTTCATTTTATAAGAAAAATTCATGTGTCCCTTAATTTTTGTCCCCTGTGTTACCGCCACTTTTTTCTTCCTATTAAAATAAGAATTTGCAAGCTAAATGTTGTTAACAGCAATCATTCATGTACTTTTTGAGTTAACATTCATCCTAGGTAGTCATTTTCCTCATTTGTTAAATTTTGAAGAATATTATCTAAGTAAAGTTGATTTTTGAAGGTGGGTGTGTTTTTTGTGTGTCCCCTGTGTTACTATTGATTTATTTCGATTAATTTTTAATTTTCTAGTTTATTGGCATTTAAATTGTAAGTCTTAGTTAAAAGAAAATATTCCATCTAACTTTACATTGTTTCTATGAAAATAGTAATACATAGGTGATAATTTATTTCATTTTGTCTCCTGTGTTACTAGTCCCCAGTGTTACCATGATATTGGTTGATATGTTGTTAAGAGACAAAAAACCCAAGTTTAGAAATGAAATGCAACAGAATATCCTGTTTTTTAATGCATTTGTTGGTTTGTATCAGAAATACATTTTTAATTAAGACATAAGTACACTTTTAAAATTGTTACTTTTTTTATGTTCAATTAGGATGTCCCCTTTGCTACTTTATTGTCCCCTATGTTACTGACATTTTCTTTATCAGAACAAAAGCGAAAAAACTTTCTTATGAATCGGTTTTATAATATGCACTGGCTAATATGTATAAATAAGTTTTACTATAATTTTATTATATTAGAGTAATTTTTACCAAGTTATATAAAGTTTTATACAGGGAGAATAAAAAAAGGGTAACACGGGGGACATAATATGCCTATATCATGAAAAAATATATACATAAACAAAAAACTATATGGCACTGAATAAGAGCATTTATATCAAAGTGTTAATATTGTAAAAAAAATTCTCTATTTTAATAAGAAAAAATGAGAAGATTATTTAAAATATGGTAACACAGGGGACATTTTTCAGCCAACGTGTCTGTGTGTCTAAGTGTAGTGATAAATATTTTAAAAAAGTGTGCTGCTGATATTCAGTTTCTACTCTTGAATAAATATACAACCCTCTCAATGATATTTTTATCTCATTTTAAATGAAAAAATTTTTGAAAAAAATTTCTCAAAAGAGACCTTTATTTTTGGAATGACCCATATACATTAGGGTGGAGCGAAAAAAAATTTTTTTTGAAATTCAAAAACGGGTAGGTGCCAAAAGTTGCCTTTATACTAGTACATCAACTGCGTGAAATTTTACCGCTGAAAAAAAATGGTTTGAGTCTGCGCTTTTGCTCCAAAAATCGAAATTTTGGGTAAAATTTGTCATTTTTTGACATTTTTTCAAAAAAATTAAAAAAATCCTACAGAGCTGGTTAGTATTTAAAAGTGTTGCTTAGACCTTTATATTTATCTGCTTAACATATTTAAACTATAAAACAATATGTTTATTCCCTATAGCTGAAGAAAAACAGGCAACTTTTAGTAAGAAAACAGCATTCACTCTATTGGGTCATACAACGAATTGTTGTTTTTAATACAGCTCTTGTTTTCAAAACTTACCTTGGACATGCGTCGTGGAGGTGGCTATATTTCCTATACCACCCGGCCCAACTATTCGATCATCTTAGTACATGTTTTATTTATACATTGATTTGTGATTTTCTTTATAAAAATTTGGCATGTTTTCGATGCTTCCACCTTGTTTATCTGTTCTTTGCATCCACATGCTGCTGTAACTATCTTCAGGTATATTTTTACAGTTTATACGAAAAAATGACAAGCAGAGTAATGCACGGGAATCTATTAAAGGGATCTATTCGGCCATCTATTATATTTATCAAACTTACATTCAGTTGGTGAATAGTGATTGGAAGTTCTGTTACCGCAACATTTTTTCAGTCAATTTATTTTTTTTACGTAATGATTTGCTTCAAAGATGATTTCAGATATTTCAACTATAAGTATGCCATCATTTATTCTACTTTTGCATTTTTTATATGTTGAGAAGCGAGCTGTTTAATATGATGGTGATCGTCAGCGAGAATTGCAATGAAAATTTGTTCTCCATGTGTAAAGCAACCACTGTTATAAATAAAATTTTTTGCATTAGTTTTATGCCGTTTTCTAGGTGTTTTCGTATCCAGGTAATTTCCTATTAACTGATCCTCTTTTTATGAGTGGAAAACATTTGATGGTGAAATGTTCTGGGCATAAACATAATGCATGGTACTTTATGAGGGAATGTACGGATTCTAATCGACTATAAATGCTCATTTAAAATTAGGAGAATTTTATTTGTCACTGTGAACCGTTTTGCATGGGGGTAAGCTTAGAATTGTGTATAATATTGAATCCTTTGCTACTTCAACTCCAGTGAATTTCCTCTGCGCCAATTATTACAGAAGTCGATATAAAACGTTCTAAGCTACATGGATTCACTGGATCAATAAGGAAAATCTTTGTCTACGTACTATTCACTTCCTATTGCAATTTTTTTTTTTTTTTTTTTTTTTTTTTTTTTTTTTAAATAAAATAGAGAATAATTTTGAAATTTTTTTTTCTCAAATTGAGAAAAAGATACTTAGAACAGACTAGAAATTTCTGTCAGAGATTGCAAAGCTAATTCATAAGGAAAGCTATTTCTCAGAAAGAATGGGGAATAGGAGTTTAGAAAACATCTCACACAAAAGACAGCTCATAAAGTTAATAAAATTTTCTGCTTTATATAAGCACAGATTGGCAATCAGCGTCTATATGTTCACTCACAAAATGTATAATCCAAGTTTATACCGCGGGATGTTTTACACCAAATGTACTACACACCTAAATAATAGATCTAAAATTTTATTAGAAATTACTAGATTATGGAACAACACAGGAAACGACATAAAGCATACTAAAACTTCTTTAGAAATATTGTTGTTTTACACGCAAATTTTGTTTGCAATCCTCTGTCATAATATTAAGATCGTCATAATATTAAGCAGCCAGCTTCTCAAAATATATTCAATGTAATAAGTACAGTAAATGATGACATACTAAAATTTGAATTCCTACAATCAAATTTTAGGAAAATCATTATATATAAAATGTAATTGATTAAAAAATGCTGTGGTAACAGAACTTCCAATCATAAGGTATTAATTGCATGAAAATTTAATGAAGATAATAGACTGCTGAATAGGTTCAATTAAGAACATACCCAATATATTACTCAGCTTCTCTTCTGTTATACATGGCATAAAAATATACGTGCAGCAGATCACACCAGCAATCCAAATCATCCAAAGTCAGTGAATACAAAGAAGAGATAAATTACTTTGATATACAGAAAACTTATACTCGTCTTCGGGAAAAAAGTAACAATTCAATACATAAATAAAACACTGGGCCTAGATGATTGGGGGGTTGAGACGGGTGGGATAATGCAACTACCTCTATGAGTTATATACACAGTAATTTTGAAAGCAGCTAGGTAAGAAATGCATTCAAAAGAACATTTCGTTGTATGCTCCAATAGAGAGGTTAACGCCGATTTTTCACAAAAAGTTGTCAGATTTGCTCCAATTATACAGACTACAGATATTGTTTTATAGTTTAAATATGTTAAGCAGATAAATATAAAGGTCTCAGCAACACTTTTAAATATTAACCAGCTCTGTAGAAATTTTTTATTTTTTTTTTTGAAAAAATGTCAAAAAATGACAAATTTTACTCAAAATTTCGAATTTTGGAGCAAAAGCGCAGACTCAAGCCATTTTTTTTCAGCGGTAAAATTTCACGCAGTTAATGTACTAGTATAAAGGCAACTTTTGGCACCTACCCGTTTTTGATTTTCAAAAAAAAATTTTTTTGGCTCCACCCTAATATACATATCTCACTTTCTTCTGGACACGAAAACTTCCATAATTCTGCTCAGATCTTGAAACTTTTACATAAAATCAAGAGGCATAAAATCTCGTTTAAGTTCATTAATGGGCAAAATCGGACCAAGGGGGTGGATATAGGGAGGGTTTTTGAGAAAACCAAAAAAACCCATAACTTCTTAACGAAAATAGGTATTGAATCAGTTTAAATTTTATATTACTTCTAAGAAATGGGCAAAAAAATTATACATGATAGATATTTGATAAAATTTAAAATGTGCTCAAAAAGTGAAAAAAATGGGATTTTGGGGAGAAAAAAATTCATAACTTCGTCAATTCTTAAGATATCAAATCCAAATAATTTTGTATGAATGTTCTGTATCTAAAATTTTTGTATTGATAAGTTTTTGATAGGGCCAATTCTTACTGCAAAAAAATAAATAAATAAATAAATAAAATAAAATAAATAAAAATAAATAAATAAATAAATAAATAAATAAAATAAAATAAATAAAAATAAATAAATAAATAAAAATAAATAAATAAAATAAAATAAAAACGAAAACAAAAAGGGGGTGAAAAACGAAATAAAACTATAACTTCGTCAATTCTTAAGAAATCAAATCCGATTAAACTTATTTTATTTTACATCTTCTCAATGATATATTTAATTTTTACACTGACAAATTTTTTTTATAGGACCAATCCTTATAGCTAAAATAAATTAAACAAATATAAGAGTTCAAGAAAAAATCTCAAATCAAAATTGCTTATATAATGACTCATTTTAAATTCATTTTTTATTTTAAACGCATCCAAATGACAAGGTCTCTTATTTGGGAACTATATAATGTGACGAATTAGCCAGTTTTAGATAAAGATAGAATATATTTTAAAAACATGCTTTGAAAATAGGCTTTTTGTGCAGAATTTTCTGAAGCGATCGTGATTAAAAAAATTGAGAAAGTATTCAAGTAACAAACTGCTTACTTTCTGGCTCATTTTAAAAATCAATTTTTGCTCTCAAACGCATACATCTGACAGGTTCTCTTGTTTAGGAACTGTATAATGTGACGTAACAGCCAGTTTTTTATGAAGATAAAATATATTTCAAAAAATGGTTTAAAAATAGCCATTTTGAGCAGAATATTCTGAAGCGATCGTGAGTGAAAAATTGAGGAAGTATTCGAATAATAAATTGCGGGGTTTTTTTTTCTGACTCATTTTTAAATCCATTTTTGAGCTCAAATGCAACCAATTTACAGGTCCTCTTATTTAGGAACTGTATAATGTGCCTTATTGGTCAGTTTTTTGATAAAGGCTGAATATAATTTTTTTTTTAAAGCTGTCAAATTGGGCACTTCACACAAAATTTCTCGAAATGATCATGATTAAAGAATTGAGAATGTATTAATTGGTTATTTTAAGACTCATTTTTAAATTCAATTTTGCTCTCAAACGCATTAAATTGACAGTTTTTTATTTTTTATTTAGGAACTATATAATGTGTCGTATTGTCGATTTTTTAACAAAGTCAGAATATGTTTAAAAATTTGATATCAAAATGGGCATTTGAGCCAAATTTCGCTTAAGATGATTCTGATAAAACCAGTTCCTACAGAAAAATGAAAGTAAAATTTTTTCAAAAGCGGCCAAATAAAGTTTTTAACTGGGTTTATCTCTAATCAAATTTTATTTTTTGTTGTTGAAAGGAGCTCTCTTCGAAATCTACCTCCGCCTATAGACCAAGCCGACAAAATTTTTCACATGTCATGCAGTTTTTTTTTTTTTTTTTTTTTTTTTTTTTTTTTTTTTTGTCCGCCACCGAATATTTACAGATGCAAACATGTTCAACATGAAAAAATATAAACAATTTAGTCATTTAAGATGTTTTAAAATACATATTTCATAAAATGAAAATAAGGTTTTCAGAGAAATAAAAACAAAATTCAGTTACGCCTTGATTTGATTTTAAAAGATTTATTTTAAAATTAAATTGAAATTATTTTTGTTTTGTAATCTAAAATATATTGTCTTACTTAAAATATGATTTCCACGCTGTTAAATAAGATCACACTATCCTGAGCCTACATTACGCATTGAAATGTATTTATTTAAATAAGTTGGTTTAATTTTTTCTCGCAATGTCCAAAACTGCAAGTACAATTTATGTACATTTTTTTTTTTTTTTTTTTTTTTTGCATCATATTATGCACTCTTTGTTTAGGTACTATGATGCAGAACAAACATTTGCATATGAATAATCAATCATATAAATTACATCCCTGCCCAATAATATTTCCACTTCCCTTTTAGATTCTTTCTTCAGCATACAGAGGTTAAAATTCTTAAAACTTTATTTTGAGGGGGGGGGGGAACCCTCTGCACCATTCGTTTTTTACTAATGAAAATAAATAAATAATAATCAAATTAAAATCTAGCTTATAATCCAAGAGCTGATAGCCCTACAAAAACCTAAGGTATCGAGTACAAGGTACAAGAAAAAAAAGACCCTTTATTTTGTGGAAGAATAGTTATAGTAGAATCTAATGATCTATGTCTGCCAGAAGTGAAGTGGTGCATAAGCAGAAAATGTATACAGTCAAACCCCGTTATAGCGAACCCGGTTTTAACGAACTCTCGGATATAACAAACGAAAATTTTGGACCCACAGTTTTCCTTTTGTATTTAATGTTATTTTATCCTTTTATAGCGAACCTCCGGAATCTTAAGAATCGGTTATAGCGAACTTTTCTTCTAGTCGACCATGATTTTTTTTCCTTTTTTTTACTTTTCCACTGAGGCGAAAAAAGGTTTTCGACTTTAATTTTGTAAGAAAATGCATGCCGGTTAGTAAAACATGGTACAAATTAACGATAAGTCTTTTTATTAAAGCGTATTAAGACCTGCATTCTTTCTCTTTTACGGTAGCTATTCCGCAGGTGTGATCATGGCCACCCGTCAGTTATTTTCCATTACTCCTACCATAGCAATTCAGCAATGCATTTAAACTAACTTTTTTAACTAATGTATTTAAGAATAATTCGAGATATGGCAGCATTGAAAAGAACGTCTTGTTTCAAGCAAGCAATAATCAAAAACTTTTTTCCTTAAATTGTCTCTCTGGAGTTCACAAGATGATGAAAAAAATGAAAATTTAAATGATAAAAAAGTAAACAAACAAAATAAAAATAAAACGATTTTTAACGCGTCAATAATTAGTGTTCCTAAGCGTGGATAAAGTGTAAAGATTTTAGTATAGTCAGGATCAGTCCTTAAGTTGTTTGCTCATTTATCCTAACATTTATCTGAACTACACTGTAAAAAAAAATTCAAGAGGTTACTAAAAATTTCTTAGTAAATTTGTATTCCACAGAATTTTTTAGTAACCATTACAAACTTTTTTTTTGCAAGTGAAACAAGCATTTCTTTTGTAAACTGAACAAAAGAATTTTTTGTATAACTAACTTAAAAATTTTTAGTGTGAGACACCAAGCAAATTTTAGTAATAGCTCCAAAATTAATTTTAATAACCATTGCGTGCGCTCGAAAGGCAGGAGCTTCCTTCGAGCTGCATCCAGACTTCTGAAGCGGAAGATTTTCGGCAAAAGCGCAATAGATGGCAGCACCAAACATTCCTACCCGCTCCGACAGGGTTTTCATAACCCCTTTATTAAAGAGACACTACATACATTCGGGGCGTATTTGGTGGTGGCAAGTTTCGAACCCGGGACCTTTTAGCCTGGAGTCCGTTACTATAACCACTATGCTATCAAGGCCACACCAACTGAGTTTTAGTAAGAGCTATTAAAAATATAAAACTATTAACTCTATTCGTTGCTAACTTTTTTCTAGTAATTCTTACAGATTTTCTTGTAACCGACTAAGATTACTAAAATTTTTTTAGTAATTACAAGGATCACTAAAGTTTTTTCAGTAGATCGACCCTTTTTCTTTTACAGTGTAGGGTTGGTCTCGAATGTATAGATAATCGGCGCTTTACTGTATTTATATTTGTCTTCCTTTTTGTTAATTTATTTAGTATTGTGCCAGTTTAATGTAATCAATATTAGACAATTTAATTCTTATTGATCATGTCTAATAGAATTTACGTTTTTTTTCTCAATATATCATTATTGAACATATAGGTATCAGGTAATTATATACATATTTTGTAAACTCTAACATTTTTAACGGCACGGATATAGCGAACAAAAACTTCGATCCCTTGAAGTCCGTTATAACGGGGTTCGACTCTACTACTAGTTGTTAACTCATATAATTAACATTGTGCTTGTTGTACAATCAAAGGTATGAAATGATTGCACGGCAAACACAATGTTAAACCTACGAATAAACCACTAGTGGTGTTAACTTTTGTCTTATGCCAACTTCGCTTCCAGAAGACATAGATCGTTAGGTTCCCCTATAATTACTCTTCTACAAAATAAAAGGTCTTTTTTTTGTGCTCGATACCTTAGGTTTTTAAACTGTTGGCTCTTGGACTATAATTTCCCAAATTTATGTTTACACTTCCTTTTCCTCGAACATACAACGAATTTAAAAAAAATTATTTTCATAATAAAAAATATCCTGCTTTATTTCATGCTGTTTACAGACAATAAACTTTCAATCACATAAATTGTCCCCCTGTTCAGAACCTCACGAATCAAGATTTATTAGTGTTAAAAGTGTTAAAAGTGCGTATATGTTGAAATTTTTACTTAAAAAATAAATTTTAACTTTATTATGATTTTTTTTTTTTTTTTTTTTTTTTTTTTACCTGCTGGCCTTGGAGCAGAAGTAGGTGTTGAAGTACATGAATCAGGTACTTGCAATATTTCAATGTCAAACCCTTTTCCTGAACCGTAACCGTCACTGATGAAGTTGAACGTAAGCAAGTCACTGCCTCGTAGGAAGTCCACTATCTCTGAAAAATAATAAAATATAAAATAAATAAATATTAAATAAATTTAAGTATAGAGAGTCTACATCATTTTCGGTGGTGTTATTAATGAGGGCCGATTATCTACTCGAAGGATATAGGCCCAAACAGGGGATTGCCCTCTGTGGAAATCTTTCTAAGGGATCCTAACCCGTATTTACGAAAGAAAAAAGCAACACTAGAAAAAAAAACCATGGAAAACTCTGAACGATTAGACCGTTGGGCGCAATTAGATTCGAACCCACACATACCGTCTGCCAGCTTTGAGAGCAGAACCTCTCGACCACTGATGGGGTACATTCTTTATGGAACTGATAAAGTCAATGGGTAAAATAATTAAGCATTTTTAACGAAGAAACAGGAAATGTAACCGAAAATGCTCTGTCCAGATTTTCTCATGGATACTTCATCTGAAAATGACTTTCTTTTAAACCTAAATTTTCCTTAAAAAATAAAGATGTGAAAATTATGCATTTCTGGGAAAGGAAAGGGGCCAAAATTTTCTTTTAAAAGTATGAGGCGCGTAAATTGTGATGGTACAGTTCATTCCGCGTACTAATTTTTAAACTATACTTAAAAATACGTCGTTATTTTATATGATTGTTTCAGCTATTTCTTCTATAATTTATTTCAGATAAAATGAATTGATTTCATGAATTTTAATATTTTCTAATTATTCAGTGCAGATATCATATGGCTAAAAGTCACCACACACTTCCGATGTTAAACGCTTTATCGAATACCTGGAAAAATATCTGACATATTCTTTTGAAACTGCAAAAATAAAAAAAACCTGATCCTACATTTTTAGCGAAGGCTTGATTACTAGGGCAATTATAAGACCAACAACAAATTAAATAATAATAATAATAATATCGATCAACATGTAATATAGAATGCTCGAAATGATCTGTCATCTGTGTGTGATCCATGACTATGGATCATATGCAAGATTTTTGTTCATTGTGTAAAATTTGGCTAAGGTGGTGCAAGAATGCGCAATGTACAAGAGTACGCACAACGATTATCTGATCTCAAAATCGAGTTTTGCAGTTAGTTACAGTTGTAACCGATCAAAAGACATACACCGCGTACTCTTACATCACCCTTATCATGTTTCTTACATTTATAGATACATAAGGGTTTCTGTAAAAAGATCAAGAAATTTACGCTTGTTTTTAGTTTACAAGCAAAGCAAAATTTAATGCCACTTTCAGGAAATTTGGCAGAGTACAGTCGGAACAAGTGGGTAAGTGTGATAGCAGATCTTACAGAGGATTTCGTTTAACATTTCTTTCAAAACAACTTATATTTTTAATTAATAAATACAAATTGTTAATTTATAATCATTAACATCTTATATGGATGATGGTAGTGTCAATAAATTAAATCTTAAAATAACTACATAAAAGAAAACTATTTATTTTACTCAAATTAAAAATATTCATATCAAATTATTTAAATTAAATAAAAAATTCCAAATTTTATAAAAATCTGAAAAAAAAAATAGTGGAGATATAAATAAAATTTTAAATGTCTAAAAACGAAAAAAAAATTGTTTAAACGAAATTTAAAATGCTGAATCATTAATAAATCATAATAGTTTTTAAAATAGAAAGAAAGTTAAATTCCAAACAACATGAATGTCAGATGAACAAAATCCTAATAATATAAACCCATAAATTGGCAAAAAATACAAAATTTCTTTTAATTAAATCCATCTTAATATAAAAAATTCAATTTGCAGCACCAGGGATGGAACTAAATAGTTTCTGTTCCCTAGCCTGGCGAGTCGCTTTACCTACAAGCTATGATAGTCCAAGAGATAAACCTAAGTTATCAAGCAGAAGAAAAAAGCCGTTTATTTTATGGAAGAGTAGTAATAGGGGAATCGATTGGTCCATGTCTGCCGGAAGTGAAATGGTGCACAAACCAAAAATGAATACCACTAGTGGCTCATTCGTAGATTTATGATTGTGTTTTCCTGCTCCTAGTTTTCTATGTTTTCATACATTTGATAGTACGGCAAATACAATGATAAACCTACGAGTGAGCCACTAGTGGTATTCAATTTTGGCTTATGCACCACTTCATTTCCGGCAGACATGGATCATTAGATTGCCCTATTACTACTCTTCCATAAAATAAAAGTTTTTTTTTTTTTTTTTTTTTTTTTTTTTTTTTTTTTTTTTTCTGTGCTCGATAGTATATAGGTGTTAGTGTAGTCGGTTCTTAGACTACACTGAAAAAAAAAAATTGTAAAGTTACTAAGATTTTTCTAGCAGATTTGCATTCCAAGACCTTTTTATGTTACGGGAATCGGTTACATAAAAATTTGCTGTTACTGTTACATGAAAAGTTCTTCGAATACAATTCTACTAGAAAAATTTTAGCAACTTTGCAGATTTTTTAAAAATTATTTTTTATTATAATATTTTTTTTTTTTTTTTTTTTTTTTTTTTTACGATGTATGATGTCTACAAGCAAAACGTTTAAATTAAGTTACTTTTAAAGTGTAAATCGCAAAAATGAACGGATGACATTGAAGAAATTAATTTAATTAAAATAATATTTATTTTTCATAATTTTATGATCTGTCGAGTGACACGAGATAATTCAGACGTAAGTACACAAAATTTTAAGTCTTTCACTGATACAGTTTTTGTATGAGGATTCTGCGACAGACAGAGGACAGAGACGAATATGAATAATTGGAACGAGTACATAAAAATATACTCACAATTGGAATATAAATATATTACATTGAGGAGATACATAGTCGAACCTCGTTTACGCGAACACTCAAGGGGAATATCGTTTTGTTCGTGTTAAAAGTAGTTCGCATTATGCGAGCGTTACATTACATACAGCTGGACACGGGGCAATCGGAAACGGGTCGTACTAAAAGTAATTCGCGCTAAGCATGCTCGTGATAATGAGGTTTGAATATATGAGTATTTTTATAAAATAATTTTTTAAAGTGTGGATACGTTAAGGATAACAAAACTTTTGTTGGATCATTTAATATTTAACTATAGCAGGAAATTCATATAAGTGAAACCAGTAGAATATAGTGAAAATTCAGATAGATATCGACGATAGAATGAGCTGAGTTTCAGTTGCTGTTTAAATATAGATTTATAATAAACAATTTTCCATCAATTGTCATTTCTAATATTTAACATGTTTTCTTTCCTTTTTTTTTTTTTTTTTTTTTTTATTAATACTTTAGAACATCTAGGAAAACTACCTGAGAGAAACCATTCTAACAAAACTAGAATTATCAAATCCGTTCCAAAGTTATGCCTTGAGATTCTTTGAAAGTTTGAAACACCTTTGTTGGAAGTCTGGAATAACAAGTCGGAAATTGCATATCAAACGTGGCATATGAAGTGCGTTTGTACTATAAGTAATTTTATAAATATTCTGATCTAGGTGCAATATCTGCTACCAGTCATACAAAAAAAAAAAAAAAAAAAAAAAAAACATGAATGCAAAATTTATTACGATTCTATGCCATTTAATTCAGTAATACGGAAGCAATTAGACTACCTCTTAAATAGGAAGTCATTATCATGGCAATCTAAAATCATGATTTGTCATAGTATATCCTTGAATGAATAATTATGATAGGATTTAATAACTGAAAAAAAAAACTTTTAAAAGTTTTGATTCTATTTTTATAAAATTTGAAATGTGGACAGATGGACGGACGGACAATTATAGATGCTACATATTTATGTAATCACAAACGCATCTAGAAAGTCAGAATTGGTGAAAAATTATTCAATGTTTTATCATCCGGCTACATTTAAAAAGAAAATGTAACTAGTTACATCCAGACTTCGAGTCGATTACAGAGGACTGTAATCGATTACGATTACAACTATCTTCAATTTCTAAAAACCGATTACGATTATGTCTCTTTTTATGACAGATGGATTACGATTACGTTTAGATTACGATTACAATTTTTTTGTTGAATTACGATTATGTTTAGATTACGATTACAATTTTTTTGTTGGATTACGATTACATTTAGATTACGATTACGGTTGTAATTTTTGCGGCTGCAGGTCATGTTGACTTTAAATGTGTTGGCTTGTGTTTTAGCCATTTGTGACTCTTATTAGGATTTACCCAATTTTTTATAAAACAGTCCTAAATATTTTTTCAGGGAAAAAATGCATTCTTAAATATTAAGGAGTATTATATTTATGTATGTACGCAAGATAGCATAAATTTCTTCCTTTATAAAAAAGATCAATTTCTTATTAGAGTAATTAATTAGAGCATTTTATTAGAGCAATTTCTTATTAGACTTTCTTATTAGTTTCTTATAGGCTAATATTATGATGAAGTATGTTGAATTTTAGTCGGGTTTCGGATTGACTAAAAATAAAATTATAGGACTCTAATTTGGTTTAACCCGAGTCATGCAAAGTTCTATGAAGAACAACTCTTGCTTCGAACTTGCTTGACTATCAGTATGCAATGTTCACATTTTATAATAAATTTTATAATCACATTTTATAATTATTTCAAAACTCTATTGTTTTATGGATGTTATTTTTTTTATTGAATTTTGATCATTTTACTTCACAAATTCCCCCCCCCCCCAAAAAAAAAAAAAAAAAAAAAAAAAAATCAGCTTAAATCACATTTTTTTCATATACATATTATTATTCGATATTGGGAAAATACCTCTTTAAGGAATTTTGAGGTATTATTTTGAACCTTCTCATTCACATTCTAAAACATAAAATTTTCTTTTTGTTAATTTCTGTGCCTATTAATATGCAGTGCATAACATAAAAAGGCTACTTCAGTAAGGCGAAAACAGCAGTTCACTAATGTTAATCCTTTGGAAGAAATTTTTTTAATATCTTGTTCGCATTTTAATCCTTTAAAAGTTTTTTTTTTCTTTTTCGCATTGTTTAGCTCAGATCGATGTATATAAAGACCGTTGTTTTCTACTTTTTTGATTTTATATGCATTCTTTTTATTATGGGTGTTTTTAAAGCAAAAAGGGCAATTTTGAGACATAAGTTTTAATTTATTTTTGTTCAAAAATACATGAAACCAGCAGGTGTTGTTAATCAGAAACTATCTAATTGCACTCATTTTTCTGGGGGTTTTTTTTGGCAAACGCAATGGATATTTTAGAACAAGCCATCAAAGTTGACATTTCGAACACTTTTTTCCGACGAAAGCAGAAAAACCAGTCAATGAAAGGGAGAAAATCACAAGATCACGTGACCAAAATAGCTCATAATTCGGTAGATAATTTAATTACCACAAAATGGAAGACTCAATTCGATTCAAATTCGCTTCCAATTTTTTATCTTTCCATTAAAAAATAAATTTGTAAATGAGCCAAAACGTTTTGCGCTTGCTGAGCAAAGCAGTTGAGACCCTTAAAGATGTTCTTACTTTAGAAACCGGTTTTGAAAATGTAAATATACTAAAAAAACATGTAATGGAAATTGAAAGGGTAAAACAAAAATAGGTTTTCATACAAATATATTGCAGTTGCTCAATGAGAAAAACATTTAAAAATATTAAAACGCAAGTAATCGTAAATTTGGTATCGTAATTTTTTTTTCTCATAAGATAAACTTTAGCAAAGAAGTGCTTTCGGATGACTGAAGTAGCGCTTTAATAATTATATTGCTTACCTCTGTAAGAAATGAAATGAAGAAATATAAACTAACAAATTATACTGATATTCCGCATTTTCAAATTTAATAAATTTTAAAATAAATTTCAATTGCATGAACAGCGTCGTAGGCAGATGGGAGTGGGGAGTGGAATCCAGATGCACTGGGTACCACTAATTTTATAAAGCTTTCTTTCCCTTATCTAATCAGAGAATTTCCAGCTATTACTCAAGGCGAAAACAACTTTTCGATTTTAATGGTATGAAGAGCAGGGATCCCCCGGTCCCCTCTGGCTACGCCTCTGTACAAGAAAGTCAAATAAAAAAAAAAAAAAACACATTGTCTTCTGGTAGGACAGAATTTAAGGGGAGTGGGAAGGGCAGAATATAATGTTCAACACAAGTGTCCGTAGTAAAACCATAAATAAAATAATTTTCTTTCTTTCCTTTTTTACTTTTTATCTTCACTACTTCCACTCAAATGACCCATACCTCTGGATTGACCACATGTTGTTTTATTTTCTTAATTCCCATATCTTTGACAAACTCCAGTCAAATACTATTTCTGTATCCTATTACAGTGTGCAGTAGGGTGGAGCGAAAAAAATTTTTTTTTGAAAATCAAAAACGGGTAGGTGCCAAAAGTTGCCTTTATACTAGTACATTAACTGCGTGAAATTTTACCGCTGAAAAAAAATGGCTTGAGTCTGCGCTTTTGCTCCAAAATTCGAAATTTTGAGTAAAATTTGTCATTTTTTGACATTTTTTCAAAAAAAAATAAAAAATTTCTACAGAGCTGGTTAATATTTAAAAGTGTTGCTGAGACCTTTATATTTATCTGCTTAACATATTTAAACTATAAAACAATATCTGTAGTCTGTATAATTGGAGCAAATCTGACAACTTTTTGTGAAAAATCGGCGTTAACCTCTCTATTGGAGCATACAACGAAATGTTCTTTTGAATGCATTTCTTACCTAGCTGCTTTCAAAATTACTGTGTATATAACTCATAGAGGTAGTTGCATTATCCCACCCGTCTCAACCCCCCAATCATCTAGGCCCAGTGTTTTATTTATGTATTGAATTGTTACTTTTTTCCCGAAGACGAGTATAAGTTTTCTGTATATCAAAGTAATTTATCTCTTCTTTGTATTCACTGACTTTGGATGATTTGGATTGCTGGTGTGACCTGCTGCACGTATATTTTTATGCCATGTATAACAGAAGAGAAGCTGAGTAATATATTGGGTATGTTCTTAATTGAACCTATTCAGCAGTCTATTATCTTCATTAAATTTTCATGCAATTAATACCTTATGATTGGAAGTTCTGTTACCACAGCATTTTTTAATCAATTACATTTTATATATAATGATTTTCCTAAAATTTGATTGTAGGAATTCAAATTTTAGTATGTCATCATTTACTGTACTTATTACATTGAATATATTTTGAGAAGCTGGCTGCTTAATATTATGACGATCTTAATATTATGACAGAGGATTGCAAACAAAATTTGCGTGTAAAACAACAATATTTCTAAAGAAGTTTTAGTATGCTTTATGTCGTTTCCTGTGTTGTTCCATAATCTAGTAATTTCTAATAAAATTTTAGATCTATTATTTAGGTGTGTAGTACATTTGGTGTAAAACATCCCGCGGTATAAACTTGGATTATACATTTTGTGAGTGAACATATAGACGCTGATTGCCAATCTGTGCTTATATAAAGCAGAAAATTTTATTAACTTTATGAGCTGTCTTTTGTGTAAGATGTTTTCTAAACTCCTATTCCCCATTCTTTCTGAGAAATAGCTTTCCTTATGAATTAGCTTTGCAATCTCTGACAGAAATTTCTAGTCTGTTCTAAGTATCTTTTTCTCAATTTGAGAAAAAAAAATTTCAAAATTATTCTCTATTTTATTTAAAAAAAAAAAAAAAAAAAAAAAAAAAATTGCAATAGGAAGTGAATAGTACGTAGACAAAGATTTTCCTTATTGATCCAGTGAATCCATGTAGCTTAGAACGTTTTATATCGACTTCTGTAATAATTGGCGCAGAGGAAATTCACTGGAGTTGAAGTAGCAAAGGATTCAATATTATACACAATTCTAAGCTTACCCCCATGCAAAACGGTTCACAGTGACAAATAAAATTCTCCTAATTTTAAATGAGCATTTATAGTCGATTAGAATCCGTACATTCCCTCATAAAGTACCATGCATTATGTTTATGCCCAGAACATTTCACCATCAAATGTTTTCCACTCATAAAAAGAGGATCAGTTAATAGGAAATTACCTGGATACGAAAACACCTAGAAAACGGCATAAAACTAATGCAAAAAATTTTATTTATAACAGTGGTTGCTTTACACATGGAGAACAAATTTTCATTGCAATTCTCGCTGACGATCACCATCATATTAAACAGCTCGCTTCTCAACATATAAAAAATGCAAAAGTAGAATAAATGATGGCATACTTATAGTTGAAATATCTGAAATCATCTTTGAAGCAAATCATTACGTAAAAAAAATAAATTGACTGAAAAAATGTTGCGGTAACAGAACTTCCAATCACTATTCACCAACTGAATGTAAGTTTGATAAATATAATAGATGGCCGAATAGATCCCTTTAATAGATTCCCGTGCATTACTCTGCTTGTCATTTTTTCGTATAAACTGTAAAAATATACCTGAAGATAGTTACAGCAGCATGTGGATGCAAAGAACAGATAAACAAGGTGGAAGCATCGAAAACATGCCAAATTTTTATAAAGAAAATCACAAATCAATGTATAAATAAAACATGTACTAAGATGATCGAATAGTTGGGCCGGGTGGTATAGGAAATATAGCCACCTCCACGACGCATGTCCAAGGTAAGTTTTGAAAACAAGAGCTGTATTAAAAACAACAATTCGTTGTATGACCCAATAGAGTGAATGCTGTTTTCTTACTAAAAGTTGCCTGTTTTTCTTCAGCTATAGGGAATAAACATATTGTTTTATAGTTTAAATATGTTAAGCAGATAAATATAAAGGTCTAAGCAACACTTTTAAATACTAACCAGCTCTGTAGGATTTTTTTAATTTTTTTGAAAAAATGTCAAAAAATGACAAATTTTACCCAAAATTTCGATTTTTGGAGCAAAAGCGCAGACTCAAACCATTTTTTTTCAGCGGTAAAATTTCACGCAGTTGATGTACTAGTATAAAGGCAACTTTTGGCACCTACCCGTTTTTGAATTTCAAAAAAAATTTTTTTTCGCTCCACCCTAGTGTGCAGTATACATTCTGTTTCATTTTTACCCAATTAAAGGCTATCTCTGTCAATCATGATCTCTGACCTTCATCCTCCTACTTTAGGGGCAGTTTGAAACGTGAACCGCACTCTTCCTTTTCCGGTACAATGTTTAGCAAACCAAGTATATTTTCATTTGGAAGAGAAAGGAAGGGGGAAAAGAGACGTAATCTTAGAGCGTAATCGTATATTTGTGTGAGATTACGATTACATTGCAATTACTTAGGGTCCGATTATGATTAGATTGTGATTATAATCGAGATGAAATCTCTTGATTATGATTATATTGCGATTTAGTCGAAAATCAAAATCTATGATTACGATTACAGTGCGATTACACGGTTTTTGTAATCGATTATAATCGATTACGATTACACGATTACGATTACTCGAAGTCTGGTTACATCATCGATATTTTTCTGAATTTTCACGTGTTCGACCGGCTTTTTTATTATTTAAATATCCCCAATATTAGCTTATTACAAAATAATGCAAAAAAAAAAAAAATGTTGTATTGTATTTAATGAGAGGTTAAAAAAATACTTCATGAAACTGCTCATATTTCATTTTAAATACTTAATATATTTCATGCGCGTAGCCACGGGGAGTTCGAGCGGGGCCTCCCCCCCCCCCCCCCCGCTCGCGCAGATCCAAGATTGATTATTTTAAAAAATCAAAATTTATAAAAGAAAAAAGAAGAAAAATGTAAGCAAAGTTATTTCAATTAGTTAATCAAAACTAACAATCTATGTTTTGAAATGTGATAAAAGAAGAGACCTTGATTCTTTCTTTTTTTCTTTTTAAGAAAATTATTTTATTCATCTTTTTTAAAACTAGAATATTTACTAGAATCTGTATTAATCACAGTAAATCAAAAAAGTTGGTTTTATAATCCCAATTTGATGTCGTTTCTTTATGGATTTTTTTTAACACCTTTCTATTGCATGCATATTTCCATAAAAAAAATTAGAGTAAATTCTCGACAAAGATAGAAACTACTATTTATATATTTGCTTTTGTTATCTAAAGTCTAAATAGGAGCAAAAAAAAAAAAAAAAAAAAAAAAAAAAAAAAAATGAAAGGAAATACAGATGTGAAACGATAATTCCACCATGTGATTAGCCTGGAGAACGGAGGGGGTGGAAGGTTGTGCAAATTAGAGATATGACATGGGCTCTATTTTCATTTTAGTGTTCGGGCCCGGGGGGGGAGGGCTCGGGCTCATTCTTTCTGAGAATTTAAAAACATTTATGTGTAGAAGGGATTGAAAGAACTACTATTTTCCTTTTAAAATTATTTATTCTTTTTCAAATCATTTCAGTGTTATTTTGATCAAAACGAAAGAAAAATAAAAATAATTTTTTTTTTATATATTTCAATAGTTGATTGTTGCTTCAAAAGAAAATTTGTGATGTATGGAGATTTATGTCTACTGCATTTCAGTCGACGATTAATTGATAAGGCGCATATCAAAATAATCATAAATAATAAATTAACTTCTGGTTGGATTTTCATTTGAGGCAGAGGATATTTTTTAATTCGATCGTTTATTTATTTATTTTGTTAGAGAATGATTTCTTCGTTTTTGATGCAGACTAGATGCTTGAGGTTTGCAAATTATTTGATTGTGAACGAATCATAATCGTTCTTCATATGATAACAGCATTGTGATTTTTTTTTTCTGTTAGTCATCATGAATTTTGCTTATGCTGAGGATTTCCCTTCGTAAGTAAACATATTTTACATGTTATTCCGATTGAAAACATTCGATTAATGTTTCTTCTTTTCCCATAAAAACAACGGAACTTTAAGATAACTGTGTCAATGTTTTAATTTGCGTTGATTTTAAGGTTCTCGTCAGTCATGGGGAATTGTTAAGAGAAATGAATTGATTATAGATAAATGTACAGGGGGTGTAGTGGAGGGTATACTGGGGTATACGCCGTATACCTTCTGGATTTTTTTAAGGAACACCGTATAACCTTCTGTTTCTCATGAAACCCATAGGATGTACTCTCTAGAGTATACTCTGTGCCTTGAGCATATACCCTCTGCGTCGATCGTGTAACCTGTGTTTTTTTTTTTTTTTTTTTTTTTTTTTTTTTATGACTACACCCCTGAAGATGTACTGTTTTTATAAGAAATTAAAAACGTTTTTTGATTCTTCAGCATACAAATAGTAATTTCTATAAACACTATCCATTTATTCATTACACATCTTTAATATGTCCATCAAATTTTCTTCTTAAAGGACAGGAAATATGAGAATCATTTTAGGTATGAAGGATATTTTTATTTTATACCAAATTTGCTCTTTTCATAAGCTTAAATTTAAATTTTTATTTAATAGTAAATTTTATAAGATTTCTTTAAAAATAGGATATCACATTTGAAACAATTTTTAAATATCATTAAATCTTTTATTTATTTATTTTTGTATACTTTTTGTATCGGGCTCGGATGGGCTCGGGTTCCAATGTACTAAAAATCTTCCGGGCGCGGTTTTCAAAAATCGAGCCCGAACTCATCTCTAGTACAAATCTGTGCTTCCGCTGAAAATAAGAAATGATGCTACGCAAAATTCAAATTAATATGGAGGTTGGTTTGTTGGTTTATTGGTTTGCTAAATTTCGTTTTTTGGGATCATATTTTGACATTCGTACGGGCTCATTTTTTTTAACGGGGAAATTTTATTTATTCATGAGTAGAAAATATAAGAGCTATTTTTCACTTTAACCCTTTCAGGGGCGGTGTTTGCAGTCTGCAAACACATAATATTACTGTTCCAATTTCGAATTGGCACCAGTATAATTTTAGTGCAATTTCGATTTTATAATATTCGCGAAAAACAGCTCTTGATTATTTTCAAATAAATCTGTTCTTTAATTGTGGTGTGAATCAATTATTTGAACATTTTCGGAACAGAAATACCTTGCCCCTGAAAGGGTTAAATTGCATACTACAAGTTATTTTAATGCTACTTTGATCAAAATGATGGGGGGAACTAAAGTCGTGCTTATTTATTTTAGTATTTCATTGCTGTTTGAAATGCAAACTTGCGATAATTACAGATTTATGTTTACGGATATCTTTATTTTATATCTATCATGTTTTATCTATGTTTATATATATTTTTCTTATCCATTAGCAGCGTCGTGTGAAAGGAGGAGCGTAGAGGGCAGCTGCCCCGGCGTGGAACTTTAGAGGGCGCCAAATTTATATTACCAACGTCATTTTTGGCCTGTTACAAGAAAAAGTTGGGTGGAGGGGGCGCCAATTTGTAACTTTGCCCCGGGAGCAGCTTTCTCTTCGCACATCCCTGTCCATTAGATTTAGTTTTAAGCAATTTCTCATCCTTCTTCACGCATTGAAAAATTGCGTTTGGGTCTTTTTTAAAAGAAGTTTCACACAATTATACCTTCCGCAAAAAACCTGTCTAAAACGGAAATTTGATAGGTTTTATGGGGTTCCGTTTTATTAGGTTTTATTACATAAGATGTTGATTGTACCCAACATGTTCAGGTTAAAAAATTTGGGCATTCCCCCGTTCAAAAGGCTGGCTACGCCTATGTATTTATATTCTAATTATACTATGTTGTTATTTCTGCTGTGTTTTGTCAAGTTACCAGGGAAAGTGACGGTAAATTTGGACGAAAATCCTACATCAGGATTCGTAGTCTGGAAGGACTTGTAATGACCTTTTACCAGAAATTTTTAATCTAATATTTGTTTTATTTAACGAAAAAAAAAAGAAAAAAGAAAAGAAAAAAAATCCATTTTTAGATGTAGCAAAATCAGAACTTTACGAAATTTCTGATATAAAAATAATTACAATTCTCTGAATTCTTTGATGCCTACGAATCCTGCTACATAAATATCAAGGGCGGAACTAGAGAGTCACCAAGAGAAGGGCGACTCTATAAATTTGAGGTTTTCACGTAAGGATGGATTTACAGTCCCTCGGAACAAAGAACAATTCCCTAATTACTATATATGTGTACAGTAAACGCTTGATTTAACTATCGTTCATTTTAGCAATTTTGTTATTATAACGGCCATTCGAAAAAAAAAAAAAAAAAAACCGTTATACAAAATTACTTTTGCATCCAATAGAACAACCTCTTAGACCACATATTCCAATAATAATGTGACTTTCCAGATTTTCTAACGATAGTCCTTCAATATTTTTTTGCGTCTTAAAAGCTTGAGAATGTTTTAGAGCAGGTATTTTAACCCTTTACACTTAATGGCCACATTTATGATTTTTTACAGTTCCTCGAGTCACCATAAGTTCATTAATCTGCGTAGGCAAGGCATCTATGTAAGTTCTCCGGGTCAACAAAATTCAATTAAATCGAGTAGGCAAGACAGACAAAGCTAGGTTTAGAGACTAGAGTAAAGGGTTATATATTAGTATGGTAAAGTTACATTATTATTATTATTATTATTATTATTATTATTATTATTATTATTATTATTATTATTATTATTATTATTATTATTATTATTATTATTATTATTATTATTATTATTATTGCAATTCATGTTAAAAATTTTACATATTTATATATGCACAAAACAATTAATTTCGCATAAAAAGAAAAAGGGTGGGGGAATAAATATTTATCTGATGAAAAATCAGAAATAGGTCATTATTCTAAAACGTACACTCGTTTTTTTTTTCTTTGGAATGCATACATTAAGTTATCTTATTTAAAAGAGTTTTTCTAATATATATTTATTCCAATTTGCTAAAATAACAAACTGACTTACTTCTTGAAGGGTAGCCGACGCATGTTCTGGACAAATCCGGGAACTCGAGATAATCTCCCCTGCAGGGTCCTCCAGCATGGTTCCGGCCGAAGTCAATGAGCCTGATTTCGAGCAGCACCTTGCAGATCCTGGGGTCGGCCCTTCGGATGGTGTAGGCGCATCTCAAATTCGGCGAGTAACCGTTGGGGTAACCAGGAGATGTGATGCTGCTCGTAAAGGTGTCGATGTATTGGTTGCAAGCGTGAGGACTTACTGGAAACATAACGAAAGGAAATTAAGGTCGGGCAGCCAGATTTAAAATAATTAAACATTAAGAGAAAGAAGTAAGTAAATATTTTTCGTCATTTGTTGTTAACCACATATGGTGTAGCAAAGTGCCTTTTTGAAGGCAGAACCATCCGAATGCACCCTGGAAAACTTAGGCGGGTGACAGGCACTAGTTAACTGCCGTTCAAAATTAATGACCTATGTACCCACTCCCCCCCCCCCTTTTTTTTTTTTTTTTTTTGAGTTCTCAGTTTATTATTAATTGACTTCTGGTACCTTATGGTAATCATTTTATGTGCTCTTTGGGACCATACTGTTTATAGTCTCTGTTTTTAACATTCGCCATTCAATGAAGTGACATCGTAGTATAAGGTAAGTAAACTAATTTGAATGCTCCATACGCTTCATTTTTGGAGGTTACATTTAACTTCGTACTTCCAATTCTAGTATGGCCTTCGGGAAGTTCTGAAAATTACACTTTTTAGACCATGCTTTGTTCGAAATTTATCTTTATGCTACCATTCAAGTTGTTGGCTGTCCGTAAGAACTATAATGTCATGCCGAGATCGTCGTTACAGAGTAGAGAGGTCGTATGCCAGACATATTAATCGTAACCAATCTGATAGCAAGGACTCGCTTGTATACCATTCAGATTGCCCGAATTCTTTTGCACAATATGTAGCAAAACAACTGACAGCTTGTCAGTCATCATTTTGCAAGTGCGACGTCAGCTATTTCTTTTATCTTACAACAAAAATATATTCTGTCAACTTACCCGGTATGGTGGTCGCACCGCAAGACCTGGGGATCTGTTTGAGTTGAATCATAAAGCCTTTTCTGCCGCCTTCCTTGTCGCTCTTAAATCTCAAGGTCATGGTGTATTGGCCGGAACGGAACTGGAGCTGTTCTGGAAAAAATGAGAATCATTCGCTAAATAATACACTGTTACAAAATAATGGTAAAAAATGAAATATAACTGAAAACAAATCAATGGCCTTCAACATATTAAAATGCAGAATACAATGCATTCTTTGCAAATTCGGCAAACGATAATTGCAAAATTAGAAACTAATAAAGCACAAATAAAAATTCAATTTCAATTCAAGACATTTTTTGATGCAACATATATCTTTTAACTCACTTAACTTTATATTATTTTTATGTTCAACATAAAATTAAAATGTGTCTTTTCGTTGGTAGATTTTAAGTGTTGTATCCTAAGATTAATGTATTCTTTTTCTCTTTTTAGTTTCACTCCGCACAATCAGTTTCTAATTGTGTTAACTCTGCCATTCAGTTGTTAATTTACATCAGGGTATTTGGGACAAAGGCTCAGTGCCTCCCAATACTCCGGAAGGCTTTTCAATTATTATAAAAAATCTGATGTAATTTTGATATTTAATGGAATATTTTACATTCTACATTCTAAATTCGACTGTGTTCCTATTGTATTTCTGTAAAATCGCGTATTTTGCCTGAAGCAGCCATGTTTAAGCAGCTTTTTTATGCTGAATATTTTCTTTTAAATTTATCCCTTAAAAAATGTATTGTATTTTTTTATTCTTATTTAATCCTGTTCCTGTTCTCGTCAGATCATTTAGGAGTTGGGGAGCGTCGTTCGTAATCGTTGGCGAGCGTGGTTCATATGCGACAGAACCCGCTAAGATTTCACATAACTGTAGCTTGGTATTGCGGAAAATTTATTATTAGTTGTTGCACACTTTAACACTTTTAGGTGGGGCTTGTTGAGCTCAAGCCATATGGTAGGCCTCCCCACCTAACTGAATCTTTAACACTCCAAATATATAGACATGCATGCATACAAAAAGATAATCAGCACGACACACTTTATTATATATATTTTTTTTTAATTCAAAGAATGTGAAATAATTATTTAAAAGAATTTTAATATTACCAAATTTAATTTTTAATGAATACTTTAATGTAAATATTAAAGTCAATAGTGATTATTTTAGTAGGTACCTTTTTCAACATTTTTTCTTGCTCAATCCCCCAGTAAGCATTGGTTACCCAGTAAGCATCCGTAAGCATCCGTGCATGATTTCTATACTATAACCAAGACTATTCCGTCGTCATTTTTCCAAACATTTCGCTGGATGTCTCACACGATATTAAACCTGATCTGTTTTACAAAAATTGTACTCACAAAATTTTTATAACAATATTTTTTAAACTTTGTGTTAACATTGTACCGCCCGAAATAGCGGCAACTTTGACGTCTCGCGTAATAGCGTTTTACTTGGTGTAAAATACCGATGTCGTCCGGAACAGTCAATGGAATATATTGGAAGTTGACAAGGTTGGATCTATCGTTTTCGTCTGTATCTTTTGCAGAAATTATGGAAACTAACGTTCCAGAACTTTGCATTGTTTTTCTCTTCTTTAGACTGACAAATGAAACAAATCAATAAACATTCGTTTGGCGATAACAGAAGACTTGCGAAGATGCTTGGGCGATTCATTTTTATCTAAAATTATCTCACCTAATCAAATTTTAAACCATCCATTTTCATATCGAAACACAAAATCTCATTCGTTTAATCCAATATTTAGACGACTATCGTCAAAATCTGCAATGAGAATTTGTGTAGTTTGAGCAAAAAATTTAGCCTGAGCATGTTCCCTCTGTGTGCGTGTTGTTTTACTTCTTATATAGGCACTCTAGTTATTACCTAGAAGCCCAGTAGCAGAATTTTCAATATCAATCTGCAGCACTAGTATCACAAGCCAAAATTTGTCTGCGACTCCTAACGATGCATAACCAAACTTTTTATATAAAAATTGTAGTCATTTTCAAATCGTATAGAAAGCAAAATTTGCTGATACAAATATCTAATGGATAACAATGATATACACATAACCATACAAATAAATAAATCTGCAATTCAGTTAATGCAATGTACTAAGATAAAAGTATATTAAAAGTTAAAAATAAATAAATAACTCTGCTAAATTTTTAAAAAGGAATTTATTGTGGTACTTAGTGAATTTTTGGTGGAAAATTTGAACATTTCTACAACAGTTTTGGAATGTGAGAAAAAAAATATCTGGAATTTTTTCCAAAAATTCGCATAGATCAACATTTGTTTTGATGTGGGACATGGCATCAATGTAACTCAAAAATAACTCCAAATGTGAATGGAAGTTATTAGCATATCTCAAATAATCCCAAGGAAGGATTTGAGCTGATTGAACAGATTTCGAAAATGATGATATAATATGATACAAGTCTGTTAGTAAAAGTATGTGAAATATAGTTGTCTTATTTAACAGTTTGTCTCTTAAGGTAAATAAGTCCATATCTTTTTCACAAGCACATACAAACAATTTATAATCTTGTATAAAACTGGTAAAAACGTCCATCGAGTAAGCAGCAAATTTCATAGATTTGAAAAGTTTTGATTTGTACAAAAATTGTTCAAAATCTGTTGAAATGTTCACGAGATTCTCATACTTTAGTCCATAATTGAATTCTTTCATACATTCTAGTATAAGATTGTGTGCTTTATTTATAAGATTTGGCATCTCGGAATTTTTCTCCATTAATTCAATACGATGCATCATGTCCCAAGATGCCAGGACATTTTTCAAGTTCAATTCATTTTTTATGTGATCAGCAACACCTAGATTTATATATTGCCCATCTACAGCTAAACCAGCTAAATGCTGCCTCACATATTGAGCATCCAAACCAAATTTGTTAAGAGTATTAAGGATGCTTGATGATAAACCTTTACCTGTAAAATCATTTACAAAGTTGTGTTCCAGTTAAATAGAATGAAACAAATTTTTCGCATTAATATCGAAAATTGGTATTCTCAGGCCAACAATATGTCTGCTGCGGTGATTAACTGTTATTTTATCAGCAACATTTCCCACAGGCAGATCACCACTTGTAATGAAAGTTGAGATTTCCTTTAGCAGCACAGAATGGACAAATGGCAAATATAAGCGGGGAAATTCTTTTGAGTGATTTTTTTTCCAACATCACAGCCACTGTTATGCATGACACACACCAAATCTTGATAAGATTCATAGGACAAATTCTTTTTATAGATGAAATAGGCAGCATTTGCACAGTTTAGTGCATTTAAATTACCTGCCTTTTCTATTTCTTCTGATTCTTTCTTTTCACGAAAATAGATTTGCGAATTGGTGATATGCTATAGAGACAACATAGAGGCAAGCAACATGTGCTGTTAGTTTGTACGCCGCCGACTCACGTGACCCCAGTCCGTGACGTCAGTACATACTCCCAATAAGAAATGAAATGCTAGGGGTCAAAGAGAAAAAACGTCAAGAAGGAAAGTAAGGAGTACTACGTCACGAAGATAGAAGAAACGAACCCACTGAAGATTAAAACCCAATCACCTAACCAGTGGAAACGAAGGGCGTGTCAGTATCGCCGCGATCTTGATGATTGACACTTTGGTCTCTTCAAGAAGGGGAGTTGTTTCATTCATAGTTTGAGTGAAAAGGGCGATAATTTACGGCAAAAAGAAAAAGTAAAATAATCTAGAAACTAGCGGCCGAGGGGGGGGAATCCATTTTCGGGTCACTTTTTCGTCCGGTACATATACAAAATATTTTTTTTTCCCTTTTTTCAAGTTGGAAATTAATCTGCAAGCATTGAAATGAATCTGCAGCGCTCGCTGCCGTGCTGCACGGTTTCTGCTACCGGGCCTAGAAGTACTTACTTTTTGTACCCGATGCGAGGGCGCCACATAGTACTCCTTGTTGTCCGTCTCTCAGATCTAGATAGTCTTTGAGGCAGTGGTCACTTTCCTCTAGGTCGAAATCATTTAAGGTCATCTCCACCCTGCATGTGTCCGGAGTCAAGCGTTGCACTACATAGTCGCATCGCCTGTAGTCGTCATAGTCGGAAGGGTAGTTGGGAGTGAAAATCCAACCCTCCTGGCCGCGGATCAGGGCGTCGCAGTCCGACATGGCGTCGTAATCTGGAATAAAAACAGAAACACGCTTTTAATGTTAAAATCAGTGTATATTTCAGGTTACAACTACAAGATCCTAAACAGAGTGGCAAATAACCAGCAGATTTTCACGGGAAGGAATAAAGCTTAGAATTTGGGAATATAAACTCTAAACTATGAGGAATGTTTGGCATTTTGAGTTATTTTTCTTCTTGAAATTAGGGCTAATTCATGGAATAGAATGGATAAATTTTATTGTTTCTACCACAATTTCGAAAATAATATTTTCATCATATCTTTCTATAGCATATTTTAAGTAAAATGATCATAAATATTACTGATTAAGGGTTCTGATAGGAGCAATAAAAACTTTTTTTTATATAATACCACCCCTGTGTGTCGTTACTACCGCGCTGAAAAAGCATTTTCGACCATGCATTGTTTGGTGTGCTTTCTCATCGTCTAGGTTTACTCTATTTCTCCTGAAAATTTGAAACCATTTGTTGATACAGCTTGTATAATAATTCATTAACTCTTGGCACTCCGTTGTCTCCGCTGCGGCGATACCATCTTTCGTTCCAATTTTTTTTTCTTTGCGGAGGGGGGGGGGGGCGGCACCAGTAATAAAGGAAAATAAGATTTTCCTTATTTAATCAGAGAATTTTTGAAATTGTCTAACTCAAGGAAAGTTCTTTTAAAAAAGTGGTGCTAATCGAATAAAATTTGTGTAAGAGGCACCCGGAGTCCGAAGGGATAAATTAATTTTTTTCATAAAAATTCATTGCTTCATAAAAGGTCCATAAAAAACTAAACAAAAAAGCAAAAAAAAAAAAAAACATGCTAAAGAACTTAAAGCTCTCAAGAATTTTCAAAATGTTTCTCTCAAAAAACTTGTTTTTAACCGTAAATAAACCAGGATATTTCTTACCCTCTGCATCGTTAGTCATAAACAACACTCTTAGCATTAGCTTATGAACTCATACACAAGCGTTCATAGGTAGACATATTTTAAGCGTTTGTATGATCCATTGAATTTAAATATCACATTTTTCGCACAATTTTCTTCGCCATTTATTTTTTCCGCGATTAAATAAGGAAAATAATACAATTTGAAAGTAGTTATACTGAAATTTAAGGGACCATAAAAACTATGGAAAGAAAATTAACCTACAACGGCTGCCATTTTTTTATTAACCGTAGGTCTGATATGCAAGAGATTGTGGTACAATAAACTAAAAATTTAAAAGTAATAGTAATAAAACCGACTTGAAATGGTTTCTATATTTAAGAATTGTTGTAAACCCATTTAATTTCAGTTACCGATATTAATTGCTTGTAAGCAATGTGTTGTAAACAGTCTCAGCTTTTTTTTATTTTTTTTATTGCACATTTTTTACGTTTGCATACCACACCCAAACCAATCAGTTCCTTGTTTGAAGATCGCATTAAGCCTATAATGTTGTTCCTTGCGCATTATCCGAGGCAAATGAAAAAAGTACTCTGCCGCACTATGTTACACGTTTGCCTCTTTTCGGACCACCTGAGTCAGGTGATGCTCTTTTTATAAGGAAGCTGTAAGAAAAGCTCAAATGCATTGCAGAAAAAGAGCACCACATGACTCTAGCAGTCAGAAGTGAGGCGAATGTGAAACGCAGTACGGCATCCTGTCTTTTTCACTAGCTTCGCACAGCATTACCATTTCTTGTATTTCAGTGAGACTAGTTTGACACGATAGTATTTTCCTTTTTTGTGCATATGTGTGTCACAATTTATCTTTGTTTAATAAACTAAATCACGCTCGTTAAAATAGGCCAACTAACTGTGAAATTACAAAATGAAATTAAAAAAAAAAAAAAAATTAAATAAAAAGCAAAAAACTTATTTAAAAAATATATCTTATTTGTTTGTTTATTTATTTGTTATGTTGCCAGCTATTCCAATTTTGCAGGATCTACTAGAACTATTTTACTTTTTAATTTTTTTATTGTAATGAAGATTTGTTTTCGTCTTGAGTAGAAAATGAGTAGAATTATTTTCGGACTACAGTAAAAAATCAATTTATTATTTATTCGTGTTGCCAGGTAAATTTTAAATGTATAAGTTAAGAAATTTAAATCATAAAGCATAAAAAGTCGTATATTACATGGCTCCATGATGAAATAGTAATAAATAATGCTGAAAGCAATACTAACCTGAAGGAATATGTCTTGATCCATCCTGCAAAATAAATAAATAAATAAATAAATAAAATAAAAATCATTATTATTAATCAGATAAATTTAGATGCAATTACGACTGTTCGATTTAAAATTATATTGTTATTACAATGATTTGTATTAAACATCACATGAATATTATTTTATCATAATAATTAAAAAAAAAACCTCTATTTTCTTTTCACTTTTAAGGTTGTTAAAATGTTTATCATATAATTCAACGAAAACCTAATATGGTGGGGATTATTAAATTTTTAGTTGTATTCGTAATTATGAAGTAGCTATAGTCGTCGTCTGGTCCGTCCGTCTTTCTGTCTGTCCACATATAACAGCGTAAAAACGATGCAACCTGAGTGGTTTGAAATTTGATACATATAATAGTTGTATAATTTTGTCAAGTCCTTTCATATTTTATAAAAATCGAATCAATAATTAAATAATGAAAGGTTTTTTCATTTTATTAAATCCCATCATACATTATTAATTCAATGATGTTCCATGATAGGTAGTGATTCTAGGTTACTATGGTGTTAACATCCTATTTAAGAGAGAGTCCTATTATTTCCGTATTACTGAATTTAATTACATATGAAAACGCAATAAATTTTGTATCCATGCATCTTTGCATAAGAGTGCAACAACTATTGCTCCAAAATTTGAATATTAATAAAACTAATTACAGTACGAAAGCGCCTTATTTGCCACTTTTGACGTACAATTTCTGATTTGTTTCTTCTATATTTTCCAATGATACAAATATCACAGTTACACACTCAATGAATGATAAATAAAAATTATGAGTATGAAGTATAATAGGAGTGTATTTTTCTTGGGAGAGAGTCTTTAGACCTTGCTATATACAGCTAAGAAGCAATAGATGCAGTTTTATTCACACATATATTTTAAGAATTAATCAAAGTATTATTCATTAACGATGAATGTGTTGCTCACTGAGAATGTTGCAACAGCAATCAATGCCTTCGCAAATAGCATTGATATTTTTTAAAAATTTATATTCTTTAAAATACTTATTTAATTAAAATAGCAAATAAAGCCTTTGTGCACAAATGTTTAAAGATAGAAAATCAACGATTATAAATCCACAAATAAAGTATGAGAAGGTAGCAAATAGCTATTTCGAATCTACTATCGAGATTCTTCATCGAGATTAGCTCAGTTTTGCTATTTTTTAGCTCGCTGAATTTTGCTCTGATGAAGAATCTCGATAGTAGATTCGAAATAGCTATTTGCTACCTTCTCATACTTTATTTGTGCATTTATAACCGTTGGTTTTCTATCTTTAAATATTTAATGTTGATGTTTCTATTTTGACCGTGGATTCCCATCCTTGGAATCTCATCGCTTATTACCCACGCGTCAAATAGACGTATACTCCTAAAACATTTCCACGGATATATCCAAAAATGTTCAGAGAAAAATTGAATATTATTTTATAAGATAAAGATATTTAAAACTTAAAAGATTACATGTCGAACCGACGACGCGACGTAGGGTTACGTCAAATTGATGTAGGGCTGGTAATCCAGAGTTAATTTTAAATCTGATAAGCTTTTTTTTTCACTTTTTTATAATTTATTAGTCTGACATAGAAGTCTGCACGGTCGGAATTTCCATTCCCGGGACTGGCCTTGCCTAGTGTAAAAATTAAGAGTTCGGCCTGAGCTCGACCTGTTTGTATTTTCTCATTTCGCGGCCCAGCCCGATCTGGTCCGACTCAAATTACGGTAAGAAATTCAGCTTTTACTTAACATACAATTAAGATTCGTTTTAAGAATTTTAAAATATACTGTAAATTTATCCCATATTTATGGGATAAATTTACAGTATATTTTAAAATTACAATGTGCAAGACAGAAAATTCATAATAGCAACATTAACGGTTACTTATTTAATAAATTTTAGAAGATTTTGTCAATAAAAAAAAACACTTAAATTTTAATTTAGAGCGATTTTGTAACTATTTTCAATTTATTTTTTTATTTTTATAGAATAAGAATATGTACGAATATAATGCTCTTACAATACATATATAGAAATATTTTCCAACAGAACCCCCCCCCCACACACACACACACAATCATTCCAATGTCAACTAGTTGGATGTGTCAATCCCAAAACTTTCTTCTATCCCAGAAGTATATTTTAATATTTAAAAAAAAAAAAACGTGGTGACCCCAAAGTTACCCACTATCGAATTTCCTCGAACATTTGACCTAGCCTAATGAGATTCTGGTATTCGAAAAGCCTAAAACGCAAAATTTAATTAATATTCTGAGGAAATGAGCTTAGTAGTGCCTCATGTTGGGTAATTTATACTAAAACCTAATAAACATCTATTTATGTCAAGACCTAACAGAATCTGAAATTTGATGGAATTTCGTCCATTAGTTCTTGAGATATAGTTATAACAAAAAAATTGCAAAACGTAGCACAGCAACACCATATCTTGGACAATTTATGCCAAAACGTAAAAAAGCGTCTAATTATGTTATGGTGTAAAAGAATATGAAGTTTGATGAAATTCTGTGCATTAGTTCTTGAGATATAGCTAGTTTAAAAAAAAAACCGTGTAAAA
Source organism: Maratus speculifer (assembly GCA_964019185.1). NCBI lineage: Eukaryota > Metazoa > Arthropoda > Arachnida > Araneae > Salticidae > Maratus > Maratus speculifer. Next base: position 6,209,782 of record OZ025292.1, on the reverse strand, counting down.
TATAGCACAGCAGCACCATCAGTTGAACGATTCATAACAAAACGTAATCATCGTGTAATTATGTTATATGTCATTTTGTAACAAAATCTGAAGTTTGATGAAATCCTGTACGTTGGTTGTTGAGATATAGCTATCGGAAAAATCGTGCAAAGTGCAGCATAGCTGCACCACCTGTTGCAAGGTTAATGCCAAAATGTAATCAGCGTCTAATTATGTTATATATTCTAGTGTAACAGAATCTAAAATTTGATGAAGTTCTCTGCATTAGTTCTTGAGATATAGCTATCGCAAAAATCGTGCAAAATGTAGCATAGCAGCGCCACCTATAGGGCAGTTCACACCAAAACCTTATCAGCGGCTATGTATCTTAGGGTATCGCGGAATCTGAAGTTTGGTGAAAATCTGTGCATTAGTTCTTGAGATATAGCTATCATGAAAATCATGAAAAACGTGGCATAGCAGCGCCACCTGCTGGCCAATTTACACCAAAACTTAATCAGCTTCTATGTATATCAAGGGATCACAGAATCTGAAGTTTGGTGAAATTCTGTGCATTAGTTCTTGAGATATAGCAATCTTGAAAATCATGAAAAACGTAGTATAGCAGCGCCACCTGCATGCCAATTTTCACCAAAAACCAATAGGCACTAATTCATATCAAGGTCTAACTGAATATAATTTTTTTTTAATTTCAAGCATTAGTTCTTGAGATAGAGCGCCCACAATTTTTTGTCACATACAGACAGACGGACAGACTCACAGACAGACATTTTCTAAAAATAGTCAAAACGTGTTCAGGACCTTCTAAAACGTATAAATCCGTCAAAAACCGGAAGTCGAAAATTTTCATGAATCCAATACTTTCTTCTTGTAAAGATAGAAAAAAGTAATAAAGCTGAAAAGATGCTAATGCTTTTTAAAAACATTTTGTTTTGCACAATCAATAACGCTTTTGAGATGTGATAAAATAATGTGTAAACAACTTTTCTAAACAGCATTACTTCTAAACCGATGTATTAAATTAATGTTATATAAAATTATTTTAATGGTATGAAAATGGATGATCATTATTTTAATTGTATCGTCAGGTCATAAAATGTTAAAATGGATTTGCTGTGATCACTTTCAGAATGATATAAACTTAGGATATTTATAGTCAAAATTGAATCAACATATATTTAATAAACAAATTTATACAAAATGCTTGCAATTTGCTAGATCAATACACTGTCATATACAGGGTGGTCATAAAAAAACTTTGCCGATATATGGAGCTCTAGCGGCCAGTCTGCTCAACCGATCGAGGTGAAATTTCAGATATAGCTAGTCAGAGGTATGAGCTCGAGATTCTGTGAACGGCAACAAAATGGCGCTCACGGTTACGGTTATAGTTACAGAAACTCGAAAATTTCCAATGGCAACACCCATTTTTTTCATCGCAAAATACTCAGCGCATGCGAAAACCCTAAAGAGCGTTGGAACCGTACGTGTAGCGCAAGAAACGGACATGTTATGCACGCACAAAAAACTGTTCTGCGAATCCTCCCCTCCCATAGAAAAAACTCGATTGGAGCGCAAGGAGGAAATTTGCATATGACACAGAATCAGTACACTAATCTCTGATTACAATACAGATCGGAGAAATTAAAACTTTTATTTTGATTACACATTTTCCACATGGGTGCCATCACCATTAATTGCCTGTGATGACACCCATGTGGAAAATGTGTAATCAAAATAAAAATTTTAGTTTCTCCGATCTGTATTGTAATCAGAGATTAGTGTACTGACTCTGTGTCATATGCAAATTTCCTCCTTGCGCCCCAATCGAGTTTTTTTTTATGGGGGGAGGGATTCGCAGAACGGTTTTTTGTGCGTGCATAACATGTCCGTTTCTTGCGATACACGTACGGTTCCAACGCTCTTTAGGGTTTTCGCATGCGCTGAGCATTTTGCGATGAAAAAAATGGGTGTTGCTATTGGAAATTTTCGAGTTTCTGTAACTATAACCGTAACCGTGAGCGTCATTTTGTTGTCGTTCACAGAATCTCGAGCTCATACCTCCGAATAGCTATATCTGAAATTTCATTTCAATCGGTTGAGCGGACTGGCCGCTAGAGCTCCGTATATCGGCAAAGTTTTTTTATGACCACCCTGTATATCACAAAGCATAGAGCCCTATTGAATACACTATCTACCAAAAAGTATTTGTACACTTTCAGTTTTTGACATTTTGTCAAATATTTAAAAATATACTGGTCGGATTCTTCTGGAACTTCAGAAATATAAAGATTATGTTTCACTTTATATTTATTTACATTCATTTGTTAAGCGGGTAATTAGGGGGCCGGCAAAAAAACAAAGAATAATAGAAATATTTGGGATCGCCCTGTACATGAAAATGCACGAAACGACTTATCTCTTTAGAATACAAATATATGAATACAGTAGAATATGTACACTAATTTTTGTAAGAATAGCATGTATATTTATGGCGATAGAGCGATTTTTTTGAAAAATTCCAAAAATTCTGGTATGTTTTTTGTTTATATCATGCTGGGTTTTTGACCAAATTTAACGCAAATTTCAGAAAAATTGGCAAAATGCAGTAGAAAAAATGTAGCGCAATTGGAATATAAATATATTAAATATTTTATGAAATATGAGTAGTTGTATAAAATAATTTTTATCTGCGCATGCGCGAACTAGAAAAACATTTTTTTACATCATTTAATAGTCAATTCTATGGAGTGACTTATAAAAAAAATCCAATCAAATATCGTGAAAATTCAAAAAGATATCATTATTTTAGTGAGATGTTTTTACTCTGCTCTCTAAAAACGGCTGAATCTTAAGGGATTCTCCACAAATTGACATTTTTTTAATAACTGACTTTTAAAAAAAAAACTAGAATTGAATTAATACAATATCTAATACAATATTGCTGCTAATAAGTACTTGGCAATTGTGATAGGAAAAAAAAAGAGCTTTATTCACATTCAGGGCCAAAACTAAGAGAGGGTTGGGGAAAAAGAGCATGTGCCCCGGGCGCTAGGATGAAAGTGTCCCAAATGTACATTTTGTTTGGCGATTTTTTCCATGTCTGTGTTTAGCATGATATTGTCAAAATCGTCCCATTCAAAGCATTTCTCCTATACCAAAGCATAGAAGAATCTAATGATGATGGCATAAAGATCCCGCATAAAGCAGATTTTTTTTTTCGTTTTGATTCGGTTTCACGATTTTAAGGTATCATTTTTTTTAAACAAAGCAGACTACTTTAATCAATATTACATATTTTAAGTTTTAAAATAAGTGGCTATTAATAAATCAGAAAATTTTTCTTTGCAAATACTTTTGCAGATGCTTTGCAAAGAAGAAAAGGGAGGGGGGGGGGGGAGTTCACCAAAATTCATTGAAATATAAATATATTAAATATTTTGTAAAATGTTCTATGTCATGCAATATTTTCAACCAAATATAAAGCCACATTCAGAAAAATTCGCAAAATGTAGTAGAAAGAATAAGGTGCTATTGAAATATAAATATATTAAAAGTTTTCTAAAATATGAGTATTTGTATGAAATATTTTTTAATCAGCGTATGCGTGAACGATAAAATTTATCATTTTACATAATTTAATATTCAACTCTATGGAGCTACCCATAAAAAAATCCGATCGAATTTCGTGGAAATTCAGAAAGTTATTGTGGATAGGAGTGAACTGATTTTCAATTGGTCTCTGAAAGCAGTTGAATGACGTCAGATTTTACGCAAATTGCCAAATCTCCATTTATGTTTTTTACTGGTGATTTACTTCTTTTCTTAGATAATTACCAGAACGAACCTATTTCAGGATAAAAATAATTATAAAAAATCGAAGCATTTGTGTCAAATCTACCCATTGATACATAATTGATAATGGCTCTTATGCAAATGCCGATATCTGCGATCCTGAAATACGTCAAGTTCTACACTGTTAAATGTGGTGTCGAAAACAACACTGACATCAATCGCATGCATGATGCCAAGAAGAACAGAGCTGTCTGATTTTGAGAAAGGTGTGATCATCGGGTACCACCGAAATGGCCGATCTTTAATCGACATATCTAGCGAGCTTAATTACCCCAAAACGACTGTGGCTTATAAAATTAGAAAATGGAAGCTGAATGGTGATTGTCAGAATGTGGCCAGAGTCGGCAGACCGACGAAACTGGGAGATAGAGACCGACGGGTTCTGTCTAGAGAAATTCGGAAGAACCGCAACCAACCAATGTTACACATACGCCAAGAATTTCAACAAGCTTCAGGATGTGTTGTTTCCATGAATACCATCCGTAAGGAAGCTCATCTGCTTAATTTTTATGGCCGTGCTGCCGCCCATAAGCCTTTAATCACCAAGTCCAACCGCGCAGCTCGGTTAAGTTGGTGCAAAACACGCCAGCAATGGACTGTACAGCAATGGAAACAGGTTCTCTGGAGTGATGAATCAAGGTTCACCCTCTACCGTTCTGATGGTAGGGTCTGGGTCTGGCGTCTGCCTGGAGAACGCCTCCTACCAGAATGTATTGTGCCCACAGTTAAATTTGGCGGAGGGGGAATTATGTTCTGGGGTTGTTTTTTCTGGTTCGGACCAGGACCCTTGGTCCCAATTCATGGTAAGCTCAATGCCGATGCCTACTGTAATATACTTGACAACAGTGTACTTCCTACGTTGTGGCAATACTATGGATTGGACCCATGTTATTTCCAGGATGACAACGCAAGCTGCCATGTAGCGAGGTCCAGCATGGATTGGTATGCTGATAATGGAGTGCATCGACTCGAGTGGCCTGCCCAGAGCCCAGACCTGAACCCAATAGAGAACCTCTGGGACGAGTTGGATCGTCGAATTAAGGCGGGTGACACACGCCCAAATTCAGTAAAAGAGCTTACCTGCCTTGTGCAAACAGAGTGGAATAAAATACCATTAAATGTAATACAAGGACTAGTTGAGAGCATGCCCAGGAGAGTCGCAGCTGTAATTGCCTCTCGAGGAGGATCTACAAATTATTAAATGTGAACAGGGCCAAAACCAGTCTTTTTTTTCCCGAGGCAAACGTGGATTTTGAAGGTACCCCTTTCCCCCTCCTTCGCAAAGCATATTTACAAAGAAAATTTCTCCAATTTATTAGCCTCTGATGCTATTTCTTTCAGACAAGCTAAAAATGTCGTGTCATCAGCCCTGGATTTTCTACTCAACCGATTTTGATAATTATTTTTTTAAATGAAAGCTATTTATTTGTAGCTGTGCCCATTTTAGCTATTTTTTAATTTATTTCCATTTTTATATTTTATTTTTAATTTTAAATGCTTTTTTACGATATTTCTTCAAAATGGTGGCAACTTAGTTTAGCTTTTCTCTCGATAATAAAAATTTATTTTCCATTATTACTTTCCACAAGTCGGAAACTTTATTTCATCAGTGAACATGTCCTCGCGTTTAAAAGAAAAAAAGTTAATTGTTTTCGTAAAATTTAACCACAGTAAAATGATTGCATATAATTATGCACTAATTGAGGTAAAAAAATATATTTACTGAGAAATAATATTAATAATGTAAATAAAATAACAGAAAATAATTTATGATAAAAATTAATGTCTAAAGCAAAGTAAGAAATATTTCAAATGAGGAAAATGATGGCATTCAGCAACCAGATAAAATGAATTTACAATATTATTACATACGCCTTTTTCATATTACTAATAACAGTAACTTTTAAAAAACATTTGAAGAGAAAATGACGTCACTATTTAAAACATCGCATTTTTACTCACAACGGTTCAATATTTCTTTTAATTATGGACACTGAGATTGAGATTTTACTTTCAGATGACTTCAGTTAGTGAAAATAATGTCCTAGTAAAAATGAAATTAGTTTTTTTTTTTTTTTTTTTTTTTTTAATAAATCTATTTTTCTGTAGTGCATATAAAATAAAATTTCTGGATTTCGGCGGCACTCAGATTACAATTTTAACTGAAGATGTGCAAATATTTGCATGCAAAATTGTAACTGGAAAACTTGACATTAAGTTTGGAAATATATTTATTACATATTGACTACATATTGATTCAATAATGTAATTACTTTTGCTTTTTTTTAAGCCAAATCGATCGGGTCTTTTAAACATTTCATCCGTCGAATTCGACGGAATTCCACTCGTTTTATTGTTAAAATGCATTTCCTTTTTCCCAGAGTCTATAAAAAGCGTTTAAACTAAAGAAAAAATCCGTTTTTGATGAATCTAGTCAATGAAAAAGTTGCACGTCAAATTGTATCTCTTTATTATTCCGCAATTCCAAAGTCTCAGAGAGAAATTGCTAATCAATTGGGTATTTCACGCCGTTCTATTTGCTATTATATTGATAAACACAAGAAAAATTAAGTTAATTCATTGCATTCTAAACGGGGTCGCCCTTCTAAAAAACCTCTATCAATTTATTTATTTATTTTTTTCTAATCGGAGGCGAAACTGAATTCTGCAATGGCAGTATCTACATTCAACTTGTTAATAGCCGATTTATTTTAAAACTTAAAATATGTAATATAAAATAACGTATTCTGCTTTATTAAAATACTCCAATTTGATACTTTAAACCGAATCAAAAAAATTCTACTTTCAACAGGATCTTTAAGGCCCTTGTCCCTGCCCGCGAAGACACTGCTGAGCTAATGCTATTCCTGTGGGAGGCATTTTTCTAATAACTCTTTCGCATTTTGAAATTTTCATTTTTTTTTTTTTTTTTTTTTTGCATTGGATAGCGGAAGTCCCTCTCAAAATCGCTCCTTGACTACTTTTTCGATTTGAGTCATAGATATTTTTTATAAAGTTAGTTTTACTTTCAGAACCGCTTTTGGAAGTGAAAGAAACATTATAAAAATATCTACGCCAAAATTGAAAAAGTAATCACGGAGCGATCTTGAAAAGGACTTCCGCTATCCAATGCAAAACATATTATTTAAAAATGTCCAAATGCAAAAGAGTTAGAAAAATGCATCCCCATAGGAATAGCATTAGCTCGTGAGCATCTTCGCGGGTAGGGGCAGGGACCTTAAGCCAACATCATTAGATTTTTTTATGCTTTAGCATAGCCCAGATATAATAATTTTAACAATATTATGCTAAACATAGCCATGAAAAAAATCGCCAAACGAAAGATACATTTGGAACACTTTCATCCTAGCGCCCGGAGCACATGCCCTTCTCCCTCCCCCCCTCTCTTAGTTTTGGCCCTGAATGCGAATAAAGCTCTTTTTCTTTTCTATCACAATTGTCAAGTACTTATTAGCAGCAATATTGTATTAGATATTGTATTAATTCAATACTAGTTTTTTTTTTTTTTTTTTTTTTTAAAGTCAGTTATTAAAAAATTTCAATTTGTGGAGAATCCCTTAAGATTCAGCCGTTTTTAGAGAGCAGAGTAAAATCATCTCACTAAAATAATGATATCTTTTTGAATTTTCAAGATATTTGATTGGATTTTTTTTATAAGTCACTCCATAGAATTGACTATTAAATGATGTAAAAAAAATGTTTTTCTAATTCGCGCATGCGCAGATAAAAATTATTTTATACAACTACTCATATTTCATAAAATATTTAATATATTTATATTCCAATTGCGCTACATTTTTTCTACTGCATTTTGCCAATTTTTCTGAAATTTGCGTTAAATTTGGTCAAAAAGCCAGCATGATATAAACAAAAAACATACCAGAATTTTTGGAATTTTTCAAAAAAATCGCTCTATCGCCATAAATATACATGCTATTCTCACAAAAATTAGTGTACATATTCTACTGTATTCATATATTTGTATTCTAAAGCGATAAGTCGTTTCGTGCATTTTCATGTACAGGGCGATCCCAAATATTTCTATTATTCTTTGTTTTTTTGCCGGCCCCCTAATTATCCGCTTAACAAATGAATGTAAATAAATATAAAGTGAAACATAATCTTTATATTTCTGAAGTTCCAGAAGAATCCGACCAGTATATTTTTAAATATTTGACAAAATGTCAAAAACTGAAAGTGTACAAATACTTTTTGGTAGATAGTGTATTTATAGTCACAATTAGACTAGCATATGATGAAAAAATTTATACAAAATACTTGGAATTTTCAAGATCAATACATTGTCCCAATTACTTTAACATTTCGGACGTTATCGATATGACAAATTTTATATGTTTTTTGCTTTTGTCTATCCTTGTAAACGAGCCATAAGAACTGCATAAATGATTAACGAACTCATATAAGTATTGAAAATATTCATTGTCACAATTGAGTTCATTATGGTTCAGTATTTTTGACGTTATTTTGATGATAATATTTGCATTATATATGTATATACCGGGTGTCGAAAAAATGACTGATGGATTTTAAAATTCAATAACTTGAAAACGGTGGCAGCTATTTAAAAAAATTTTGCAGGAGGGTTATGTATAATCTCAGGAGTTTTTTTTACCGTAACTTTTTATTTCAGTTCGCATATCAAACAATAGGTGGCGCTGACGGCGATTGAAGGCCATGTCGACGCTTCACTCAGCACTGATCACCTGGCCTTCAATCGCCGTCAGTGGGGGGCTATTGTTTGATATGCGAACTAAAATAAAAAATTACGGTAAAAAAACTCCTGACATTATACATAACCCTCCTGCAAATTTTTTTTAAATAGCTGTCACAGTTTGCAAGTTATTGAATTTTAAAATCCATCAGTCATTTTTGGGACACCCGGTATATATATATAACCATTAATTGTATTACAATATACGAACCATCGAATTTAATAACTTATATATATGTATGTGTGTGTGTGCACACACACACATATATGAATATATATAACAGAAATTATTAAAATTGGTCAAAAAATTCAAATTAAAAAATGCATTCTAAATATTTTAAGCTTTGTGTGCTTTGAGAAGAGACAGTCGGGAGATCTGGAGACATGTCAGAGATCTGGAGGGGTAGGGGTAGAGGAATTTAGATGATTATTTATTGATTGTTTTAAAACAAAATAACAAAACAAAAAGAAGAGTAAAATTATTTTAAAAAAGAAAAGCCTTTTAAAGATTTTAAAGTTTATTAACTTGTCAAAGGCGAAGAACCAGAAATTTTGACGTGAAGAGACAATTTAAATGATTCTCGATTCCTTGTCACTAGAGAGCTTTAAGGATTATATGAAGGGATCACAATGTTTAATAGACCAGGTCTGTTTTAAAAAGAAAAGTGAGACAGCCCATTTAAAAAGTACATAAAATCTGTTTTATCCACGAACCAAGTCTGTTTTCGTGTACTTTCTCATGTATGAGGTATTCTCACACAATTTTGGCTTTTAAGTCTATGAATAATAATTTTTAATTTAATACATATCTTTGTGGGTTATTAGGTATGTTCGTAACTATGTAAATACGCAGCACTTACAGTTGTCGCTCAGTCCGTCTGTCTGTCCGTCCGCATATAACAACGCAAAAACTACCCAACCGAATTATTTGAAAATTAAAATATCTAATTATTACATAATTTTGTCGAGTGATCTCAAATTTTCTGAAAATTGGATGCATAGATCAATTAGAGGGACAATCAAAAATATTCTGTTACATTACGGTCAATAGGGAAAAAAGTTTCAAATGCATTTTAATGGTGTTACACTCATTCGAACATAATAAAATTTATATGCATCTATGAAGTACATATTATAATATACATTTTGCCCAAACTGTGATGCAAAGAACATTTTTTATTGATTTACAAGGCCACACAAAAGCATTCCATTACATAATGGTATAGGGAGAACATTGTTTGGTGCGCGTTTTAATTATATTAAACTGTTTCACATTTTATGAATATGATACAAGTTGGTGAGGTATGATAAGTTTCCTGTATATTTACAGGAAAAAAAAGAAAAGATTTCGACCTCTACACTGTATCCGAAGTACTGTCTATTATAACAGCAAGATCTGAATATTTTTAAAACTTCGTTATCGTACGAACGCACCTCATTTGCTACGCTTTACGTGCAATTTCCAACTTGTTTATTTCTTATATTGGAAAACATTCCATTGAATGAATATGTATAACAGTATTAACGAGATAAATACGTTTTGAACGATTTTGAGAGTCCAAATATACCATGAAATATAGATCGCCGCGTTTCCCTGATGCTGATTTTAAAATTTGGAAGTCTCTGTATAAAATTGTTTTAGTAAAAGTAATTCAATGTATTTTTTTTTCTTTTCCAAAACTGGAACTATTGTTTTATATAAATACTAGCTCGCCGGGCGGGTGCTGTGCTGGGACTGTCATTGTAAAATATAACATTGGAGTGGACTTAAAAAAAAAATGACTGAATAATATTTATGTGGCACGCATATCATACACACACCACATTGGCACGATTTTTTTCAGATGCCGATTTGGTGAAAATCCCATTTTCAAATACCAGTAACATATCTATATATACAGGGTGATTCAAATAAACTTTGACAAAATGATATGACAAATCAGGCATACGACAAGGATAAAAAATCACATAGAAACATAGGGCCGCAAATCATTTATTGAGTCACAAATACAGGGTGTTTCATTCTAACTTAATTTGGGTTGATGGTAATAAGTTTCAGAAAACTGAAGTATATTAAATTATATTATATATTAGCAGACATCCTAAACTTTGTTTTAAATGTGATGGTACCAAACAAAAGTGGTAGAAGTTTTCTTTATGCGCGCCAGCAATATGCACTTGACACCTCATATTTTGGACGGTAATAATCAGTTTATATGGTATTATCGATTGCTAAAGCAATGTGTTTTTCCAGATCTTTTCGTAACGTTATCACATTTCACACAAAATAAGGTACATATCGTTGCATTTTCATTAAAATATTCCTCGAATTTTCCTCGAAATTATCAAAATGAAATTGGATGAAGCTAGAATGAAACACCCTGTATTTGTGACTCAGTGAGTAGTTATATATATATATATATATATATATATATATATATATATATATATATATATATATTATGCTATCGTACTTGGCACAGAAATCGCCATTATTTGTTATTGTTTAATGGCAACGCCCGAATGAAACGCGTCTCATAAGTTATTCTATAAAATTCCTTTAGCAGGATTTAGGTTGATAAAATTGGGTTTATTTACATTTCGCTCTTTCTCTGCAATTATGAAGCTTCAAAATATTTTTAGCTTTTTTTCTCCCATTCTTTTTGCTTATAAAAATGAATAAAAAAGACATGTATTTTAAACATTTCAGTCTAAAATTAAAGTATGTATTATAAATGGAATGAGTGAAAAGATTATATTTTAAATAATATTATTAATGAAATACGAAAAAATGTCACGGAAACAATGTTTAACAATTTATCAACTGCGCCCAGCTAGCATAAATATGTCGATTTCTTGATTTTTCTTGCAGATTTTTTTTTTTAATTTGGCAAAGAATTGAACGAGTAAATTAAATTATGGGGAAGAATTCCGTATCCTGTTTTGGTTGGCACAATTGGTGAAGGAATCCAAAGTAGCGCCAAAAAACCTTTTTAGCTTCTTATCAAATTTTTTATTATAACGGAAAATCATGATTTTTTAATGAAGGGAGAATTCTATGCCCTGTCCTGTCTTTTTTTTTTTTTTTTTTTTTTTTTTTTTGCTTTAAATGAATCGATGTGGTTGCGATCTCCAGCTTTTGGGGTTGTTTTTTTATTATGGGAATGGACTTTGTTCGTTTGTTTTTTGCATTTAGCATATTCCTTCGGAAAAATGTATAGCTTTTGTTTTAATTTGATATACATAATAAATATATGAAATACATAAAATTATTACATAAAATTCATGTATAGGTGTATATATTATGTGTTTATATATGTATATCTCTATGTATAATTACATATATATAGAACGATATCTAAAATGTATATACATAAAAATATTCATATAAACATCATATATATATTTTTTACGTGTGACATAGATATTATTTACTAAATACAAATAAAATGTTTATAAATTATTTAAAAATCATGCTTTTCTGCCATTTGAGAAATCTGATAAGTTGCTAAAATGTTTTTTTGTTGCCATTTTCTATTTTTCGCCAATCGCGCCAACCAGAAAAGGATATGGAACTCTTTCCTTTAATAATTATAAACATACATTTGTTTTATAAAGGGTATAAAAACATAAATGTAACTAAAGAAAAAACATCCCAGAATATACAAAAAAAAAAAAAAAAAAAAATTAAAATAAAATAAAAAATAAATAAAAATTCATTCCAGTAGTATATAAAAGCAACCACAACAACCACATTAAAACATCTATCATTTAAAAAAAAAAAAAAAAAAAAAAAAAAAAAAAAAAAGATAGGAACGGGATATGGAGCGCTTCCCAAATTATGAATAAATGTAATATGATACAATGCGTAGCATACATTTAAGGGAGATCAAACTGGTCGCCAAGGACGGCTAGTTTGAAGAATTTTAGAAGCAATGCATTCGCGTTCGGCCATACGACGGTTATTAAGCCTAATTTGTCGATCGTTTGTACTTTGTGATTGACGCCGTTTTCAGAGACTGTTTTTCAAATATAGGGACCATGGGCACAGATGCTTACGGGGGGGGGGGGGGGGGGGGGCTAACATTGATTTTTACAGGGATCATGACCAAATATATATATGTGTGTGTGTGTGTGTGTGTGTATGTGTATTATTGAAAGACGTACTTAAGAAAGTTCGTTACTGACCTATAATGTTTCTTAAATATCCATTAAAAAACTAAATTTGATAATTGTTAGTTTGCTTTTTAATAATTATTTCATTGTTATTAAATTTAATTAAATAGAGGTTTTCTAATAAATTGTGCATTTCAGATTTCTGTTTGCTATGTAATTTCATATATCTGGAATGATAAAGCGTGTAACAAATGATAAATTTTCTACAGTACTATAATATTTTAAATATTAGCAATCAATCAAATATTTCTTTCGAATATAAGCATTCACTGATTTTTTTTTTTAATAGATTAAAACTACATTTAATTTTGAACATTAATTAAAAAAACTTCAGCAGCATTTGGGGCTCCCTGAAAATCAGGGGAACTAGGCCTGTGCCCCGAATGTCCTGCCGCAATTCAGGCATTGGTTGTTCTCTTTCGATTTTTTCTTCTAAAGAGCCCACACTACTGAATGAAAAAGACCCGGATGATAATGTAAAGTCGATGGGGGTGTTCTTTTCAAATATCTCGCTCAATTTAATATTTTGACATGATTTTTTTTTTTTTTTTTTTTTTTTTTTTTTTTTTGCATAGGATAGCCGAGGACGATCCACAACCGGGCTAGTTTTTACTTTACCGGGCTCGTTCGATTTTGGTTATATTCTTTTTATATAAGGATAGTTTCAGTTTCATAACTGGTTCAAACTGATTCTGAAAGTTAAAGTATTTTTTTTTTTTTAATCTGAACCCAAAATCAAAAAACTAAAAACTAGCCCGGTTGTGGATCGTCCTCAGCTATCCTATGCAAAAAATCACGTCAAAATATCAAAATTTGAGCGAGATATTTGAAAAGAACACCCCCATAGACTTTACATTATCATCCGGGTCCTTTTCAGTCAGTAGCGTGTCATTTTAATGCGGTATTTTCTTCACTTTCAAGCATTCGCCGAGATCCGTTACGGGCATTTCTAACGATATTATGAAGTTCCATAATTGCAGCGGAAGACAGAAACTTGAAATTGCGAATCGTAAACAAACCGGATTTGAGATGCGTTTTGTTTGATCGTTGCCATTAAACAATAAAAAAGAATCGTGATTTCTGTGCCACATACGTTAGCGTAATATATATATATAGACTAGTATATAACAACCATAAAAAAGGATGGAATATTCATCTGCGTTTCATTTTCATAAACCTTCATACAATTTTTTTTTTTTTTTTTAATTGAAGAGTTTGTATTGTAGAAAAGTACAGTTTAAAAAAACAAAAAAAAAAAAAAAAAAAAAAAAAAAAACAAACAAATGAGTTCTATAAATACAAATGATAATTATATATTTTTTAATCATTGTTCAATTCATGAAATAGCTCGAAAAAGAGATTTGCTTACGTCCACTTGAAATTTGATTGCATTGTGAATAAAATTTGCATTTCTTACAAATTGTTATTAAAATGTAAGAAATATATATAACACCATATGCTATATATTTTAATTATATCAACACAGATAAAATTAACATTTTTAACGTAGTAATATTCGAACATAATTTTGAGTGAAAATAAAATTTTAATTTTATAAGAGAACGTGAAAAAATAATTTTTAGTCATACAAATGCAATCTCATAATTAAATTACATCGGAAAAAAATCTTATAATGAAATGAAAAAATTTAAATTTTAAACAATAAATGTTAAGCTCTTAAAAAATTAATAAAACTAAATTAAAATTCTACTACTAATTTTATCTATGTTGAAAGAAATTATAAAAATATTTAACCGAAGCTCATGTTATATAACTTTAAAATTTCATTGGACATAAATAAAAATCAAATTTATTAGTTTTATTATTTCTTTCGTAAAATTTTAATTTAGTTTTATCAATTCTTAGGAGGTTAGCTTCATTAACATTCGAACATAAATTTATTGTGAAAAATAAAATTATAATTTAATAAGATGAGAATGTGAAAAAAAAAAAAAAAATCAGACATACAATTGCAATCTCATAATTCAATTACATCTGGAGGGGGGAGGGGGAGAGAAAAAGCCCTCTTTTTAATTATAATGCGAACAAAAAATTTTGAAAAATAATCGGGTAAGTGTTAAGCCTTTAAAAATTAATAAGACTAAATTTAGATCATACAATTTCATTTCACTTTTTAGCGTACATGACGAGATAATTCTTTTGATACCACACTAGTCCAAATCCAAAACTTACACCTGGGAACATTCCCTAGTAATTCACTACTAATATAATGTGTAATTTAATGCCAATATGACAATTTAATTCTCTTAATATGCTTCGAATAGTGCTAAGCACAAATGTTTCATCTAAAATGAGTAAAATATTTCTTTTTCAAATCATGCTTTTAGAACATGATAGATGTAATCTTAATCTTAAGATTTTTTTTAAATATACCACTTGAAAGAAAATTTTAAAATTTCTGATTAGCACAAAGCAGGATAATAAACGTAAATCCATTGAAAATATTTAAAGACCTGATTATATTTGTATTTTATGAAATGGAGGAAACTGGGACATTTTTTATTGTTGTCCCAAGTAATTAACATCTTTCCCTGAAATTACTATAAAACTTCTTCAACAAACGATAGCACATGCTGCATATAGATCTAAGATCATCAATATAAGAATAAAAGTAAAGAAACAATCTGTTTTCTTTGCTCAACAATATTCTTCAATGGTTAACTCATGACTTTCAAGTATTATATCAAAGTATGTATTTTTATTACCCATCATACCTTCATCTAATAGATTTTTAATATACAGTCCAGTCTCTATATAACGAAATCCGCCGTTCCAGTAAAAAAATCATTATATAGAGAAATTTGACGTATAGAGAATGATGTTAAACATCGTATTTAATGTGTGAAATTTGAACAAACATTATTTTTGATCTTTTGAATTAATAATTTGAAATGTTTAAAAGTGAATATTAACCTAACATTTTATTTCTTAATTATTTAAGCCGTTTCAAAAAAGAGAACATACATTTATTTGAAAGCTTAATGAAAATCAAATAAGGAAGACATGCATTAATTTCAGACGAAGAAATCTGTAATTTTTTGTTGTTTTGATTTTAAAGTTGTTTCACTCTCAAGAAAAAAAATAAAAATAAAAATGCTCAAATTTTAGCAAGGAATGGAAAATTGTAGTTAACATTTCCCTCCATTTGAAGGCCTCTCTTATGTACCTGTCATTAATTCCTCTTTTACATGTGTATCAATCCAATTGACACTGTTTTGAGAAGGATGTGGTCAGGTGCGTGGGAGGTGGGATGAATTCGTTGGATTTAAAGAACAAGGAGAGAAGTAATATAAAAAAACACTGAGCACTGACGATAAATCAAAAATAAGTAATGGAAAATTGATTCCATATGATTTCGAAGCTTTTTAAAACTGAATAAATTAAGACCAATTTATGAAAAAATCGTTGTATGGAAATAGATATTTCGCTATATAGAGACTGTTTTTAATGCAATCATAAGAAAAGGGGACCGTTCCTACTAAAAATTCGTTATATAGAGAAATTCGATGTATGGAGTTTCGTTATAGAGAGATTCGACTGTATTAGCAAAAGCCATGCTTTGTTTGGATTCGCGAAGCATTATTTCATAAGAGAAATATTTGAAAGTAACAATATTTTTTACATTATTTTTACATCTTTATGAAGCAAAAATGTTATTTTATGTTTTTGCGCATTATAATTTTAGAAATGTAAATTCAGTCAAATTTCATAAATTGTTTTTAAACGGGAAATATATTAAGAATAAAACTAATAGTAATAACTTCTTAATAGTAAGTATATTTCATTTGGCTCAATTTTCCACCTTCAAATTCGAATAACACTTTATATAACGAATTTAACAATTAATTTTGTGTGTTTACAATTGTTTTGTTGCCACTTTACAAAAAAAAAAAAAAAAACCATAATATATATATTTTTAAAAATACGTAAATATTGTCTTATTAAAAGATTTCACATAATAAGAACGAATTATGTATTTGAATTCTTAACACTGAACAATACTACTATTATAAATAAATGTATAAATAATTGAATTTTCATAAAAAAAATATTAAAAATAATTAATTATTAATTATTATTATTATTAATTTTTATTAAAAATATGCTATAATTTTCATAAAAATGTATTTTAAAATTTTTATAAAAGAAATCGTGAAACTATTATATGATTAAAAGGAATAAGCACCAAAATATGTGCTATTTCCAACCAATCTTAATAAAGTATTCCAGGCCTGTCCAACCTTTTACTAAGCAGGGGCGCATCTCACCTTTTGGCAAGCAATGAAGGGCGCCATTATTAACATGGCTCAAAACATGTAAGAAAATCATCTTTTAATATTAGAATCAATATATATATGCAAATGAGACATAACACCCCTATAGATCTAACGCGCCATGTATATAAAAAAAATCAAAATATTTGTAAATTGTAACAAGTTTCGAGTAATACGTTTTTCTGCGAGGGTTTACCTCAAACAATTTTGAACTGGAAGGAGTTAGAAAATGAAATATCATCATTAAAATAAAATGTATCATTAAAATAAAATAGTAATGAGAAATATCGTTAGGTTTTTGGGAGACGCAAATACTTTGGAATACTACAATTTTTTTGGAGGTGTAAATTTGCCATCATAAAAGGTATAGAAACGAAGTCGTGGGTGGTTCCACAGAGAAAGCCTGAAAGAGCTTGCATTCATTGAAATCCTTTCGCACAATTAAAAAAAAAAAAAAAAAAAAAAAACCTAAATTGTCAAACGTCTGGGGGAGAAAAAGACAACCTTTATACCGTCTTATGAAACAGCCGAATGGCCAGT
The DNA here is from genome assembly GCA_964019185.1 of Maratus speculifer. Lineage (NCBI taxonomy): Eukaryota > Metazoa > Arthropoda > Arachnida > Araneae > Salticidae > Maratus > Maratus speculifer. The sequence goes on along the minus strand of OZ025292.1, from coordinate 6,192,163 downwards.
GAAACAACGTTAGTAACAATAACAAAAATTCTCATATTTTTTCACGAAAGAGAAGAAGGATCGCTTATATTTTTCTTCAGTTTACTTCTTAACGTATTAAAAAAGTTATTGCGTACATTTTTATTAATTCCTATCGTCATAATTTCCATAAAAAGATTTATAAATCATAACTATAAATTAGTAAAGAAATGCATTGATTGTTTTTTTTAAAACTAATTATGTGCTGTGTTGTCTTTTTCTTTCTTTCTTTCTTTTCTTTTCTTTTTTTTTTTAATACATTTGCGTACGTTACAATTGTTGTTACATAAAATATATTTGCAGTGATTTTTAAAACATGTCTCATGAAAATATCAAGGATTTCAAACAAAGTATACTTTACAAGGAAATTGTATTAAAGAGATTAGTAACGGGACATTTTCAAAAGGGCGCCGCGTTGGACAGCCCTGAAGTATTCTATTAAAATGTATATTTTCTTCACAAATAACATGCATTTTTAATATGAGAAAGTTTTAATGTTCGTTTACTGTTTGAAGTATAAATTCTGCAGTTATTTTCAATATTTAAAATATTTCGTCTTCGCAAAATGCAGATATACAAGTTCCTTTCTTTCTTTTTGGGTAGATTTCGTATGAAATACTACCTATAGCGATCGCTCCCATGTTGGAATTTCTGAAAAATTTTTGCAGATATACACCGATCACGACTCCTAGACCCCAAAACTACCATTAGTAAAAAAGTTTATCTATCTATCTATCTATCTATCTATCTATCTATCTATCTATCTATCGGTGTATATCACTTTCTTCTGGACACGATAACTTCCATAATTATGCTCAGATCTTCTTCAAACTTTTACATAAAATCAAGAGGCATAAAATCTCGGTCGAGTTCGTTAATGGGCAAAATCGGACCAAGGGGGTGGAAGTTGGGAGAGTTTTTGTGAAAACAGAAAAAACGCGATAACTTCTAAATTAAAATAGATATCAAATCACTTTAAAGTTTATATTACTTCTAAAAAATGGGCCAAAAATTTATGCATGACATATTTTTGATAAAGTTAAAAATGGGCTCAAAGGGCGAAAAAAAAAAAACGAGATTTTCGGAGAAAAAAAATCATAAATTCTTCTGTTTATTAGATATCAAATCCAACTAAGTTTTTTATAAATGTTCTCAAAATTATCTAAAACTTTTGTATTTACAAGTTTTTGATGGGAACAACTTTTACCGATGAAAAAAATTAAAAACGAAAAGGAAAAAGAGGGGTAGAAAAAGAAAAAAATCCATAACTTAGTCATTTCTTAAGCAATCAAATCTAATTAAATTTATTTTACATCTTCTCAATAATATCTATGACTTTTATAGTAACAAGTTTTTCATAGGACCAATTCTTATAGCAAAAATAAACTACACAAAAATAGGAGTTGGAGAAAAAACTCAAATCCAAACTGCTTGCATTCTGAATCTGAATCTTTTTAAATTCACTTTTGATTTTAAACGCATCCAAATTGCAGATCCTCCTATTTAGGAACTGTATAATATGACGTATTAGCCAGTTTTTTCATAAAGGCAGAATATTTTTCAAAAAAGACCGGCAAAAACGGTATTTTGAACAGAATTTCCCAAAGTGATGATGATTGAAAAATTGAGGAAGTATAACAGATTGCATTTTTTCTGACTCATTTTTAAATCCATTTTTGATCTCAAACGCATCCAATTTACAGGTCCTCTTATATAGAAACTATATAATGTGACGGATTGGCCAGTTTTTTGATAAAGGCAGGATATATTTCAAAAAAGTCTGCCAAAATGGGCGCTTTGCACAAAATTTCCCAAAGCCATCATCATTAAAGAATTCAGGATGTATTCAAGTTAGAGGTCTGCACGGGCCGGAATTTCCAGGCCCGGCCCGGCCCGTAGGAAAGTTATTTCGGCCCGGCCCGGCCCGTTGTAAAACTCAAAAGTTCGGCCCGGGCCCGGCCCGGCCCGTTTAAATTTTTATGTTTTAGGCCCGGCCCGGCCCGGCCCGTACAAAGATCAGCGAAAACAGGCCCGGCCCGTTTTGGCCCGTTACAATTTCTACGATTTCTAAAAAATTCAGATTTTTATCAAATAACTAAGATTCTTTTAAAGAATACTGCATACATATCTATGGAATGATTTTACAGTATATTTTACAGCAAATACACATTAACAATATTAATGATTACTTTTCTTAGGCTTTCAACATTCGAATAAAGATTCATTAAAAAATTAATATGGCTTAGAATAAAAGAAAAAAGAAAGAAAGCTAAAAACATCGTTAATTTTGAAGCTGTTTCATAAAAGAAGATTTATAAATATATTTCTATATCATTTTATTATAGATTTCAAATCCAAATTCATTCTTAAATTCAAAGAAGCTCCTTTCTGGTACATTTCTAAATTCATTTTTTTTTTTTTTCAGAAACGCATAAGATTAGCAGATATCTTTATTCAGAAACTATATAATCGAATGGCGAAATCCATTTTTTGATACAAGCAATTTAAGAATACTGCAAACAAATAAAATACTGTCATAATTAGCGTTTTGAATAGAATTTCCGGAAGCAATAGCAAGGGAAGGGAAAAAAACCTGCAATCATTTATATCTCAACAAAGTTATACAAGTATTTTACCAAAAATGAAAAACGCTATTCGATTCCAAATCCCTTCAGTAGTTAGGCTTATCACTTTTATACTTTTACAATTAAAAATTAAACAGAAAATGTGTCAAACTTTCGCATTAGTGAGAAATTAATTTAAAAACCTTCAAGAAGTATATATCCGAAGACTAAGCTAACATAAGTTCTTTATCGCTGTTAATAATTTTACAAATCATGTTTTCTGCCAATAATTAAGTTTAGTACCGGTCCGGCCAGTCTGTATGTAGAAAAATAATGCAAGCGTGATCTGGGACCAGTATGAGTCAGCTAAAAAAATATTAAAACGGGTTACTTATAATGTAATTCTCCGATACACTGTGCATTTTTATATTGATGCTGGCAAACTAGTATGGCCACATTTATACTTATTCTCGTTAAAACCATTTTCGTTGAAAATAGCTCATATTCTATCGTTTCTGCTTAAATCTTCAGAACGGGCCGTCAGGCCCGAAAAATTTTTTTATCGGTCTGGCCCGTTCAATTTTTTTGCCGGCCCGGCCCGGCCCGTTGAAAAACTATTCTAAATCTGCCGGCCCGGCCCGGCCCGGCCAGTTAAAATACTCGAAACGATTTTGCCGGCCGGGCCAGGCCCGGGCCCGTGCAGACCTCTAATTCAAGTAACAAATTGATTATCAATAAATATAAAAACTTTGTTAAATCACCATAAAAAGAAATATTATACAGGACTCGTTTCGAGCTGCAAAATTACTGCTCGTCATCAGCTGGTCCAAGATGACGAGCTGATGACGAGCAGTAATTTTGCAGCTCGAAACGCGTCCTGTATAATATTTCTTTTTATGGTGATTTAACAAAGTTTTTATATTTATTGATATATATTTTTCGCCAGTATTTTCGGTGTTTCTTAACAAATTGATTATTTTATGACTCATTTTTAAATTCAATTTTGCTCTCAAACGCATTCAATTGACAGTTTTTTATTATTTAGGAACTATATAATGTGAAAATTTGTCGATTTTTTGATAAAGGCTAAATATATTTTTTTAAAAAGCTGTCAAAGTCGGCATTTCACACAAAATTTCCCAAAGCGATCATGATTAAAGTATTGAGGATGTATTCAAATAACAAATTGGTTATTTTATGACTGATTTTTAAATTCAATTTTGCTTTTAAACGCATTCCATTGACAGTAATTTGTTATTTAGGAACTGTGTAATATGCCGTATTTGTCAGTTTTTTGATAAAGGTTAAATATATATTTTTTTAAAGCTGTCAAAGTGAGCACTTCGCACAAAATTTCCCAAAGCGATCATGATTTAAGAATTGAGGATGTATTCAAATAACAAATTGGTTATTTTATGACTCATTTTTAAATTCGATTTTGCTCTCAAAAGCATTCAATTGACAGTTTTTTGTTATTTAGGAACTATATAATTTACGTATTGGTCGATTTTTTAATAATAAAGTCAGAATATATTTCAAAATATGTTGTCAAAATGTGCATTTGAGCCGAATTTCGCTTAAGATGATTTTGATAAAAACCAGTTCTTACATAAAAATAAATTTCAAAAATTTCAAAAGCGGCCAAAGAAAATTGTTAAACTGGATTTATCTCTAATCATATATATATATATATATATATATATTTTTTTTTTTTTTTTTTTTTTTTTTTTTTGTTGAAATGAGCATTCTTCGAAATCTACCTCCGCCTATACACTGTAAAAAAAAAAAGGTCGATCTACTAAAAAAACTTTAGTGATTCTTGTAATTACTAAAAAATTTTTAGTAATCTTAGTCGGTTACTAGAAAATCTGTAAGAATCACTAGAAAAATGTTAGCAACGAATAGAGTTAATAGTTTTATATTTTTAATAGCTCTTACTAAAACTCAGTTGGTGTGGTCCTGATAGCATAGTGGTTATAGTAACGGACTTCAGGCTAAAAGGTCCCGGGTTCGAAACTTGCCACAGCCAAATGCACCCCGAATGTCTGTAGTGTCTCGTTAATAAAGGAACTAAGAAAATCCGATCGGAGCATTAAGGAATGTTTAGTGCTGCCATCTGTTGCGGTTTTTCCGAAAATCTTCCGCTTCAGAATTTTGGATGCAGCTCGAAGGAAGCTCCTCCGCTTCGGTTGCACGTAATGGTTATTAAAAGTAATTTTGGAGCTATTACTAAAATTTGCTTTGTAGCTCATACTAAAAATTTTTAAGTTAGTTATACAAAAAATTCTTTTGTTCAGTTTACAAAAGAAATGCTTGTTTCATTTGCAAAAAAAAATTTGTAATGGTTACTAAAAAATTCTGTGGAATACAAATTTACTAAGAAATTTTTAGTAACCTCTTGAATTTTTTTTTACAGTGTAGGCCAAGCCGACAGGGATTTTTTTTCTTTTCTTTTCTTTTCTTTTTTTTATGAGTGAGAAATTTTGATGCAACGATAATATTATACACATTTTATCATTCATGACTTTACTCATTTTTAAAGACCTAATAATTTTAATTTACTGCAAGAAATAGACAGGTTTCATTATCGTTTACGAAAATGAATCTGTAGTAATTGAAAAATATGTTCAATAAAATAATTAAAAAAAAGTTCATTTAAAATTCATCGATAAGAAAATTATACTGTCATAATCTACAGATCATATTTTATTTCTATTAAGTTCAAAAATATTTCTTTCCTTGGTTAAATTTAAAAAACAGATTTTGAGATATTTTAGAGGAATAATGAAATTATATTCCATTTGTTTAATTAATCATGATTCTGCCCATAATTACTGCCCATAATTACCATCCTTTATTTTTTCTACTGAAAATATGCACGTTTAATTTTTTATTTGCAAAAATGTGTCCGTACTAAAAACATGTAAAATAAATTATTTAAAATAATGATTTTTTGAAGTTATTCTGTAAAATAATAATAATAATAATAATAATAATGATAATAATAATAATAATAATAATAATAATAATGTTATACAAATCTACAGATCACAATTTATTTTTATGTTTGATTTCAAGTGAAAATACTGAATAATTCTTCTGTAAAGGGTACGAAAAATTTAATTTGTGTAGCCTAGTAAAGAATTCGCTCAATTCATCCTAATAAGGATATAAAATTTCTTTTTCTGTTATTATATTTAATTATTTGAAAAGTGTTCCTTAAGATATTTAGCATTTGAAAATCTATTTTATTACAACTATTTTTTGAACAAAGTGATTTTTAAAAATATTTCAAAAATACAATAAAATAAGACTATTCAAACGCAATAAAGGAGATATTAAAAAATTAATAAGATTCTAAATTAGAATATAGATATAAGATAAATCTACTTTCTGGCGAATTTCATTTGGGCTCACAGTTAAAGAAAAAAAAATTAGCGATTTTTTAAAGAATGACTTATGTATATGAAATTTCTGCTTAAAGAATTGCATATAGTAAAATGCTTTTGTTATATTTCACAAAGAAATTGAAAGAAGAAACATTAAAAAAAATATTTCAAATTAATCTCTCTTACTGCATATTATTGTTGAACTTTTATAAGAAGTTACAAGATATATCAAAAGGAATTTTCTTATACAGGATGTTGCCAAATTTGATCGACAAATTCAAAGGGGTGATAATAGGCATAAAAAAAATAAAAAAATTGCCATAGAACATGGGGTTGCAAACCCCACATTGAGTCACAAATATAGGATGTTTCATTCTAATGGGAGTTGGCAGTAATAATTTTAAGAAAAATAAAAAGATTACAATGCAAATGCAACGATATGCACCTTGTTTTGTGTGAAATGCAATGACATTACGAAAAGTTCTGTTAAAACAGAGGCTGAAGAAATAGATGATACCATATGAACTAGTCATCACAGTCCGAAATGTAGAGTATCCAGTGTTGGTACATATAATGGAAACTTCTAGCCGTTTTTTGATATTATCACATTTAAAACAAAAGTTCGAATTCTCATAAAAAGTTTTATTATAATACCTTTCAGTTTTCTGAAAGTTATTAGCGTCAACCAAAATTGAATTGGGGTAGAACAACCTGTGTTTTTGATTAAATGCGTGGCTGCATCTATGTTCTATATGATAATTTTTCTCTGAATTTTCCTCTGAATTTGCCGGTCGAATTTGGCAACACTTAGCATATGTATTTTATTTGAATGTCAATTCTTATGTTCATAAAAGAATATTAAATGCAAAAATATTAAGGCAAAATTAATTAAATACAGTCAAAATTCTTTTCTAAATCCATGCAAACGCGAAAAGAATGTCTTTTAGTTCTACTTTACATGTTTTATGTCTAAATCTCTTAATCAGACAAAATTATTAAAAGATTGTTTGTCCTGTTATTCTTCACATCTCATTTGAATGACGTGTTGTCGACAATATCTAATTAAATTTCAAGGACTGAAAACTACTATTCACGGGTCATTGAATGAAAAAAAAAAGTAAACAAAGGAATAAAAAATTAGCCGGAAATATAGCATTGTAATAAATGAATCTATGAAATATTTCTTTCAGTGTAAAATTATTTGCATAAATTTGTAATAGTAGAAGTTCACATATGTACTAGAAGAAGACCAGCAATTCTTATAAAATATTACAAAAAATTACTAAAGATGTCAGAAGATTTTTTTTTTCTTTCTATCTCATTACAAGTAATTGAAAACAGCAATCTTTTCTTTTTTAAAGAATTTTATTAAATGCTTATCGCATTGGACGGAATACAATGAATTTATCCCTGAAATACTCAAGAGAAGGAAAAATCTCGCCTTTTTCTAAGACGCATTATAACTAAACTTTATGAAAAAAGTAACAAGACATAAAGAAAACTTTTTTTCTTGTCTAATACTATATAACGAAGATTGTCGACTTTAACATCCATAAAAAATATTGTGAAATTTAGGATTAAAATAATTATGTATAATTATTTTCTTTTTTGAAATTTCGAAGGGAAAAAAAAATCTCGTTTAGTTCTATTTTGCATGTTTTGCATCTAAATTTCATCATTATACATAATTAAAACAATGTTCTTTTTTTTTTTTTACTTCTTATTGCATCTAAATTATGTATAATCAACAATATCCGTTTAAATTTCAAGGTTATTTTTGGGGTCTTTGAATGGAAGACATGAAAAATTTTACTGAAACAAAAATAGATTACATTCAAAATATAGTAATAGTCGACTTTGATTTAACATAAGAAAAACAAAAAAGACCAATCATTTTTCAGGACTTTTGTATTACCAGACGCAGGAAATAAACCACCAAATATTGTTCGCATAGCTATCTTTCATATTGTGTTCGACTCACCTAAAATATAAATTTTCATTCATTTCATTTACAATACAAACATTTCGCCTTTTACTTATTTAATAAAAAAAATTACAAATAAATAAACAAACAAAAATAATAATCAGAAATAATACCATAAATTAAACCATTAAATTTCAATATTAAATCATTGTTTATAATCTAGTCAAGCAAAAAATAAAAACTGCTATTTCCAAAATTTGCGCCCGACTATCGTAAAAGTACCGACTTTTCTTTTATATTAATTTGTTTTTGTTCGATTGTGCAAAAATTTTCTTAAAGTAATGAATTTGTGAACTTTTTAACTTAATGAATTGAATGCATTTATTTTTTTCTCAAATAATTCAAAGAAGAAAATTTATCTTGTCTCTACTACTACGTCTACAGTGTTTTCAGCATTATCATACTGCTAAATTTTGTCAGATATGTCGAAGTGTCGAAAGCTTAAGTGTTCTTATTTCCACATTTTGTTTGAATATCAACTCTAGTTTTGATAAAAATGCAAAAAAAAAAATACCGTTTTTACTTGTGTATAGCGCGCACGCCTGTATAACGCACATCCCTACTTTACAAGGCAAATTGGTGATTTTTTTTTATTTCATACATAAAGCGCACCAAAAATTTTGCGTGAAAGTAAATGAATAATCAAAAGAATTTCAGTAAAGAAAATTGAAGCAAATATAACGCCAGGCCCGGAAAGAAGACGAAAATCTATTTTTAGACATTAATTAGCGAATCAGTAACGGGGGCATCCCCCCCCCCCCCTACAGAAAAATGACGGCTTCCAAAAGCGTCGTTGTATTAGAAAAGTCCAAGGAGTGAAATAAAGATGCAGCAATACTTCTATTAAATAACATTTTCCCAGTTATAATTATCTCTTTCAATACATTTCCATGTTTGAGTATATATCGTGTAGTCATATGCAGCAGTTTAAAATTATTCCGTGTATAACGCGCACCTGTGGTTTTTAGCCGAAATTTTTGAAGAAAAAAGTGCGCGTTATACACAAGTAAATACGGTAATAAAATACAATATTTTTTTGTAAAAAACTATTCTAGAAAGAAAATGAAGAATATTTTTTTATTTTTAAAACTACACAATAGAGGGAAAATTATGAAAAAAAAAATCAAACAAACGATTTTCACATCACTAAGTCATCAGACACAACCACACAAACGTTATTTCTCTTATTCAGTTCTCAGCATCTTATCTCATCCGAATCTGAATGATGTATTGTCGACAGCATAAAATTGAATTTCAAGGTGAGAACACAGGTCCTTGATTAGAAAATACGAAAAAAATTATATATATATCTACGTTATTAATTTTGTGGGTATCGCTGACGTAATTTAAAGGTGACATGAGCAGATGATTAAATTTATCTTTTAATGGCTTTTATAGCAATTTTTTAATCCACATATAGAAAGTGATACGTGCAATATTGTGTATGTTATATTGGCACAAATCTATGGACATATGGATAGAGCCCCTAATCTTTTTGCTTTATTTTGGGAATAACGGATTTTGACCTTATTCTCTCGACGATTATTTTCAGAAAGTTCAAGTTATGATTATCAGAATTTTACAAAAGTTGTTCTATACATTTAACTAACATAACATGCAAATAAAATTTTGATAGCTTTCACGCATGCACAATGAAAAATTATTTAGTAAACCTGCTCATTTTTCACACATTTTTTATTATTTTTTAATTCTGATTACAGGGTTTTGTGTATAATGTTGTTTGTCATGTTTTCGTAAAAGAACATTATTTTATATTCAGAACTCTGCAAATTATAAGCAAAAAAATTGCAAAAATGTGGGACTGTTTTTATAAAAACCTTAATTTTTCTACGAACATACATGCTATCGGCATAAAAATGGACACAATTTATTCCCCACTAAAAATGATCATAAGATTATCAGAAAAAATTGCCACTTTCTATTGGCCGGGCCGGGCTCGGGCTTCGGGCCGAGGCCCGGCCCGTGCAGACCTTTAATTGTTACTATTAAATATATATATATATATATATAAATCATTGCGAGGTTTCTCGTCATAATCTTTATTTACTGATATGTTTCTTTGTTAATTTGTTATTATTTTTTTATTATTTAATCAAACAACATATATAACGTGTTTACAAGACTTTCGAAAAATACCTTATTCATCTCTGTAACTTTAATATGTGCAGAAAAAAAAGATTTAACAATAGAAATAATACATATTTATATGATGGTTTTCCTTTACAATCTATAATTCGGGAAGCCCGGGTTTATATTCTTCTTTAAATAAAGACATAAAAAATCGGCTGGAAAGTATTGAACGATGAAGAAATCTTGTTAATGATTTTGAAAAATGAGTACAAGACAGCCAAATCGATTTAACATTACCAAAAATTACGAAATATGGCGGAAGTTTTTTATTTTTATTTTAATTAAACTCTTAGTAATTAGAAATATTGATGTTAAAATAAGAATAATTTTATGAAATTTCTGATATTATGGATAGACTATAAACCATTGATTTTAGTGAAATAAATCAGAAAGAAAAATATTGTTCAACGTTACGAGATAGGTAGAAAGCAATTTTATTTATCTTTATTTCTTCACATGTTGTGGTATAAAATCGAGCAATAGCACCAACTTTTGTAAAAATATTAGGTGAACTCAAAAACTTTTGAGTACAATAATAAAAAATCGAGCATAATAAAACATAAATTTTTCCCCCTTATTCCGTGTGTGCGTGTGTGGAGGGAGGAGGATGGAGGGGAGAGAAATGAATGATTAAAAGCGATCATTTAAACTTAAATTATGTTTTCTCTAAGCAAAACATTAAATTATTATAATATAATGAATAATTTAATTAAATTATATTCTTATAAATTCTTTCTTTCCAAAACATATATTTATTACATATAATATAGAAATTGCTAACTAGTGAAAGTGAAAAAAAAAAATAAATGTAAGAAAAAACTATCCACCTAAGTCTTTTATCAATTCAAAACATTAAAAACAAATAGCAAAATGTACAGGAAAATTGTTTTTGAGATAAATTTAATTATATACTCATTGAAAGCCTTTTAGTATTCCTACTATATTTCAAACCTAATTATTTTGAAAGCGTCAATAAAACCAATTTCATTTGACCGATTACTAAATAACGATTTAAATCGATTGAAACTGGGTGGGCGAAAATATAAAATTATTGGGTGAGCTCGTGTCCCACGAATTCATGTAAGTAGGTACTAGGGATGTCAAATGTATATATTTAAAAGATAAAGGCTTGTGAAATTTCTGATATATGGGTATTGTACCTGTTTAATGAGATACAGACCAATTTTCTGTCTAAGACTGTAAATAAAGAAAGAAAAAAATCGCTTACAAGGAAGGTCTCCATACTGGGCATACTCAGAATTTTATGAAAAAAATACTAATTAAAGTACTTATGAAGGTAATACAGGATCAGTAAAAATTAGCGGCGGAATCACATTAGAAAAAATGTAAAAAAATAAAATATTTTCAAATATTTGGCGTGAAAAGACGAAAGAGTCACTCGATTTGGCGAGCAGTCTTTTTCTTCGCCAAAAGAAAACGATTATAATGCAACTCAAAACTCTTAGATATTTAGAATGCGTGTAAATGGTATTTAAAGAATTTAAACATTAACAATGAGAGATTTTAATATATTGTATACATATATTGTATACTAATTGTATTACATATATATATTACTTGTTGAAGTAATTATTTAATTAATCACTGGAAAAAATATATTTATAGATAAAAAAAAATAATATTGAGAAAAATTATCTTCATAAATTTAAGCGTATACAAAAATAAAAGATAGATGTTTCCATATCAACAAAATTTAATCTACTATTCTCAATAGGACTTTGAGCTTGAAACAAATTTAATTAGTTTAAATTATGAATTTCGGTTTAAATCTTAAATTTTGATGATTAAATTTAAATATAAATACATATAAATATCGATATAACAAAATTATACTTAAAACAAACTAAAGCTTATAAAACTAAAGTTATTAACATTAAATTTCTCAAAACAAGTTCAACATAAAACCTTTTTTTTTTCTTGAAATGTATTTGACATAAAGTATTTTTTGAAATTACATTCCTTCGCCAACGGGCGATAAATCGCCAAATAACGAAATTTTTATTATTTTTTTACGGTTACTGAATGGAGTTTCCGCCGAAATTTTTTTATAAACGTATATATCTACACGACAAGAACATTCTGTAATTTTTTCAGATTTTTCGGGTATGCCCGTATGGAGACCTTCCTTGTTAGTTCTATTTTACATCTAATGAAAGTCTCATCAATAAATCATAGGATTAAAGAAATACCATTTCTCTTATTTTTCCTTCTCATCTCATCAGCATGACAGCATATTGTTGACAATAGCCAACCAAATTTCAAGGACAGAACATGTAGCTATTCTAGGTTTTGGAAATATATATATAACATTTTATTAAAAAAAAAAAAAAAAAGACTAGACTCTAAATATTATAATTTAATATATGAATCAATGAAATATCCTTTGTTGTGATAATTATTTTCCTAAACAAGTTTTAAAATTTCTCCCGTATGCCAATTTTGATTTAACGTAAGGAAATGTTACAAACGGTTTTTCTATTAACTGTGTTTTGACAAACTGTGAACAGTAGATTTTATAATTGTATAATAAAATTTATGATATGATGAATTCAATTCATTAAGCATGTTTTGTAAAATAATCCAGAGAAGGAAAATCTCTTTTGTTTCTCCTAACAAGTGTTGATTAATAAAAAAATTATATCTTCGGATCGTCAGGAGTATTTTTCTTATTTCCACATTTTGTTTGAACGTCAACTCTATTTTTCATATGTATGTTCTTTTAAAATATGCAAACAGAAAAATAGTAATAATAATTTTCTTCGTGAAAATATAGAAAAGAAATTCGTTTAATTCTAGCTTTGCATGTTTTCATATTTTACATCCAAATTTCATCATCATTATTATATATATATATAATCTCATCTGAAGGATCTATTGTCGACAATATATAATCAAATTTCAAGTTCGGAACATTACACACTATTCCAAGTTTTTGAAAACGAAACACACACACACAAAAAGTAATTACTACTTAAAAAAAGACGGGATGCTATAAATACAGTAATGAAACACACGATTCGATAAAATACTCAATCTTATGATGATGATTTTCATAAACATGTTTTATAAATTTTTCATTTGTAAGATGTTAGTTTTGATTTAACATCAGGAAATACTACAAAAACTTTTCTATCAATTTAATTACACTTTTAAAAATATTTTTATAAAATCTCTGATATAATGGAGAATTGAATTCATTCAGTATCTTTTGTGAAATAATTCAGAGAAAAAAATCTCAGTGTTATCGGTGAAATTTACAAGATATGTCGAAACGCCGAAAGCATTTTTCTTGTTAAGTTTTGTTTGATGTCAGTTTTAATTTTCATTGAAATGCTCTTTGAAAAATTATTAATTAAATATTATAATTTATATATATGTATAAAAACTATGCATAAAGAGAATACTAATAGTATTCTTTGAAAATTTATACAAAAATGTTTCTTTTAGTTCTAGTTTGCATGTTTTACATCTGAATTTCATCATCGGACACAATTAAAGAAATGCCATTTCTCCGCATATTTTTTTTTTCTTTTTAATCTAATCTGAATGATCTATTGTCTACGATATCCAATTAAATTTCAAGGTCGGAACACAAGTATCCCTGGGTTCCTTCCACCTTCCAACAATGGAATCAGTGGCGGGCTCATCCTGAGTTCTTTGAATTCCTTCATCAAGAAATCCGTGTACCCAACTTCATGGCACCCTGGATTAGAATAAAAGCATCAAGGCTAAGAGAAAAGAAACCGGGAGAAAGAATAAGAAAGGATAGCCACCGAAGGATGAAAGGGACAAGGCCCGAAAATAATAATTGCCCTCCGTGTTGTCTTTTTTTTTTTTTTTTTTTTTTTTTTTTTTGTTAGAAACGTAATTCAGTTTTTAGCAATGATGTCCATGTTTCTGTTCTTTATTTTAAAATACTTTTCCGCTTTTATTTTTATTTTTATTTTATTTTATTTTATTTTTTAGAGAATGCGTAAAATATGCATAAAAATGACACAGTTTTATAGAAAAAGGGAAATAAACTAGTGTTAAGTTCTATAAAGAAGCGAGACTATTTGAGGATTTAGGTTGATTTTTGGGTAATTGTATTTTTGGAAAAGTGAGAGTGTTTGTTACCTCTTTCGGATTTAAATTGTTTTTAACACTTTCCAATCTAGATGAAAAATGTTTATGAATTAGGTTTCTCTGCCCGTCTGGCGACGCGCTAACACTCGTAAATAGACTCATATTTTTATGCATACTGTAAATAAATAAATAAAAAAATCTTCTATTTTACAAAAGTAAAGTTAAAGAAATCTGTATACTTTTTAAAATTTCATCTGTAAGTTGTACAAAAAACAGATGTAAATCTGCAAAAATAGTTTTTCGTAAAGCTACAGGAATCTGTAGCTTTATAAAAGAATCTACTAAAATTACAGTAAACTTATTACAATTTTATCTGTAACTCGGGTTGCAGATGCGTAAAAAGTTCTCGACATCCTAGTTTCCTAAAAAATTATTAGTAACATTATAGATATTTACTTTCTTCTATTTTCAATAGAAGAAAGTACTGTAATCAATATTTTTTTCCGACCTCTGGTTTTTGACGATTTGCATGTTTTAGGCAAAAAAAGGTCCATGTTTATGCAAAATGTCTGTCTGTCTGTCTATCTGTGTGTCACCATTGTACTGTCAAAAAGTATATGGAGTTATGAAGAGAATTGAACTAAACTTTTTTTTGTTGTTTTTGGCAACGACAAGCAGGTCTTTCCTGAGTTTGGATAAAAATCCGCCCGGAGGGGGCGCTATAATAGCGATTTTTGTGCTATTTTCAATATTGCACCATTGAAAAGTATATGAAGTTATGCATAGCATTGAACCCTGTTTTTGGCTATGGCAAACAGGTCCTCCCTGAATTTGAAAAAAATCCGTTGGAAGAAGGGGGGGGGGTGTCCTATAATTGCAATGCCTGTGCCATTTTCATTATTAAGCCGTCGAAATGTGTATGCAGTTGTGAATAGAATTGAACTAGATTTTTTGTGTATGTTTTTGGCTATGGTAAGCAAGTCTTCCCTGAGTTTGAAAAACGTCTGCCACAAAGGGGCGCTGAAATATTTATTTTTGTGTTGTTTTCATTACTGTACCAGACAAAAGTGTATGAAGTTATGCAGAAAATTCGATCAAATTTCCTATGTATATTTTGCGCTACAGCCAGTAGGTCTTCCTTCAGTTTGAAAATATTCCGCCGGAAAGAGACGCTCTAATAGCGAAGCTTGTGTCATTGTCATTATTGTATCTTCGAAAAGTGTATGAAGTTATGCAGAGAATTCAACCAAATATTTTGTGGTTGTTTTTGAGTATGGCAAGCAGGATCTCGCTGATTTTTTTTAAAGGGTCACTTTAATTAATTAATTAAGGGACACTTTAAACGACATTTTAACACTTTAAACGAAGGACACACTTTAATAGCAATATCTGTGCTATTTTCATTATTGTACTATCATGAAAAATCTGTAAAATTATGTATAGAATAAAATCGAATTTTTTGTGCGTTTGCCCTTAATTAATTAAGGGACACTTTAAACGACATTTTAACACTTTAAACGAAGGAGACACTTTAATAGCAATGTCTGTGCTATTTTCATTATCATGAAAAATGTGTAAAGTTATGTATAGAATAAAATCGAATTTTTTGTGAGTTTGGGCTGCTCAAAAAACTCGGATAATTTTATGAATGTAGATGGGAATAGCTTAAATTGGGTTTTCAAACGTGTCATGCGTTTCCAAATAGTTACATTAGATATCCTATTTCAACTTATTAAACTGTGCAGTTTTGTTACATTCTTCTTATTTGTTTGTTTACTGAATTATTGTTTGTTTACTGAATTTGTTACTGAATTGTGTGTTTAATTCAGTCTTTATGTCATGTCCTGAAACTCTGAATGGAGAAATATATTGTTTTCAGAAGAAAAAAATTCAATCTTTATGGTCTAGATGGCAATAATTACTATTGGCATGATTTAAATCAAAAATCTCACGAGTTCTTCAGAGGCAGATGGGAGGCGGTTCCGTTATACCCTGTTCACACCACAAACATAAGATATCTTAAGATCGCCGTGTTTGAAGTGGACCCTCCCGGATTTGGATGCCTGTTCACATTGAAAAACTTTCCTAAGATATCTCAGCGAATGTCACTGTATCTCTGAACTGAACAAATGTAGTGTATGCGCATGTGCTTGAAGTAAAGACGGCCGCAACATCCAATCAGTAAAAGCGAAGCTTTATAGCCAATGAGAGTGAATGGTTGTTCCTGTATCTAGCCCGAGAGAGTTGAAACTCTCTGAGAGAGTTTGTGGAACTCTCTGAGAGAGTTCCAGGCCTGAGATATCTTAACTACCCATAGTGTGAACAGGGTATTATGGTGTGGGGAGCATTTTCATATGCAGGAAAATGCGATCTCCAAAGAGTTAAAGGGAAAATGAACTCGGACAGTTACCAATGGATGCTGCTTCGAAGTCTGATACCATTCAAACACTTTTAAGAGGTGATAAATGGAAGTTTCAACAAGATAATGCTCCCAGTCCTTGATTAAAATCAACAAAAGAGTGGCTTTAAAGAGAAAAGATTGATGTTTTACCTTGGTCAAATCGAAGCCCTGTCCTAAACCCCATAGAAAACTTGTGGGGTTATTTGTCTTGCCTGATGTATGAAAATAACAAGCAATATTATTCAACATATGAATTAGAAATAGCCATTATGGAGAAATGGGACAATATTCCCGAATCGTTCCTTAAAAAATTAATTAACTCTTTGCCAAATCGTGTCTTTGAAGTTATTCAGAGAAATGGTGGAGCAAAATCTTGCTAAAAATTTCAGAAAATTGCCTTTCCCACAAGTGGTTCTATAATTTTGTAACAGTTCTTTTTGACACTTTTTTTGTTATATTGATGTTTTATTCTTTTCCGAATTAATTCCATCTGTGTAAATTGCTACATTTTATTAAAAATTTCATGTACTAAATTAGAGTGTTCTTTATTTTGATTGAAATATTTCTTTAATTACTTAAATAGCAAAATATGTTTACTTAAATAGCAAAATATGTTGTGGTCTTATAATTTTGTAACAGACTATAGTCTTTATATGAAAATGGCAACATACGGGCAATCAAATTCCATTATACGAGAAAATTTCAGATAAAAATGTCGAAAGTTGCCATTATTTACAAATTAGAATTTGTTTACTTGTCTAACTCGCTTAACATTTTCAATGTCGGTGGTCATACGGCCGTGACCACTTAATTTTAATTCCAAAACTGACAAACAGCATCAAGAACATTTTAATAAAGTTTTACTTTTAAAATGAAAGGGTAGAAAAGCAGGCTTTTATTTTCTGAAAAATTCTTTTTAAATTTTGATGTAAGGCAATTAGTTCATCATTTTAAGAATAGAATTTTTCTGCCTTTGTGAGGGTTAAGCAAATTCGTCTCGACGAGTATATCGTCAAGTTCTGTAGCTTGACTTGCAGCTATATGGTTCGGAGTTCGGACAAACAAATTTGGGAGATATTATCACTTTCTCCTATCTTTACAAGAAAAAAGGATGAGATTCGTGAAAAATTTCGAATTCCGTTTTTTGACGGATTTATATGTTTTAAAGGTCAGAGTTCCCGAAAAACATGTTTTTACAAAATGTGTGTCTGTGAGTCTCACTCTGTCTGTCTGTATGTATCTAACAGAAATTTTGTCGGTGCTCTGTCTCAAAAACTAAAGCACGAAATTTAATTAAACTTTAGATTCGGTTAGCTCCTGATATAATTTGGAGCTAATTACTTTTTGGTGTAAATCAGGGCTTTCAAATGGTCCGCGAACTGAACACCAATATTTTTAACAGAAAATTTCATAGTAAGTTTCTTCAGCATTTGTGCTAAAACTAACCTCCGAAGCCAGTTTCGGTGCAATTTGCGAGAAAAATATAAAAAGAAAATCTTTCTAATAAAATATTGATGCTCAGTTGGCAGACCATTTTGGAGCCTTGGTGTAAATAGACTAACTGATGACGCTGCTATGCTGCATTTTATTTGCAACTAGTGTCATAAAAAAGAAGAGATAATCTCAAATTATTGTATAACTATACAAAATTAAGGAATAATATTGGTAAAAGGAATAAAATGAATTTCTATCCTGTTTCAATGTTACCCAGTCGTTTAGGATAATTTTGCGCCATATGATAAGTACCATTTAAAATAATTCATTATAAAAAAAGTATTATAGCTAAGACAGCTTTGAACTCACAAAAAATGTTTTCAGATATGTAAAGACTCCTAATTTACATTTCCCAATATCACAAAATTCGTATAACTTATGATTTTACAACAAATGATATGTATAAGAAAAGTGGAAGAAGAGAAATACAAATATTTAGAAATAAAAAGGAACTATTTATTGTTCATATAAGATATAAAAATGCAGTGAAAAATAATTTTCAAATTTTTTAACTCAATAATATATTTATAGTTAAAATAATACATACTAGTACTAGTATTATTCAAACAAGAATAAAAAATGTCGAATGTATGAAATATCAAATTTTAGTAGCTCCGCCTCGAATAAATACGCCTTTAAATAAATTTTATGTATTTTACACATATTTGTGAAAATATTTACATGCTATATCTAATACACACTTTCTGCATTTATATAAAATATACATGCAAATATGGAGAATTTTTTACAGTGGCAGCTATAATCAATAAATTATAAACATCAGTATAACTTTGAGCCGGCTCAAAGTTTTACCCCTGAAAATGGGGTAAAACGGTATTTATCTATTTGTGATTATTCGTTTATTAACCATTAATAAATAAATAATCAGAAAATTTTAATACATTTACAATATTTAGATAATGATACGCCTGATAAATAAGTAGATTGTTACTTACTATGAAAACTTAATTGGAATGCATCTTCAAAACAGTAATGAAAATTAACTTGGAAACAGCATTTCACAAAAAGTAGTTGGATGATGCAATTAACTGCGTGTAATGTAACTAATTTATTTTCTAAAACAAAGAGTAGAAGTCCCAGTTTAGAAGAAAAAGACCTTGTCAGCAGAGCACAGTCCCGGAGTTTATTTAATCTTTTGGAGTCAAAAATATTGAAATTTAGGACGTGGTGCAAAGTTACACCCCACAGTTCAAAGTTACTCAGAATGACTGTAGCGTTGCTATGCAGCATTTTTTAGAATTCGAGCGATTTTAGTGATTGTCTTATCTAAAAAAACTATAATGCACGGAATTTCGCATCTTTAGAATCTTCATGATGAGAATAGATTGTGATTGAATCCTGGCACTCTGATTGCGAGTTTTGTAGTATTAATAAGTATGAGAGGAAAAAAGTTTTAAAAATATCCCATCTGACTAGTTTTTTTTTTTTTTTTTTTTTTTTTTTTTAAGAATGAAAATTAAAAATATTATTATATTATTATATAAAAATCAATTTATTCAAATGAAAAAAATATATATATTAAAGACATTTGTTTACAGTTTTTGATAAACGGTACCCCATTCTTTATCCTTTTCTCTCCTTTTATCACAAAAACGAGATATTTTAATAGTCCCTTTTCGTTAAATTTCAATAAGGCTTAAAAATTAATATCTTGGACACCAAGTCAAATTCTGAGAGCTATATGACATCTTCGAATTGAAGGTCTGCAAGGACCTCGTGAATTCCTTTTGGTTGAAATGTGAAGTGAACTGCGTAGGAAAAAAATGTTTGTTGAGAGTGTGTGAAAAGAATGGCGACCAGAGTGTTCGCTGCTTATAGTTTGTGAAATAGAATGGTGACCAGAGTGTTCGCTGCTTATTGTGTGTGATTAAAATTATAAAGATACAGTCCTAACGTTAATTATTTATAACTATGTTTAGTGTGCTTTAATTAGTAATATTATACAATACCGAAACAAAACAGTAATTTTGAACCATGTAATGGTTTATTTCATTTATGGCGTTATAAGAAATGTTTATCTTATGTAAATATTAAATTATTACTGTATTTTAAAATACAGTATTTTAAAATAATTTAAAAGTGTTAGCCAGTAATGCTATTGTTATTAAAAATATTCGATTTAGATACTTTGCTAATAATTTTGCTATTTTCCTTACTAAATAATCAAATAAACGTTTCTTATTAATATTTTGAACAGGAAATAAAAGTTGTACTTTAATTTTAAAGTACAACTTTTGTTTGTAGGTACGGGAGGACAATACATAACGATCCTAATTTGATCACAACCATGGAATCAAAAATGAGTACTTGTGTTTCTCAATTTTTAATACCAATTGCATCGTAGCTATTTTGAGTATGTGATGTATTTAAAATTGAATATTTTTTACTCAATTTTTTGAATTACAATTTTTTTCAGTCATGCATTTTTAAAACACAATGCATTTAAATGTTTTAAATTATGGATGTTATTCCCAAGCAGACGAAATTTTATAGCCTCAAACCAGAAGAAAGAGTACTGTGTCTATATTGGTGGCACACATGTTTTCGTACCAGTGTGTTAAAAGAATAATTTCATGTTTGAAATCGGTTTAATAAAATTCACTAGACCAGAACTTTACTTTTAATCTTTCGCTAGCTTACCCATAACAGATTCTCACTTTCCCCCACGGATATCGCTACACTGCTCTTAAGTAGACGCGATTATATACGCATATATTTAGTAACGAACAACTTCTCGACATGGATATAAATGTCGATTTCAATATTGTTCCACTCTAGTAGACATCGCGACAAGTAAATAAACACAAAGTGAAATGAAAAAGAAACAACAACAACAACACAACAATGGCATATCCGTCGTTAAATGTCGCGTAAAGCCCATTGCGTGACGATGGAGCGGTTGGAAAACATGGGTGTTCTATTGTTTCACAGAAGAAAATAACAAACGAGGAAAGGAGAGTGATGCTGGCTTGCAACATTCTTTTTATTTTGACAAAATATCTTCCTCAAAAGAAAATAAACAAGAACGAAAAAGCGTGCATCAGGGGTGGAGTATGCAACACTTTTTAGCACTAATAGAAAAAAAAAAAAAAAAAAAAAAAAAAAAAAAAAAAAACCTGAAGGCTTGATTTAAAGCACATTTAGATCCCAAAGTTAATAATTAACCAACAAAAACTAAATCGAAATTCGGAATAATTGGAAGTAAATTAAGTTTAACAATTTTATCTGGCCGCTTTTGACAAAATTTTAATTTTATTTTTCTGTAAGAGCTGGTTTTATCTCAATCTTGTTCATGTGATTCTTCATTCTTCGACATCCCCTTACGCTCTTTTTTTTTTTTTTTTTTTTTTTTTTTTTTTTTGTTGCTGTAAGTCTCAGTCCAATGGAAAACTTGACCATAGAAAAGTTGCAGATAGTATTAATAAGATTTATAATCATTTTAAGCGGATTTAATAGCTTATAAATGGACGAAATTATGGGGTTTTTTTTCTTTTTTCAAACCCTCCTTTTAATTTTTACTTTCTTCCACCTTTACAAAGAGAAAGTATTAAATTCGACAAAATTTTCGACTTGGTTTCGACTAGTTTTGATGGATTTATTTACGTTTTAGAAAGTCCTGAACATGATTTGATAGTTTTTAGAAATTGTCTGTCTGTGAGTCTGCCACTCTGTCTCAAGAATTAACGTACGGAATTTCACAAAACTTTAGATTCAGATACAGCTTGATATAGACTGGAACTGATTTGTTTTTGAAGTACATAGTTCAACGCTGCTTTGATTCATTATTCACAATTTTTAGAATAGCTTTATTTCAAATACTAATTAATGGATGGATTTTAATAAAACTTTAGATTCAGTTAGTCCTTTATATAACATAATGTTGACTACGTTTTGGTACAAATCTCACAACAGGTGACGCTGTCATGCTGAGTAGTTCATCATTATCGCAATAGCTCTATCTCAGAACAAATGCGCGAATTTTCTTAAAACTTCAGATTCAGTCAGTACCTGATAAAAATTGATCCTGATTAGTTTCTGGTGTGCATCAATCAACAGGTGACGCTATTATGCAGAATATTTCAAAGATTTCATCAGTAGCTCTATCTCGACTAATGAACAGATTTTCATCAAACAACAGATTCAGTTAGACGTTGACATAAGTTGCTGCTGACTAGATTTCTTGGGTGAATTATCTTGTTATTCTGCAATATTTAAGAAGTAGTAATATGTATGAGATAAAGTTCTGGGATTGCCACATCTAAGTAGTTTTCTACTGAAAGAGTTGGTCTTATCACACGATTTACAAGATTCTCAACTTGTCAATATAAACGTTGCAGATAATAAATTAAAGTATTTAATATCTTGAGAATTGACGAAGTTATAATTTTTTTTTTCTTCCTAAAATACTATTTTTTTTTCGTCACTTGAGGCCATTTGAATAACAATATCAAAAATCTGTTGTACATAAATTTTTGGTCCTTTTTTAAATAAGTAATAATAATTTAAAGCTGTTCCGATACGTATCATAATTAAAAAGTAAGAAGTTATAGATTTTTATTTGTTTTCACAAAACCCCTCCCTATTTCCACCTTTTCCTCCCAGTTTTGACCATTAACGAACTTGACCAAGATTTTCTGCCCTTGATTTTATATACCAAATTGGAAGAAATTTGTGTAGAATAATGGAAGCTAACGTGCCCATAAAAAATTAAATATATAATGTATATAAAAAGTTTTGAACTGGGAGAGGTTTTGTGTTCTAGGAGTCATGATCGGTGTAGATTTGCAATTTTTTCCCCCTTGGAAATTCAAGGATAAGGGAGAATGTAGTATTGTAGTATGTAAATAAATATAGAGCTTTTTACGAAACCTACCTAAAATTTAAAATTCCATGTACAGTTGTGGTGGAAAAAAATAAACACCCTTCTCTAACGATGCAACAAAGTTCCTGCTACCAAACGATTGGAAACAAAGTCTACTTTTGCATGATGTATATAGAATTTGATTAGGAGAGAATCTACAAAATGAAGCCAAACCAAATTTTGTTTTTTCAAAGACAATACCTCATTTCGACAATATCTTTTAAATATTTGATTCAAACGGTGCCTAAATACAAAATTTCAAGTCATTTGGGTAATAAGTTTTTTTAAAATTCTAAACATTGAAAATTTAGAGCTTCTAATGTTAAATTGCATTTTCATATTTTTAATAATAACTCCTGAAATTATAACCAAAATGTGATAATTTTGTGTGTAATTATAATACTAAAAAACCCAAACATAAATACATTGAATGTGTAAATTTAAAAATCTTATAATGTGAATTAGGAAATTAATGTTCGAAAAAAAAATGTATAAATGGCAACCTATAATATATTTTTTGATAAATTTATATTTATTATATTCTGCTTTATGTGAAATTTCATTTAAATTTTTTTCTTCTAATTAGTTTTTAAGTTATGTTTAATAAACGTCAAAACATTGGTTAAAGAGATTGTCCATGATGTGCAGAAAAAGAATAATTTGACAAAATTATATTTTATTCAATTTATTGAAACATTTAGGCTGGCAATAAAAGATATATATTAAGTGAGTGAAAGGACCTTATTGGAAAGAAGTAATCCATTAATAGAAGTGGCATAGTATTTTGTAACTTTTTAACTATTGAGAGCTGAATTTTAATTCGAATATAGCTTCTAAAATAGGCTTTTTTAAAATAATTAATTTGTCTAAAACCAATTGCATGCATTTCATGAAAATTATTTATACATAGGTTAATTGAAGTGAGTAGAATTTATTAATGGTGACAAACTTAGGACTTGCTATTGAAAAAACAATGTTTGGGTTCGTTTGGATATGTAGATGCCCTCCTAAGCAAATTTCCCTTATACAGTATAAAAGTAAGCTTTATTTCCAATCACTTGGCACAAGTAACTTTCTTCTACAATGATTTATTGCAGACTTAGTAATGAGTGTTTATTTTTTTTCCAAAATTCTACAATAATACGAGCAATTATTTTTAAGATATTGTACTGTTATCGGAAATATACCTTTGTACATAATTTTTATATTTCTAATCTTTTGAGAAAAGTGTTAATCGATTACAAGATCCTATCTCCACATACCAAAACCAGAATGAATCAAGTGTTTTGTATCTTTTAACAATACAACACCGGGCAATTTTACGCAAGTTTTATAAAAGTTATTTTAAACCAGAAAAAATTATTTAGTATATCTAGTTTATTTGTTTAGCTTATTTCACTGTAATTTGTTTGTTGTAGAGACCTCAATACTCCTACTTTTAGAAAAAGAGTAGTTGACCTATCTAAAACATTTTATAGTATTCTTTATAACCTCCCTAATGAAATTTTGGCTGAGCTACCAGACTACTACGCCTGCGAGCCTGGTCATTGAAAAAGACAAAAATTCTCCATTATGAACGATGAGTGCCCCTGATCCCTGCCTTTCTCACCCTTGTCAAAAAAATACTTAAACTCTTTTTTATTTATTTATATTTTTTTATTAAAAAATAATTATTTATGACAAATTATGCTGTTAATAAGTAACAAAAGAAAAAAAAAAGCATGACCCTGGAAATTTTTACACTGTGCTATAACAACTGGCACATCATCTGCTTGCCCGGCCCTTACCAGCCTTATCCGACAGTGTTTTTCTTAACTGCGCTTAATTCTCTTTATACCTTTCTTAATTTCTCTTTTACCATTTTATTATTTTATTTCTTCTCTTTGTATTATCACACTTAAATTATTTTTTAAAACTAAATTTAATACCACCTTTATCAAAATGTATTTTTTATTTAAATATTTTAAACTTTTTAAAATAAATCTTGTTGCGTAGTTTTTATACTACAATAAGACTATTCTTCCCAATGGCTCATTAATTGTAAGACATTCATAAATAGACTAGGCGTAAAGTTGATGAAAACTGGGAACTCCTCAAATCCACTACACTGTAAGCACTCTAATTTGTATTTAACATATTTTTTTGACAGTTTTTCTGAGTAGTATCGACAATTAGTTCAATGATCGGTGCGAGTTGACATCTGATGGGCGTTCTAGTATTGAATCAGAGTAAAATCAACAAACATATAATCAAATTTTAAATTATTGTATCTTTAAAAATTTCTTATATATAGGCATGAAGTTTTAACTACTGATTAAACAGAGTATCCTTTTTCCTATATTGTTATTCAACGCTGATTAAAACTTTACAGAATTTGTTCATTATTAAAATTAAATAAATTCTTTTTATACAACATAAGTCAATTCGGGCATGATATCTTGAGAACGTACGCATGGATTGCTACGAAATTTGACATAGATCATAAACATATATGTGAGCTTAAACAGTTCTATTTTTAAATATTTAAAGTGATAAGTAGTTTAATTATGACTATTTTTAATTCATTAAAATAAGTAATTTTTTTAACAAAAATGTTTTATACATGGCTATTGAACTAATTTGGCCCTAAAAATACATATGTGTTTATTATCTATATCAAATTTCATAACAATCCGTCCACACATTTTCAAGGTATGCAAGATATGAACGAGTTGCGACATGAAAACAAGAGCTATTTTAATTTCAAGAATACACAAATTCTGTAAAAGACTAATTAATTTCTAAATAGTAGCATATTAAAAAGTACAATCTGTTTAATTAACAATAGTCAACACTTGCTCTTTATACATGAATCATTTTTGAAGACATTCTAATTCAAACTTCGGATGTCCTTGTTTTCTGCAATTTTGAAAGTTACAAGACCTCTTAATCCTTTCAAGAGTGGTAGTTTGTTTATGAAACTAGTTAATTTTAATTCCAAAATGCCACAATGGCACCAGAATTTTGGTTTAATTTTTTTGCGTTTAGTATGTACGTGAAAAAATATTTTTTTTTTCTTATTTAAAAAAAAAAAAAAAAAAAAAAAAAATTCAGAGTTATTTTAATTTTAACATTTTAGCAATGAAATTGCTTTGCCCTTGAAAGGATTAAATAAAAAAGGTGTAAAAAAAAATATGACTGTATTAATAATGGTTATATTTATTCTTCGAAAACACAATTTGTGTTAGATCCCCCCCCCCCCCCTACAAAAATCATAATAACCACGAAGTCGGAATTAGATAGTCATCGGCCAAATTGTTCAGGAGGAGTTCTCACAAAAACAACCATTGGAACAGAATTTAAAATGGAAATTAAAAAAAAACCCACGAAACGGAACATTATTTTAAAATTACTGTTGACCAATTTTCTTTTCTTTTCTTGAAAATTTAGACAAATTTATATCTAACCATGCAAAACAATTCTAAAAATGCATTAAAGATTCTAAATAATACTAATAATAAGTTACATAGAGTATTAAAGTAATAAGCTATAGATATAAAATTATGTTTTACAAATGGCAAGAACCGGAGAGATATTTACCATAATTTCACGAACCAGAACAACATTTGTTAAAATTTTACAAACCGGAATATTGTTATGGAACATTTTTAGCCCTATGAGTTGCCGCAATTTCATTTTAAAAACGCAATAAAGATTATATAATTAATAATAACTGAAATATCAAACTGTTTAGGGTCTAATAACTGTTTAGGGTCCTTTTACACAGATTTTTTTGTGCAATAAATGTTATACCTTCATGAAAATTTTAGGGTCCTTTCATACACATTTTGTTGTGCAATACGCAAGCAGGACTACACTAAAAGTTGTGTATTTTCTCAACTATTCATAGTAATAGAAGAAATTTGATTTTCAAATATATCATGGTTATTCATTTTTAACCTTTTCATTCCCATGCTAGAACACATTCTAGAAATTCCGCAATTCAGAGAATCTGAATCTGCATCAGAAAATCTCAATGATAAATTTCGCTTTATTTAAGTATAGAATGCCTGTTGTTAAATAAAAGAAGTATTTCCATTTTAATTTTTGGTATGAATTTGGAATATCCGATATAAATATAGAACAAAAATAAGGAATGTCACGATGTCATTTGGGCTCATTGGGAATGAAAGGGTTAAACTTACTCTCATAGATATCATCTTTTGACTTAGTAATCTGTGAAATTTTGTTAATTTTGTTAATAATGCGCAGAAGTGTCTCATAATTTATGATTTACGCATGATTTTTTGTTCTTGTTCATTATTATATCTCATTTTATACATATCTAACATTTTCTCTAGAAAAAAAAAAAAGACAAAAAGCATTTTAAAAAATATAAATATAAACGCCATTGCTAAGCTCCTACTTTTAATACAATCAAATGATCGATAGATAGTCCATGAGTAGTAAATTTTCTAATTGAGCAAAAATGTTTCCAATTTGGGACACGAGCCCGGATTCTTTAGCTTCAATTGCTGATGCTCTTCCAATTCAGTTATCTGGAGCAAATTCCACTCGACTTACTTAATAAACAGCATGGTACTGAACGGAATTTAGAGTAATTTATGCATCTTAAAAAATTCAGGCATCTGCCGTTCTGCGGAATGGTATTTTTTAGCACCATAAAATCTGGTTACCTGGCAGTATAACATAAAGACTGACATGACCATAAAGAGTGAATTTTTTTTCGTCTGAAAACAATATATTTCTCCATTCAGAGTTTCAGGACATGACATTCTTTGCCCACTAAAGACGAGCTTCTTTGTGATATTTTAGTAGTAGTGGTTTACTGTTTAATTTGCGATAAATAACACCAGCATTAGATTTCAAACTTCGCCACACGGTTGCATGTGATGCCATTTAGTTATCAGTTGTGCTGTTTTACGAGTTGGGTAATTTTTTTCGTTGCCAGTTTGAGAATTCGCCTATTATCACGATCTGATAATTTTTTTTTTTTTTTTTTTTTTTTTTTTTACGACCAGATCGTTTATGCGTTCCATACAATTCTTTTTTACTTAAAACATTATGAATCTCAGATTTAGAAAGATTAAGAATCTTAATTATTTCACGTTCAGACTTTCCTTTTACTTACCCATCATACGTAGGATAGGGTAAGTCTTGCAATCGTTTTGAAAATCGAAAAATTTTTTTTGACGGATTTACATGTTTCGGACACTAGAGATTCTGAAAAACATATTTTTAGAAAAAATTTTTGCCGTCCGTCCGTCTGTGTGTCTGTAACCGCTCTATCTCTCGAACAAATTGAGATAGAGACTTGAAATTTTGTATGTGCTTAGTATGTAAGAATAAGACGAAGCCTATTTAATACAAGTAACCTCGATTATCCGGAACAATTTTTTTCGGACTCTCGAAAAATTCGTTCTGATGAAATGTATATAAAAATTTTCGATTTTTTTTATTTTAAGGAGTGGATGTAAAAGGCAATAAATTAACACAAATTTTGCATAAAAAATGAAGTCGATCGGATTGTTAGTTGTCGAGATATTTCTAATCCTGTTTTTCACAGTCTTTGATTTTTCATGACCCTGTATTTCATTCAAATTTCAACTCAAAGATATCTTTTAATTGCAAATGAGACACCTAATTCGATGCAAGAAACCGTTAGTGAATATGATAATTATTTTTAGAGTTATAAGGATGTTTCTTTTATGCAATTCAGTGCTACTTGAATAATTTGCCGTTTCATACAATTCATCGAAATTGGTTCATCAGAAATTCATTAATAGAGCATGATGATGTGTTAAAAATACTTAAATATAAGTTTATATTTTATTTTAGAATTGTAATGCATTTTATAAATTGTTTACATATGATATGTTTTCATACATTATGATATGCATATCCATGATGGGTAAGTATTACGGTGGCCTCCAACGACTAGTTTCTTTGTAGAACCACACTCTTCTAATTCGATTTCAGACAGCCCACTCCAACGAGGTATTTTACTAATAAATTCAAAGAATGAGATACAATTCAGATTTTTTGCATTTCATTCTTCTTTTTAAATTTTAGAGTGTTTGGGTTACAGTTAAACTCTGAGTTCAAAAGAAAATCGTCTGCTTTATTTATAATAATATGAGAGTGGTCTTATATTTATGAAACAGCGGATTTGTGTAAAATCGTTTGGCATTAAACAAAAAAATATTCAAACTTTTTTCCCTTGAGCTAAATAAACATTCTAGAGTTATTTCTTTTCATACAACTGCGTTTAAATTCAAACTAATATTTTCTTTGTTGAAAAATGGTGAAATTTTTAGTGGTCTTATAATTTTGTAACCATTATTGCTTAGCTTGTAAAATGTAATTTTCAGTTAATTTATGTTATAAAAATGATTTTTTGCTGATAGTAATAAACTTAATGTTATAAATCTTCTCTAAATGTAAATAAAGTTCATCCACCCCCTCGAAATCGAAAAATTTCATGTAATACAAATGTAACACATCGGATTAATAGGCCAGATAGTATACTTATAAAACATATAATTAACTTCAAAATCCAATGCTGCCACGGGCGATTTTTTGATATTCTTTTTAGGTGCGTTCGTAATTATATAATACGTAGCACCTATAGTGGTCGTTCAGTCCGTCCGTCTGTCCGTCCGTCTGTCCGTCCGCATATACCAACGCAAAAACTACCCAACCGAATCGTTTGAAATTTAAAATACATAATTATTACATAATTTTGTCGAGTCATTTCAAATTTTATGAGAATCGGATGGATAGATCAATTACAGGGGCAATCAAAAGTATTCCATTGCATTACGATCAATGGGAAAAAATGTTTCAAATGCATTTTAATCGTTTGAAATTTAAAATACGCAATTATTACATAATTCTGTCGAGTTATTTCAAATTTTTTGATAATCGTGTGCATAGATCAATTACAGGGGCAATCAAAAGTATTCAGTTACATTATGGTCAATGGGGAAAAAGTTTCAAGTATATTCGATACGTTTGAAATTTAAAATACATAATTATTACATAATTTTTTCGAGTTATTTCAAATTTTATGAAAATCGGATGAATAGATCAATTACAGGGGCAATCAAAAGTATTCCATTACATTACGGTCAATGGGGGAAAAAAGTTTCAAATGCATTTTAATCGTTTGAAATTTAAAATACATAATTATTACATAGTTTTTTCGAGTTATTTCAAATTTTATGAAACTCGGATGCATAGATCAATTACAGGGGCAATCAAAAGTATTCCATTACATTACGGTCAATGGGGGAAAAAAGTTTCAAATGCATTTTAATCGTTTGAAATTTAAAATACGCAATTATTACATAATTCTGTCGAGTTATTTCAAATTTTTTGATAATCGTGTGCAAAGATCAATTACAGGAGCAATCAAAAGTATTCAGTTACATTATGGTCAATGGGGAAAAAGTTTCAAGTATATTCGATACGTTTGAAATTTAAAATACATAATTATTACATAATTTTTTCGAGTTATTTCAAATTTTATGAAAATCGGATGAATAGATCAATTACAGGGACAATCAAAAGTATTCCATTACATTACGGTCAATGGTAAAAAATGTTTCAAATGCATTTTAATCGTGTTACACTCATGCGAACTTAATAAAATTTATATGCAACTATAAAGTACACATTATAATATACATCTTACATAATTTGTGGTGCAAAGAACATTTATTATTGATTTACAAGGCCACACAAAAGTATTCCATTACATAATGGTATAGGGAGAACATTGTTTGATGAGCGTTTTAATTGTAATTCACTATTTACAATGTTATGAGATTGATATATGAAAGTAATATTTTTAAAACTTCGTTATCGTTCGAACGCACCTAATTTGCTACGCTTCACGTGCAATTTCCAACTTGTTTACTATTACTTACACATCGTACGTAGTATAGAATAAATCTTGAAATTGTTTTGAAAATCGAAAAAAAAATTTTTGACGGATTTACATGTTTTGGACACTGGAGATTTCGAAAAACATATTATAAGAAAACAATTTTTGCCGTCCACCTGTCTGTGTATCTGTCTGTCTGTAAACGCTCTACCTCCCGAACAAATTGAGACAGAGACTTGAAATTTGGTGTGTACTTAGTGTGTAATAATGTGAAGAAGCTTACTGAATATCCGAACAAAGTTCAGGGAAAAATTTAAAAGCGCAGAAAAAATTAAAAAGACGTTCGTGAAAAAACGTAGGTATACAAAAAAGTTAAATAGACAGTTACATAGAGTCTAAGCTCGATGAGAATGCCTGAAACCAAATTAGAATGAAAGCTGGTTACTTATAGTATATATCAGTTCCATTTATACAATTCTACAATGCGAATTCGTGAAGCACTTTTAGAACACTAACTGAAAATGATAATTAACACTTCTAACTAAAATGGTTTTTGATTGTCTTATAAATGTGTTGTATCAGGAAAAAATTTGTGAAAAAGGTGTTGTTAAAAATTACATATTTTTTCCAGAAATGCAATTATTGATATTTATTGGCAAAATTAGTCAACTAGACCAGTAGCCTCCTGCAACTTTTTTCCTGAAATTCTCCTGCAGCCAAACTATCTCTTATTTCCTTTTTAAAATTGTGTATTTTAAAAGGTACTATGTAGAAAGTCTTTTGAAAGTGCTTTACACGTGTTGTTTTACAGTGTTCTAAATTATGTGGTGTTTACAGTGTGTTGTTAATTTAATGACAAAGTGATGTGCAGCATAATACTACAGGGTGATTATAAGAAAACTATCCCGACATTTGGGCTCCTAACTATCATACTATTCACAGAAACTGAATGAAATTTTGGCTCAAGAATGATATGGAAAACAACAGTGTCATTTAAACAGTTACGGTTACAGTGAAAAAAATTCTAAAAAATCAAATGGCAACACCCAGTTTTTTGTATTGGAATATGATCTCCATTGTGAAGAACCCTATATAGCGTTGGAACGGCAACTACAGCATGAAAATCACTGGCGGTAGATAGGCTAAAATTGAGGACAACCAATAAGGACAGAGAAGCAGCATAAAATAAAGCATTTTATTGTGTTTCACAACATTTTCACATGACATCCTTTACACACGATGAAACTTTGCATACGGCAGATGGTGGGTATCACTACAGCACGTACTATGGCAATAGGAATCTCCTGAATCGCAGTTCTGATGGCATCTTTCAAATCAGATTCAATTTGAGGACCAAACTGATACACTTTGGATTTCAGATATCCCCACAGCCAGAAATCCATTGTTGTCAGATCAGGAGACCCTGGTGGCGACGGAAGCGGGAAATGACGGGAGATAACTCTGTCACTAAACTGTTGACTTAAGACACGTTTGACTGAAGACCCGACATGTGGAAGAGCGCCATCTTACAACCACACAACTTTAAATGTAGCATTTTGCCGTTGCAATGCGGGAATCGCATTTAATCAAGTCCCGTACAGCCTTGACAATACACAGGCCTCGCCGTAATAATGGTTAAGGCGGTAAACACGTAATGTCTCTGCGGCATTTTGTTCATTTAGGTAATAAATCTTTACGATTTTCTCAACGTTATTTCCCTGAAAGCGACATCTTGTTCGTAATGGTAGAAATCAACATACCCGCTTGCATTTCGCAGTGCCTTTCTTTCACCTAGCGTGACGAAGTCAGGCATTGTGTCTTACGCAGAACCCGAAATTTGTGTTTCTTGGTTTCTTCTTCTGGTTTTGTGGAGAACTAATCAGGCTGGGATATCAGCTGAAGAAATGGTGTGACGTGTGACATAAATGAAACGAACATTAATGCTCTGGTGCACGGCAAAGTCCTTTTTACATTTACCTTGCCTAGCCCCGGCAGTGGCGTAGCCACCTACTGTCATGTTTTTTGGCGCCCGGGGCCAGCAAGAAATTTTGCGCCCCCACCAGAATATAGATATATAACAATTTCTCTCAATTTGGCGCCCCTAGGCCTCGGCGCCCGGGGCGGACGCCCCCCTTGCCCCCCCTTAGCTACGCCACTGAGCCCCGGTGATTTTCATACTACAGTTGCCATATTCCAACGCTATTTAGAGTTTTTCACAATGGACATCACATTCCAATACAAAAAACTGGCTGTTGTCATTTGATTTTTTCGAAATTTCCTCACCTGTAACTGCTTGAGTGTAACTGTTGTTTTCCATATCGTTCTTGAGCGCATATCTCAAAATATCTTTTGCCAAAATTTCATTCAGTTTCTGTGAATGGTATGATAGTTAGGGGCCCAAATGCCGGAATAGTTTTTTTATAATCACCCTGTATTTTAAGAAACTATTTTCATCAACACTATCAACAACATTATTTCAACACAATTAACAACACTATTTTTAGAACACATTTCTAGACAGCAACACTTTTGCAACATATTAAGAATACAATCACAGCATAAAAACGTTGTGTGTATGAAGTTTTCTAAATCACAATTAGAAGTTTTCATTTTCACAAGTTACAATCACTAATTTCAAGTTGTCATTTATGTGTTGCAAATTTGGTGACAAAAACTGTTCTTAAAACTGTTTATTTAAAATTGCAGTGTTTAGAATAATTTTTAATCACATCTAAGCACAAAAATAGCTAATTTACACACGCTCAAGAAGTAAAATTAATGATTTTGCTTCTTATGAGGTTGTGTTGAATTCAGGGGGGGGGGGGGGGGCATTCCCTCCCTGGAACAATGAGATGTGCCCCCCGGAAATTTTGAAATTTTGTGTTTTCAATGGTTAAAAAATGCAATTCCTTCCCCCTTCCGGAGTTTCAGAAATCCCTCCCGAAAAAAAGTTTATGAACTCAACACTGTTGTGAAGTGCATTGAATCGACTAAATAACGTGTTTTTTGCCATTGTTGACTCAGATTTATGCGTGGAGAAAAAGTGCATTTAATGCTATGATACTACAGTTGTAGTTCTTATTTGAAGAGTCTGTTATATAATAACAGTGAATTCTAAGTTAAGAGAAATAACAGAACTTCTTCACCACGAGCCGATCAACGCTTTATAGAGCTGACACTGTCAGATATCTCCGCATATACCGGGTGTCCCAAAAATGACTGATGGATTTTAAATTCAATAACTTGCAAACGGTGACAGCTGTTTAAAAAATTTTTGCACGAGGGGTATGTATAATGTCAGGAGCTTATTTACCGTATTTTTTTTATTTTAGTTCGAATTTCAAACAATAGGTGGCGCTGACGGTGATTGGAGGCCAGGTCGACGCTTTACTCAGCACTGATCACCTGGCCTTCAATCGCCATCAGCGCCACCTATTGTTTGAAATTCAAACTAAAATAAAAAATTACGGTAAATAAACTCCTGACATTATACATAAACCTCCTGCAAAAAAATTTTAAATAGCTGTCACCATTTGCAAGTTATTGAATTTTAAAATCCATCAGTCATTTTTGGGACACCCGGTAATTTAGCACTTAACAAGACAATACGTTGATTATTAGTTACGAAATCTACCTATTCGATATTCCCGCTGAACCAAACAGTTAGGAATAGTAGGAGTCAACTGTATTTATGCTTCTTAGCTAAGTTATTAACTATTAAAGCCAGGATTATTTTCCTTCTTTAAAATGCAAAACTTAAATTCCACACCAGTTTTTTTAAATTAGCAAATTTCGTAAGGAATTTGTTCACGAAGGAATATACGAAGCCTGCCAGATGACGAATAATCTCCACTCTCTCTTCAGTTTTGTTATCAGAGATATCTACTATATACTTTTTTTTTTCTTTTAACAACTTAACTGTTCAATATTTTTTAAAAGAACTTTCAAATAATGTCTATTTTTTATGTCTTTTATAATTTTTTATCACCGGTTTTTCAAAACAGAAATTTTTACCTATAATTGAATCACATGAATGTTCGGATTAAATAATACAAAATTTACAATAAAATTTTACCGGTGAGAATAATAAATTACGATTGGAATATGGATGCCCGTACGTGGTACGGGCAAATCATAATTGGCAAAAACACAACATACGGTCAAGACGGGGAAGCGGTTAATAAAGTTTTTTTAAGCACTTTTATGTTAGCCTGGCATAAGGTGATAAATGATTAATATTTTTCCCATCAGTATTATAATGCATTCATTTCATTTAAAATAGAAACCTTTCATTCACTCCATTTAAAATACATAACTCTTATTTAAAGTACACATGCAAGGCTCCCAAATGGTCCGCCAACTGAACATCAATATTTTATATCTTTCTTGCAAATTGCGCAGAAACCGGCTTCGGAGGTTAGTTTTAGCACAAATGCTGAAGAAACTTACTATGAAATTTTCTGTTAAAAAATATTGGTGTTGAGTTCGCGGACCATTTGGGAGCCCTGCACAAGCACATGCCATTTTAAATACATCTTTTATTGATACGCCTAATGCGTCTTTTACTGATTTTATTTAAAATCTACAATAAGTAAATTAATTAATAAAAAATAAGAAATAATATACTGTGAAGCAAAACAATTTATTTCATCAGAATATCGTTTCTAATTTGAACACTGAAAAAATAAAGGCTGCAGTTAGGGAGATGTGCGTTCATCTAACCTAAAAGTACCATTTTTGTTGCATTTAACTTATTCTTTCAATCTCTCTCTCTCTCTCTAAATATTTATAAAGCGAAAAATATTCTTACTTTAACTTATATTTCAAGTATTTCTTCCACTCACCCTAGTCTGTGAAATTTGAATTCTACTGGCGAAAAAAATAGGAATTATTGTGACATTTTTAATTATGTATACATTTGCCTACTTTTGATTATTTTAAGATAGTAGTTACAGTAATTGATGATTGTGTGGCACTTTTTTGCGTTTACATATTGAACATTGATGATTTAGCTCATCCATACTCAATCTTTTTTTTTTTTTTTTTTCTCGCGGGTCTTAAACATAAGTTTGAGACTTGAGGTGGACCGTAAACATAAGTTTCCGACTTTAAGCGGGCCACCACACCCTTATAAAAAGGTTTTAAAAAATTAAAATAGCAAAAGTGGTCTAATAACGCAATCTAACAAAATTAATATCATCACTTAGAGTAGAACATTTCTCTCGAAAGAAATATCACCAAAAAATATAGCACCACTCTTTCAAAAAAAAAAAAAAAAATCTGTTGTTTAAAATTAACACTGTAAAATATTTGAGGTGCCATTTTTTTTTCCTCGGCAAAATTTCAATCTTAAAAAGTAGTATTAGCTATATAATAGATATGAAGCATATAATTACAAGTATTAAAAAATGCTCTGGGGAGCAACAAAAAAGGTTAATAAGTTTTTAAGTATGAAAAAGTGTTTGACAAGTGGTTCTAATTTAGCATGAGAGAGGACAAGGGGTTCCTTCTTGGCTGCTGCTCACTGTCAATGCCAAATTTGAAAAAATCATATTTGCGCTTTTTCCGTGTAAAAGAAATCAGTCACAATTACGATAAAAATGTGTAGCGCAAAGACATAGCCAGAAAAAACGCAGCGTAATTAAACATGAACGTAAGGCGAAATAGTAGAAACATTAGTTCCTGTAGCGTATCAATCATACTCACGCAATGCCATCAAGCATGCTCGGAGCATAGAACTGCACAGAAAACTGATTTGCAATGCAGAGTCAACAGTGCATTTTACAGTGCAGAGTCAACAGCACAGTTCACATGTAAAGTAGGATTGAAAATTTTTCTAAAAAGAAAGACGGAAAGTTTTACGCAATTTTTTTTATGTGGAAAAAGAGCAAATATGACTTCTTCAAATTTGGCATTGACAAGTAAGCAGCAGCCAAGAATGGACCCCTTGTCCTCTCTCATGCTCAATTAAGTATGCACTTGTTGTATTAAGTGCACTTGTCGAACACTTTTTCATACTTAAAAACATATTAACCTTTTTTGTTGCTCCCCAGAGCATTTTTTAATACTTGTTATTTAAATATTTTGATAAAAATTGAAGTTTTTTTTTTATATCTTGAAAAACAAAATATTTGCTGTC
This sequence comes from Maratus speculifer, assembly GCA_964019185.1. Taxonomy (NCBI): domain Eukaryota; kingdom Metazoa; phylum Arthropoda; class Arachnida; order Araneae; family Salticidae; genus Maratus; species Maratus speculifer. Next base: position 6,155,167 of record OZ025292.1, on the reverse strand, counting down.
CAAATTTTATTGTTGTATTAGAATAATTAAGGAAGTTATTGCATTGTCATATAAAATGCATGATGTCTGAAAAATAAACCAAGGAATCGAACGAAAATAATTACAGTGCCCTCACAATTTTATTTAAAGAACTGAAACTAAATGCTTCGCAATAAAAACAAATAATTATAATTTGGTACTTACGTATTAATGTCACCGCAGCTACAGATTTGGTGGTTTATAAATATCGCCAATCTACACTTAAAATTTTTGCGACGAATCAGAAAATAAAACACTTCATTTAAAATCAAAACACTTTATTTAAAAACAAAGTAGTCAATCGGATTGCGGTGGAAAATGAGCCGATATAGGGTCTAACAAAGATTTAAAATAAAATAAAATATTATTATTTTTTAAAAATACGCATTTTCCTAACACTAAAAAATGGCGTCAAAAATCAGCAAACAAGGCAACAAAAAAATCCAAAAGATAACTGCGTGTGCGTGCGAAAAACAGGATTGCTTCTTTTTTTGGCCCATTAGCACAACTTCTGCTGCGGTGGCGTTAATACGTATAGGTACCTATAATTTTTCATGTGATTTATTTAATTTGAATGAATTATGTTACATAAAAAATTTATACTTATTTAAACTTGATGGCAACGAATTAAAAAAAACTACAACAGCAACAACAAGAAACAATGTTCAACTGAAGCTTTAAGACACACAAATTCGATTTTCTCAGCAATCGTCAAACATACAAAGATGAAAAAAAAATATCTATTTTAAGTTTTACCAAAAGGATTAAAATAAACCAAAAATGAAGTTAATCCACCCATGGGATCGTTAGCTAACGCTTGTTGAATTGTAGTTCTTCATTTTTTCGTTAAAAGTTAAATAAAAAACTACAGTAAACTACGATATTTTTTTAATGCTGTCATTTTATTCGTATCGTCAAGTTCTATCTTTTGAAAAAAAAATCACTGTGGTATGTCAACTGGTTCACCAGAAAATTCAAAAAGACTTTTGCATTTTCCATTTCTTAAACATATTATACCAAACGCTACCGCGTTTGCTATGATAACAATGGAGCACTTCCAAGGAGATTTTCTCAAAAAAATCCATATTCTGCTGTATGAAAGGGAAAAAAATGTAGAAATCTATAGTGCAAACTTAATTTGGAAATATGCTTTATATATTGTTGGAGATTAAGAAAGGTGTACATCACTGTAACTGTAGGACAAAAAAGACTACATGCAAAAAGAACTATAGACTAAAAAAAATGTCTTTTAGCATAATCTTCAGTTAAAAACTGTACTGTTATATATAATTATATCCCCACGAAAATATATATACCACGCTGAATATCAAATACTTTTTATGCGCATCTCAATTAATTATATAAATATGAATTAATGCTTATTTGCCTCGGGCCGCACATAAAACATCGCTGGGTCAGCGATGGCTGCCACGGGCCGCAAGTTGAGTACGGCTGATTTAGCTGAATGCCAATGCAACAGTGCCATACAATTACTAAAGCCATAGCTGCCAACTTTTACGCATTTTTGTTACCACTAAAATCGTAAAGATATTTTCTAATCTGTTTAATCATACAATTTCGACGATTAAATAAGACAATATTTATTATAAAATTTTTGTTGTAAGAAAAATGCGTAAATGTTAGCAGCTATGCTAAAGCTATCTTAAAATAAACAAAAGTAGGCTAATGTGCATAAACAAAAATGTTGCAATTTTTGTGGGGGAGAGGTATTATTCTGGTAAAAACTAGAATATTAAACTACAATATAAGGTCCACCGAAAATATAATTTTCGGCCCAGAATCTGAGTTTCGGCGAAAGTGCTGTCAAAAATTCGGCCAGACCGAAATTCGATCGAAACTATCTATAATCTATATTCCAATTTTTTTCCCCTTCTTTCTGGAATTTTCAACATTACTCTTTGATTTCAGTTGTTTCGGCTCAAATGAAACACTCTTTATTGGCTTCTATGAATTTCACTGATTATAACGTTCTATCACTACAGACTCAAGGTATGAGTACAAATTATAAAGCAAGCAATGCATGCATGATAGAATTTTCAAGAAGGTTTTCACGTGGTCATTAAAAACTAATGATTTAACAGTAATAGATTTATTTATTTTATTTATTTTTTATTTATTTATTTATTTATTTATTTTTGAAATCGCAGAAGTGTTTCTAATATTCTTTGAGATATTCTCAAAAAAAGTTCTGAAAAAGTTCTAGCATAACTGATGATTATTTACAAAAATCATTATTTTTAAAAAAAATCGTGATATGTATAACTAAAGCATTTTTAAATTATGTATGAAATTCGTATAATTAGAAAATTATTCTGTATTGTTGATGAATTAATTACATTTTATTTTATACTAGCTGACCCGCCCGGCGTTGCACGGTTCCGAGATAATAAGACTAAAGGAACATGAAATTTGTGATTTTATTTCTAACTCGAAATATGTGAAATTACGTTGTCTGAAATACACGGCCACTGACTGTGTGAAAAATTGGTTTAAAAAAATGAACAAATAATATTTAACGGTAAAAATGTTCAAAAGGACTGCAATAGGAAACGGAGAGGAACTACTCAAGTAATAAATCTTAATGTCAGATACACCAGGAGGGAAGTTGGGGTACTTTCAAGAAAATTTTGAGCCTCATAAGTGCCACAGATTTTGCTAGCCATCGCACAAAAACATACATGCTAACAGACAGAGTGTTTAGTTATTTTATTAGTGTAGGTTACTGTGGATATTCAAAATAATTCCTTTACTGCTAATTCATTAGTTTTATGGTTTTTGCCTTTTTTAGATGCAATTTAAAATAGATAAGACCCTGATGCGTACAAAAGTCTGTAATATTGACAAAATTGACAAAAAACCGATGCTAAACGAACAAAAAATTGTTAAAACCAAATCGAAAATCGTACTGAAAATCGCAATGAAAAAAATCACAGAAATTGAAAAATTATACCAGACAAAATTTAGTTAATTAGGCTTTGACACAGTTTTATTTTTAAGATTCTCAAAAAATAGCCTCAAAATGTGAAGAAATACTAAAAATCACAATAAAAAAATTCGTTAAAAGTTCCAAAAATCGCCGCACGAATTCCGAATAAACATTATTGAAAAGAGAAACAGAATTTCTACATTGAGTAAAAAGAATGAAACCGCATTCCATTCAATAATATGGAAAAATCGCCTCGAAACATAAAAAGAACGTTAAATCGCCTAAAAAAATAAATTAAAAAATTTTAATCAAAAAATCAAAAATCGGGCTTCGAGGTGCAAAACTACATGCATACAGGTACCTTCCTTCCAAATTTTGTAACTCTACATGCAACGGTCTCTTCAGAACAGCGCTGACACACACACAAACTTGTCTCTTTATTATTATATATGAAAATAGAAAGTTTTGGTTTGCGCCACAGAGAGAACTTGGGTCACATATAAGGACTATGCGCACAAACAATTAATAATTATGTATATGTATTTATGTATTAATTATATACTTTTTTTTTTAAAATTTTTTTCGGCCGAAAGATTACCGAAATTCAGTATCTTACTACTTCACTGCACGATTTTTTCTTTTTATTTATTTATTTATTGAAAAAAATAATTTAAAATCTATTTATATCAGTCTAATAATGGAAAAAATAGAAAAAAATAAATAAATTTCAAATTTTCTGCTAAAATTTTATATTTTATGGCGTGGTGTTTTAAAAAATTGGATTTGCTATATTTTGCAACAAAGTGAGCTTAAATTAATTAACTTTCTTTGCCTAACAGTCTGCAACATTTTTACATTAATATTTTTAAGTATTCAGTAAAAATAATGACAGTAAATTTGGCCTTAATAACTTGATCTTTTTTTTTTTCTGAATAAATTTTATCTATTTATTTATTTATTTATTTTGTCAAATACAGCCATCTGACATGGACAAAATTAAGAGTTATTCCATTCTTTGGGCTGTCCTTGATAATATACAGCGATCCTATATCGACCAAATTCATAGAGCATAAAGAGAATTAAGGTGTTTTTATGTATGTGCTAGATTAGCATATCGTGCAGTAAAGGGCTAAAAATCTGTTTCGGCCGATCTTTAATAATATCAGCAGAATAATAATAATGCATCGAAACTCACCGTATATCGAAGTCTTCTGTTTTCACTTCGTTCTATTTCTGCTGCTTGGAGAATAACCAAACCAGAAGATGAATTAGGTGTTAAACCGTAACCGCTGCTGTTGACCACTGCTTGTGAAGTACAACAGAACATCGCAGTCACTGCAAACAATATCCAGAAATACATGATGATGACACCTTAAGATCCTTTTGGTTGGGCAAAACCTTCGTAAGTTTAAATGAAAATTGTTTGAATTGATATGCTTACCGTTTATAGATTTTTCTACTTTTTGTAATGAAGTTTTGTATGTGTGCTACATTTTCTTTGCTAAATGCCAATTGCAATGCTTCTTCAAAAAAAAAAAAAGTTGGATATTTTCAATATATACCTATTTTGAATTAATTAAACATCAACAATACGCACACACATTTCAGAGAAGAAACAAAATACTTTTAACAAATTCAAAATAGTAATTGCGAGATTAGAAACAAATTTCAAAAAACTTTCATGACTTTTACGTAAGGATGATAAAATCCTTTTTAGATTTGCTTCCGACAACAATATTACTTTTATCAATGATTTTTGTTTTGAAGGGATGAAGGAAATAAAATATGAAACATGAATCCACTAATTATTTTAGAAAGTAAGACAAGTTATTGATAACGTGAAATTAGAATGCTGTACTTAATTCTTTATAGTATCGTCGTGTTAAGATAAAGTCTTTAAATTGAGTCACTCGTAGTGATAGCGAGTAATTTTTCTTGATGATGTAAATTTTCTCGTATTTAATTACAATGCTTTCAAAAACTTTTCTATAAAAACTTTAATCCGAAGAAGAGAATTTAAGCTTTTTCACACAATTCTGCGAAATTTATTTGGAATATAAAACTCTTATTTTTTATTCAAGTTATAACAGAACTTATGGAATATATGAGATTGTGTCAAATCTTGCTTTTTTAAAAGAAGTTTAATCCATCTGGAGTTGATTTTGGATAAAAAAATCTGAAGAAACGAACTTATCCTTCTTCAGAAATCTAACTTTTCAAATTTCTATTGAAAACTGTCTTTGTTACTTCTATATCCACAGTTTTCACGCAATATAATTAAGTTATCTTTCCAGAACTAACTCTTCGAAATCTGCTTTAAAATTCTTTTATTTTCTCCTTGGATGGCAACAGAATTCGGAATCAAAGATTGTTCCTTGTTAGAAATATCCTAGTAATACCGACGTTTAGCCGATCATTTTCCGATGAAGCTGATTATTAGCCGCTGTTAAACCGACTCCTTTTACTACTAGAAATTGAGTATCTGGGATGAATATTTGAGCAAGAATAAAGATTAGAGACTTCTTATCGGATGGAAGGGAACCAACTAAACTCTTCTCTTTTGGGATGTCGAAAGTGGGCAAGAAAGCGTGACCTGGCGAGAAGATGTAGGACATCAGAAGAAGAGGGAGAACGCCAAGGTGAAGAAAAAATCTTTTTTATCTTCTCATTTCCTGCGGTCGCTGGACCGTGCAATACACGCCACTTCTCCACTCCTCCCACAATTCAAAGAGAAATACGCCCCTGGCGACCGGCCGGACAAGCCTTTGGTAAACACGATGATGTGACGAAGTTGCGGAATCTTAAAGGCGTTGACAGGACATCAAAACATTTTGGATGACATTGGTGAAAAAGAACGGATATTACGCAAATAAAGCAAACTTATTGTGGTAAAGCATCAAGTAAGAGTGACTTGTTGAATTTTGACGTACCGTTAGCAATCAAATGAGGGGGTGTGGGCACTCAGAAGTTAAAACGCTCCCAGAACATTGATGCCCGCAATGGGAGAGAGGAAATTGCTCCTCTCTGGATTTTTAAATATAACTAAATTTTCCATTTCTCAGGTGATTCTAAAGAGTAAACTAAAAGCCTATTCTGCTCAAGTGAATTAAAATAATAATAAAATAATAATTAATAGGAACTGTACTATATTTTTTTCTCTCAGGGGGAGGGCGGAGGGTCTGTAGTTACATAATATTATAAGGGGAAATAAAGTTTAGGGTGCGTTTTAATCATTTGAAACTATTTCACATTTCATGAAACTGATAAACGTTGCAGTGTTTCACTGCAAGTTACTTCCTGTATAATAGAAAACAGATAGTATTTACAGGGAAATACAAAATATTTCGGATACTATACTGCATCCGAAGTACAGTATAGTATTACAGCAACATAATATTTTTAAAACCTCGTTACTGTACGAACGCACTTCATTTGCTACGTTTGATTTCCAGTTTCCGACTTGTTGAGCTTTGATCCGATTTTCATAAAACTTGAAACGACCCGTCACAATTCTTCAGCTATTCTTATGTTAAATTTCAAGTCCTTCGGTTGGGTCGTTTTTGTGTTGTTATAGGCGGAGAGACAGACATAGGAGGACTATAAATGCTAAATATTTATATAAATAATTACGAACGCATCTAAAAATGGTCTTCTTTCATGAAGCTTTTAAACAGCTGAATGGAAATATTTATTTTAGTTGCTTGCACTTTTTATTTTTTGGCTTACTATACGTTACCCATTTACTAAAGATTAATTTATGATGCTTTAAAACAACAAAATTTATGAATAATAATGATGATTAACTTCAAATGAAGATACTGGTTGATTCACTGTGTGACTTAATCAAACGTCAAAGAGGATGGAAAACGTCCTGGATTTGGTTTAATTCGGTGTCCCGTTTTAACCCTTCACTGCCCGATTTTTTCTATTTTTATGAAAAAAATTATTTGAAATCTATAGATTAATTACTAATGAGAAAAACAGTAAAAAAAAAAAAGAAAATTAAATTTCGAATTTTCGGCTGAAATTTGATATTTTATGGCGTGAACCCTATATACACTGTTAGGGTATTTATATTAGTATATTTGAATTGGGTGATTTGTATTGGTATATTTTGTAATTAAACGGGTTTAAATTAATTGATTTCATCTGCTTAACACTCTGAAACTTTCTTTATATTAATATTTTTTACGTACAGTAATCCCTTAACATTTGCAAGTTTTAATTATTCACGAAATAAAAAATGCGGAACATTTGAACACTCGCGAAGACTGAACTTAACTATTCGCGAATTTTGTTTTATAAAGAATATTTTTTCACAAAGTAAACTCAGTTTATCTTATCAATTCTATAAACTTTCTAAATTTTCAATTTTTTATTGCAGGTAAAATATTTTCTGCAAACATTTTCGCGAAAATTTTAAAACATCAACAACGACTTGTTGAAAAAAGCAGTAGAATGAAATTCTTCACTGATGAAGAATTAGAATTTAAAATAGAAATCCAGGCGGCAACTTTTTTCTTACATGGAAATTCCTAAAAATAAGATGTGCTCTGCCAAACAGTCATACATCACTAAATTTTTTCCGCCATACACTAACAAATAAATTTTGTACAATATGTTTGTAATTATTCAAAATTATTTAAAACATGCACTTTTAATGTAATACACTGAAAAAAATGGTTTTTAAAAATTGAGTAAAAAGTACTCAATTTTAAGTACTTCACATACTCAAAATAGCTCCGATCCAAATGTACTCAAAAATGAGAAACACATGTACTCATTTTTGATTCCAGGGTTGCGTTCAAATGTAAATCGCTATGAACTGCCCCCTTAACTTATAAATTAAAGTAAAAATATACTAGCATTTATTTCTTGCTCAAATTTATTAACAATAAATGTTTAATTGATTGTTAATAAAGAACAATAGCAAAATTATTAGCAAAATACCCAAATCAAATATATTTATGACAAGAGCACTATTTTCAAGCACTTTTAAATTATTTCAAAATTATAATTTAATATTATAATTATATAGTTTAACATTTACATTAATAAGCATCTTTTATGCCACCATGAAGGAAATAAATCATTACAGGGTACAAAATTATCGTTAGTTTGGATTCGATGACATGCGATGTTTCAAAATTGAAAAAGCAATGTGTTCATTTTTGATTCAAACATACTCAATTCGATATGAGTACATCGATTTACTCATTTTTGAGTATTTCAATTTTTTTCAGTATATGCTTAATAAATATGTTTTTGAACTTCAATTCTTCTTTTCCATTAAAAAGAAGAAATGAAATTAGAACCCATTCCCCTTATATGTAGATAGATAGTCTTAACATTCGCGGATGTTTTCGGGAACCTAACCCTCGCGAAAGTTAAGGCCCCTGTCATGGCTCGAGAAGACGCTCGCGAGCTAATGCTATTCCTATAGGGAAGCATTTTTCTAATAACTCTTTCGCATTTTGACATTTTTGAATAATTTTTTTTGCATTGGATAGCTGAGGAGCATGCCGAATGCGCACCTTTTTTACTTTTTCGATTTTGGTTACAGATATTTTTTACAAAGTTAGTTTCACTTTCAAAACAGGTTTCGAAACTGAAAGTGCTTTTTAAAAAATATATCTGCAACCAAAATCGAAAAAGTAAAAAAGGTTCACTGTCGGCATGCACCTCAGCTATCCAATGCAAAAAAAAAAAAAAAAAAAAAAAAAAAAAAAAAAAAAAAAATTCAAAAATGACAAAATGACAAAATGCGAAAGAGTTATTAGAAAAATGCTTCCCCATAGGAATAGCATTAGCTCGCGAGCGTTTTCTCGAGCGATGACAGGGGCCTTAAGGAATTACTATTCAGAAAAAATAATAAAAGCAAATTTTGCCTTAATAGATTTTTTTTCCCCCGAAGAATAAATTCTACTTTTTTGTCAAATGCAGCCTTCTGACATGGAGTTCCGAAACAAGAGTTGTTGCATTCTTTGGACTGTTCTTGATGAGTTACAGCGATCCTGTTGGTCAAATTCATGGTACTTAAGAGAATTATAGTGTTTTTAAGTATGTGTCAGATCTGACATACGGTGGAGTGAAGGGTTAAACCGGCGAAAAGAGATCTTTAGTTTTAGAACCTCAAAAATAAGTCTTTTTGCAAGGTTTAAAATAACATTTATAAAAATAAAGCTTCTTTTGCTGCTCAAAATTATTAAAAGCAGGTCTGACAAGGAAGGTCTCAAATACTAAACATACTCAGAATTTTTTGAAAAAAATACTAATTAAACTGCTCATGTATGTAATAAAGGATCAGTCAAAATTAGCAGTGGAATTACAGTAGGAAGTATGTAAAAAAATAAAATATTTTCGAAGACTTGGCGTGAAAAGACGGAAGAATCACTCAGTTTGGTGGGCAGCCCTTTTCCTTACCAAAACCAAACGATTATAATCCAATTCAAAACTGTTGAATATTTAGAATGCGCGTAAATGGTATTTAAAGAATTTAAACATAAACAATAAGATACTTTAGTATATTATATACATATTGTATTACATATATATATTACTTGTTGAAGTAGTTATTTAATTAATCACTGGAAAAAATGTTTTCGTAGTTTAAAATAAATCATTTTAAGAAAAATTATCTTGATATATTTAAGCGTATTCAAAAATAAAAGTCAGATGTTTCCATAGCAACAAAATCGAATCGACAATGCTCTATTGGACTTGGAGCTTGAAACAAATTTAATTAATTTAAATTATGAATTTCGTTTTAAATCTCTAATTTTGATGATTAAATTTTAATATAAGTACATATAAATATCGATATAACAAATTTATACTAAAAACAAACTAAAACTTAAGTTATTTAAATAAAATTTATCAAAACAAGTTCAACATGAAACTTTTTTTTCTTTGAAGAGTATTTGAGATACAGTATTTTTTGAAATTACATTCTATCGCCAACCGGCGATAAATCGCCAAATAACGAAATTTTCATTATTACTTTCTTCTATCTTTACAAGAAGAAAGTATTGGATTCATGAAAATTTTCGACTTCAGGTTTTCGACGGATTTATACGTTTTAGAAGGTCCTGAACATGTTTTGACTATTTTTAGAAAATGTCTGTCTGTGAGTCTGTCCGTCTGTCTGTCTGTATGTGACAAAAAATTTGTGGGCGCTCTATCTCTAGAACTAATGCTCGAAATTTAATAAAATTTTATATTCAGTTAGACCTTGATATGAATTAGTGCCTATTGGTTTTTGGTGAAAATTGGCCTGCAGGTGGCGCTGCTATACTACGTTTTTTATGATTTTCAAGATTGCTATATCTCAAGAACTAATGCACAGAATTTTACGAAACTTCAGATTCTGTGACCCCTTGATATACATAGATGCTGATTAAGTTTTGGTGTAAATTGGCCAGCAGGTGGCACTGCTATGCCACGTTTTTCATGATTTTCATGATAGCTATATCTCAAGAACTAATTCACAGAATGTCACCAAACTTCATATTCCGCGATACCTTGAGATAAGCCGCTGATAAGGTTTTGGTGTGAACTGCCTTATAGGTGGCGCTGCTATGCTACATTTTGCACGATTTTTGCGATAGCTATATCTCAAGAACTAATGCACAGAATTTCATTAAACTTCAGATTTTGTACAAAATGACATATAACATAATTACACGATGATTACGTTTTGTTATAAATCCTTCAACTGATGGTGCTGCTGTGCTATATTTTACACGGTTTTTTTTTTAACTAGCTATATCTCAAGAACTAATGCACAGAATTTCATCAAACTTCAGATTCTTTTACACCATAATATAATTAGACGCTTTTTTACGTTTTGGAATAAATTGTCCAAGATATGGTGTTGGTGTGCAACGTTTTTCAAATTTTTTGTTATAACTATATCTCAAGAACTAATGAAGGAAATTCCATCAAATTTCAGTTTCTGTTAGGTCTTGACATAAATAGATGCTTATTAGGTTTTAGTATAAATTACCCAACATGAGGCACTACTAAGTTCTTTTTCTCAGAATATTAATTAAAGTTTGCGTTTTAGGCTTTTCGGATACCAGAATCTCATTAGGCTAGGTCAAATGTTCGAGGAAATTCGATAGTGGGTAACTTTGGGGTCACCACGTTTTTTTTTTTTTTTTTTGTTTTTTTTTTTTTTTTTTTTTTTTTGTTTTTTTTTTTTTAAATATTAAAATGTACTTATGAGATAGAAGAAAGTTTTGGGATTGACACATCCAACTAGTTTTTTTACGGACACTGAATGGAGGTTCCGCCGAAATTTTTTTTATAAACGTAAATATCCACACGAGAAGAACATTTTGTAATTTTTTTACGTTTTTCGAGGTATGCCCGTATGGAGACCTTCCTTGTGAGTAGGCTATTTCCATGCGAGCTTGTCATGTCTGCTACACAGCTAAAAAAAACTATGCTTGTTGGTTACCGTTATTTTGGAAAAGTTTGTTTCGCCTTATTCAATGGATGAGATATATCTCCGATAAAATAAGTCATATTTTTTCGTTCTAAAATACTGGTAACCAGAAATCGTAGTACGTGTGACAGACATGATACGTTTGTATGGAAATAACCAGCAGCTTTAATATAGTGCTTCAATGAATTTTCTCAAACTGGAATATAATATTTATGGATACTATCAATTCAAAGATTCAACAAACATTTTAACAGATAGACATGAAAAATTAACAGCATTAACTTCAACATTAACATTATTTTGTTCCTCTTACAAGGAAGGTCTCCATACGGGCATACTCAGAAAAATCTGAAAAAATTACAGAATGTTCTTATGATATAGTTATATATGTTTATAAAAAAAATTTCGGCGGAACCTCCTTATAACGTCCGTAAAAAAATAATAAAAATTTCGTTTATTTGGCGATTTATCTCCGGTTGGCGAAAAAACGAAATTTTGAAAAATACGTTTTTACGCTTCGAATACTTTTTAAAGAAAAAACTTTCTATGTTCAATTTATTTAAATAAGTTTAGTTTAAGTAATTTTAGTTTTGCATTTTTACTTTACTTTAAGTGTAATTTTGTCATATACGTTTATATGTACTTATAACAAAATGAAATTAATATATTTTATCATTTAAAACACAATTTAAATTGATTAAAATTGTTCCAAATTGAAAAATACACTGTTAAAAATCTGCTGCATTTTGTTGCAACGCACTCCCTTGCTTGTATAGAAAACGGTTACTTGGCCGTGAAATGGAGCTTTCTCATTGGTTGGAATAGAGATATTATATACAAGCGGTGGAGTGCGTTGCAACAAAATGCAGCAGATTTTTAACAGTGTATGACACGGTCAATACACCGTGCAGCATTCTCATTGGTCAGAAGAGAGATATTCTATAAAAGTAGTGGAGTGACGTTGCAGTAAATGCTGCAGATTTTTAACAGTGAAGTCGATTAAAATCAATTTTCAGATTCGTTAAAATCGTCTGCTTTTGGCGAGGAAATGCACTGCTCGCCAAATCCCGCGTCGCTTTCAGCTTTTCACGCCAATTATTCCAAACTGTTTTATTTTTTTACATACGTATCTAATAATGTAATTCCGCCGCTAATTTTCACTGATCCTTTATTACCTACATGAGTAGTTTAATTCGTATTTTTTTCAAAAAATTCTGAGTATGCCCCCCATTGGAGACCTTCCTTGTTAGATCTATAAATTTAGCTGCAAAGCTGAAAATGTACAATTGGTTGCATCCAAAACACGATATATTCCGCTATGGCAAAACTGATAAATGAAATGCAAAAGCTATTCAAAAACGTTTTCGAAAATTACTGGTAACAGTTTTTTTAAAATATAAATTCTACTTTCTACGCTAAAATATTTTCTTTAAATTATCTGCATGTGTTGTTGACACTTGCAGATAATGAACATTCTGTGTGTTAGAATTTTACAATAGCCATTCCTGTCATCAATGTATCGACGATTTCGTCAGCGGTACATTCAAGCACCTGCAAATCCTGACAACATACAGTCCAAGAGCCGACAGCACAAAAACCTATGGCATCGGGCACAAGAAAAAAACCTTTTTTTTATGGAAAAGTAGTAATATAGGGTAAATGATCCATGTCTGCTGGAAGGGAATTGGTGCATAAGCCAAAAATTAATTATAGTAATAGTTTACTCGTAGGTTTAACACTGTTTTTGCCGTACAATCAAAGGTACGAAATGATTGTACGACAAACACAATGATAAACCTCGGAATAAACCCCTAGTAGTATTAATTTATAGCTTATGCACCGCTTCACATATCCGAATATTGTTTCCTTCCTTCAAAATATATTAAACAAGTTGGAAATTGCACGTGAAGCGTAGCAAATTAGGTGCGTTCGTACGGTAACGGAGTTTTAAAAATATTACTTTCATATGTCAATCTCATAAAATTGTAAATAGTGAATTACAATTAAAACGCTCATCAAACAATGTTTTCCCTATACCGTTATATAGTGGAATACTTTTGTGTGGCCTTGTAAATCAATAACAAATGTTCTTTGCACCACAAATTATATGATGTATATTATAATATGTACTTTATAGTTGCATATAAATTTTATTAAGTTCGTATGAGTGTAACACGATTAAAATGCATTTGAAACATTTTTCCCATTGACCGTAATGTAACGGAATACTTTTGATTGTCCCTGTAATTGATCTATGCATCCGATTTTCATAAAATTTGAAATAACTCGACAAAATTATGTAATAATTATGTATTTTAAATTTCAAACGTATAGAATATATTTCAAACTTTTTCCCCATTGACCATAATGTAATTGAATACTTTTGATTGCCCCTGTAATTGATCTATGCACACGATTATCAAAATACTTGAAATAACTCGACAGAATTATGTAATAATTGCGTATTATAAATTTCAAACGATTAAAATGCATTTGAAACTTTTTTCCCCATTGACCGTAATGTAATGGAATACTTTTGATTGCCCCTGTAATTGATCTATGCATCCGATTTTCATAAAAATTGAAATAACTCGACAAAATTATGTAATAATTATGTATTTTAAATTTCAAGCGTATAGAATATATTTGAAACTTTTTCCTAATTGACCATAATGTATTGAATACTTTTGATTGTCCCTGTAATTGATCTATGCACATGATTATCAAAATATTTGAAATAACTCGCCAGAATTATGTAATAATTGCGTATTTTAAATTTCAAACGATTAAAATGCATTTGAAACTTTTTTCCCCATTGACCGTAATGTAATGGAATACTTTTGATTGCCCCTGTAATTGATCTATGCATCCGATTTTCATAAAATTTGAAATGACTCGACAAAATTATGTAATAATTATGTATTTTAAATTTCAAACGATTCGGTTGGGTAGTTTTTGCGTTGTTATATGCGGACAGACGGACGGACTGAACGACCACTATAGGTGCTACGTATTATATAATTACGAACGCACCTAAAAATGGTTGAATTTATGAGGAGTTCACAATATTAGAAACAAAATTTGGATAATTTTTAGATAAATTGATTTCTGGATGTACTTTCTAAGGTAAAAGTATACTTTTTTTTTTTTAATGCGTGGTGAAAATTTATTACGCAAATTTTAAAAAATTCCAGAATTCAAGCAAAGTTATTTCTAGATGCACTTTCTAAGGTAAAAGGATACAGATTTTTTTTTTTTTTTTTTTTTTTTTTTTGTTTCTATGCATGGGGAAATTTTATCACACAGATACGCTAACTACTAAAGAGAAAGAAAAATCATGCATATTTTCATAGTTATATTAGCATATTTTGTTTCTTTTACTGGCCGGTGGGATGTTAGTAGAAAGCCTACGAAGAAACGTCAACCTCTCCCACCATCTCGTAGGGCACTCTTTTTTTAAGGGAAAGAGGCTCTCACAGGCTTAGGCCAGATAGACCTATGATACGGAGAAAACCCTTAAACCTTAAACGTAATTTCGTTAATCCTGAACACATATTTACTCCTATTTTGTGATTTGTATTATAAGACTTTAACGATTGAGATGAGCTTAATCTTTGAACTACGCTTGAGATTTGCTGGCCCATTCTCCCCCTCAGATGAGGCTTCGCAGACTAGGTTACTCAGCATTAAGCATAAGCAACTAAAAGTGCCCAATGTTCTGTCCAATGCTGCGCGGTCATGTAATCGACGAATAGTGTACAATTCTTTCTTGCACCTTTCACGGCACGATTCCATTTTCTCTTTATCCAACTTTTAACGTTTTTGCCGAGTTTTTTCTTTTCTTTTGCAGATGTTTTTAGGGATGGAGTATCATCTATATCACGCTTCTCTGCTGAACGTTGATGTTGTGCACAGGAAGCTAAATTTGCATGATTTCTCTTCGATTTCTTCCCGTAATGGATTTATGATTTTTGCTTCATTTTTAATATATTCTTCGTTAACAAATATTTCATTTTGGCAATCTTTCATCGATAGGAAAGGATGTTTCAGAATTTGGACAGCAGTCGGTCGGTCATTAGGATTCCACTGTAACGTGGACAACACGAAATCATGTGCAGTACATATAGCTTTGTCTCTCACTGCAACTGCAGGCAACGATGACCTCATATTTTTGCTACAATTTTCAAATTTTATATCTTCTTTCAGCACGTATTCGACGTTTATTTTCCATGTATTGTAATCATATACCTCTCCCAAGTGATGAGTTGTCGAAGTTTCGGTCAATTCAATGCGTATAGAGACATTAAACCATAAGTCCATATATCGAAGGATGCACCGTCTATTTTCTCCGATGCGCTGAAACATTCAGATGGTCTATATACGTAGGGTGCAACCAGCCTTGTAGATGGTATTTCCTTCAAATTTATTCCTGAAAAGTCGCCTGAAACGGCTGCGTCTTCTGCCGTTATGAGGACATTGTCGGATTTTATGTCCAAATGCACAAAGCCTTTACCATGAAGGTACTGTATTGCTTCTGCAATATTTTCCATCCATTTTCTAACTCTATCTAATCCATAAGGATCAGCAAGAAAGGTGGAATTTCTAATCAGTTTGTCCAAGGAAGTGGGGTGTTGCGCATTACATACAATTTTAGAGATTCTTTCAAATCAATTATATAGTGCAGTGGTAAAATATTAGGGTGGCTTAATACTGGCCACATCATTTCTTCCATTTTCCATGAGAGAGTATTCTTTACAATTTTTACTGCACCAGCTTCATTTTTAGGATTAACAGCGTACAGAACGTCTCCAAATCCACCCCGTTCAAGTGCCAATGTGAAATTCTTTTTCTTCAAATATTTCTTTACAATGTTGCGAGAATCTATATCGCCAGATGTAAATTTGTCTTTTTTCAAACACTTATTGACCGTGGTAAAAGATTACGAATCTTCTGATTCCATGATGTTAAATTTTTAAATATAATCAAGTTAAATATCGAAGATCTTAATAACGATAATAAATTAAGCAAAATTCGCTTTTATAATAGGTATACTCAAAATAACTCGTTTTTAAATCGCAAAAGAAATTTTTAGACGCTAACAGTAGCAAAATCTTTTGAGAAAGACAAGAAGTTCTTTCGCATTGTTAACACTTTGCTTCATGCGACATTGTTACTCCCTTTTTTTAAACTTATTTCCAATCATCTGGTATTGTTGAATTAATGTGAACAATTAACATGTTGTATCTAAAAAATTTAGATTGTTTTGTAAAACATTGTAAAGTGTTTGTTTGAACCTATTTTTGAAACATCGTATTGTTGAACAAATTTAATAAACAAAAATAACCTTTTTAATTTTGAACGATTTATTCATTTTACATAATTGGATTTAAGTGAAAAATAGAAAAAAAATTGTAATTTAACAAATTAGAACGACTATTTGGAAAATGATATTTTCAAAGAAATTCTATATTTAAATTAAATAATAAGCATCATTTTTAGCTTGCATTAAACATTAATATTCCTAGACCAATGATAAAAAAAAAAAAAAACAGTAATTTATAGATAGACAACTTTAATTGTTTA
This sequence comes from Maratus speculifer, assembly GCA_964019185.1. Taxonomy (NCBI): domain Eukaryota; kingdom Metazoa; phylum Arthropoda; class Arachnida; order Araneae; family Salticidae; genus Maratus; species Maratus speculifer. The sequence continues at coordinate 6,138,170 of OZ025292.1, read as the reverse complement.
AAATGTGCATTTTTATTGGATGGAGTTAATCAGACTGACTTCTGAACGCCTTCTATTACGTACGACATGGATCAAACATTAATATTCCTGGATCCATCACAAACAAATTTTAAATAAAATTTTAGTTTTTCAATTTTCGGAACAAAAAATTTTTAAACTCCTTAACATCGCACATTTTGAATATTTACACCGTTGCGTAGAGAAAAAAATGCACTTTTTAATGAAATTTGTTTCAAATCTCTATTACAATTTGTTTTTAAATTATTAATTTTTTAAAAAGTTTTTATTACTCTTTTTGTCATCGCGGCAAGAGAAGTATTCCGTTTTTAGACATTAAATGTGGACCAATCTGAAAATAAAAAAAATAAAAAACAGAGGTATTCCATTTTTGGACATTAAACTTGGACCAATCAGGAAACGACTCAAATAAAATAAGTTGCGAAATTCAACCAATACAAAAGATTCAATTAAACTTAAGATTTCCCAATTCTCTACCGAGAACAATAACTGTTTTTTCCAAATAGTTAACAAAAAAGAAAAAATCATGCGGCGTCAAACATAGATTATGAAGCACTTTCTAAAAATGTAAAAAAAAAAAATTGCACCGTTTAAAAAATTAAAATATATAACGTTTCATTTCACCATAAGGAAATGTATAACGCATTTCAAATCAAATTTCAGCTTTTCCCATCTACATTTGGAAAATTATCTGAAATTTAGCGGCCCTGTATATGATAAAGAGATCTATTAACAGCATGCATTCCAAAATTTAGTTCATTTAAGAAATACATATATTTCAGAAAATTCTCCTCCAGCAATTTCCTTTCTATATATATTTCCTATATATATATATTAGTAATATATATAAATAATATATATATATATATATATATATATATATATATATTTTCTATATATATTTTCTATATATATATTACTTATTAATATTGGCTGGTTAGATTGACTACAATTAAAGTAGGATCTAGCACGAAAAATATACACGGATATAAGTACATTTTTTAAATTTATCTATATTTTATTACATAAAGCTACTTTGAACAGGTTAAGCTGGTATCAAAGACTTTTCAGTCAATTTTAACAGCAACCTTTTCCCATTCAAAAAGAGAAAAGGCTACAATTGTTGTAGCTAAAGTCGGAGGAAAATCAATTAATACTAGAACCAGCCGTTAATATTTCTCACCTATTCGTATCAATCACTTATCTGTGGTTAAAATGTTGAAAGCCGCAGAAAAAAGTCACGGCTAGCGCAGACTTTTTAAAAGCTTTGGATAAAAAGTTGGGGATATTGCTGTTTGCTATTACACTGGGTATTGAGACAATATTTCGCAAAAAGTTGGAGGAAATCAAGAGTTGGCTCAAAAATTGCTCAAAAAATTGGTGAATCTGATAGCAGCTTTTGGGAGTGCTTTGGTATATGATACCGATAATATGACTAGTACCAATAGGAAAAAAGATACTGGAATAAAAACTTCAGTTTACACTATTTTACATTTGATCAACAAATCATCTATTGATAAGTATTGTATCTCTCTTAATTGACAATTTGTGGAGTAAAAACCATTGATATGCGTACGCGTCCTATAATGCACAGCACATGGCACTAGTTCAAAGGTAAGTTCCGGACGCTGTGACAAAACCAAACTCAACACATGGGAGAGGGTTCGGAACAGGTTCGGTGTCGCAGCAAAGGGACATCATATCATCGAATCCTTATGTGAAACTACTGCCTTTCTGAGTCTTGCCTTGCGTAATTGAGCAAACTGATGCGAAAAAGGACCGCATATCGCTCACTCGGAAGAAAAGTGACGCATCTCGCAAAAATTCATTTTGCGTTTTATTCCACTAATAGATCTGTCATAGAGGTGCCTTGCAATACAAACAGTTTTATAAGTGTAGTTATGCTGAAAATCCATTTATAACGATATATGTTCATTTGTGACCACAGACGAGAATTGTGTGGGGGCATGAAATTATCCAATCCTCCAAACTTCATTCTACATGCTTTATGCTTTTATGCACTTTTTTATTTCTGTATGCAGACCTAAGACCTATGCAATTTCATCGCACGGTAAAATTATAAACATTTTCTTTTGCCTCTACAGTGAAATTTATTTTTGTCGAGATATGTCACTTTTCTTGCGGAAGAGCGGTATGACTAATCAGTTTTTTTTTTCATTATATTTTGAGTGCTTGTTAATCAGAGATGGGAAATATAGTTAATTTTGATTAACAGGTTTCATTGTTACATTCTTGCACAGATAACAGGTTCCAAGAACCTGTTATTCTTATAACATATGAACTAATCGCTGCGTATGATGTTAACGGATGTTTTAATTATAAGACATTTAATTTAAAATGCTTGAAATACTTTTTGGATGCAATTTTAGACGCAGTTTTTCTTTGAAATGAATTTACACCAATAAATTAGTTTCTGGTTAAAAACTAATTTTGCAAAACAAAAGTTTATCTAATTATGATAGTATAAATTTCATGCATTTTTAGCGTTTCTCTTTCTTTTTCTTTTATTATTGTTATTTCCACTAAAAACACATTTTCCATTGCTGTGATTAAAACATTGAAAATTCATAAAATTGAACTATCATAACTCAGTAAGCTTTGGTCATAAGAATCAATTTTTACTGTTTACTTATTAGAACATGGAGAAACATTTTCTAAATGAAACGTATGATGGAACCGAGACATTGTATAAAATTCGGAATTTCTTAACCATTTAAAAATGCATTATTTTAACATAAATCAATTTTTAAAATAATGCAGAACACAATGTAAAAGATTTTTGTAACTTGAACCACACCTCTAAAAGTAATGGTTATTAACTATGGGTAAACAATAACAAGAGATACAATGTATAACAATAGACACAGCTTTAAAAGCCCGATTGTTAAAAAAAGCAAAATTGCAGTCATATCCATCAACGCATATTTAAAGTGAATGGCAAGAATATGAAAATATTATTTAATCAAATCACTTTTAATCAAATTCAATTCATGCAAATAAATTGCTTACGCACAAATATTTTTTTCAAATTAATTGTAGTAAAGTCCTTCCGGCAATGCCGGGAGGAAGAGGTAGCTTTCATATACTTATTTATATATTATTTATTTTAAATTAAGTTATATTATTCAAACATACGAAGCTCAAATTAGTGAAACCCGATTTTATAAGACTGAATGCTAGTTTTTGTCAATACTGATTATTAATAGGAATTTTTAGAAATTAGTCATATTTTATTCAACCTGGTTTTATTTTCAGCGATTTAGAGAGTCGCCAAATTTCACGATATCATGAAGTGCATGCCATTGTAAAGCAACATGATTTATAAAACAAACCAATGAGCTTGGTCGAAATCTTAATTCATGTGGACATGCACTCTCATATCGAAATCGATTAATATATACGAGTGCGGTCGCGGGCAAATTGATTTTTTAAAAAAATGTCACCCACATTGGAAATTTAAACTGCTATATCTCAGGCGTTTTTTAAGACAAAGACAAAGCAAAAAATACTCCGGAATTCATTATTAAGATAAATATATTCGAAAGAATCTCTTTTCAATTTCCAATTTTTTATTTGTACTTCATTATACATTTAAAAGATTTTTGACAAACTTAAATAGCCACCATTTTGAAACTAGATGGCGGATGAAGTTGGCTAGTGAGCTCGGTCAAGACATTGATATGTACTATGTACACACGGAGTTACGTATATTCAAACCAATTCAAAAATATGCGTATTATCGCGTGACCACAGTGGAAATTGAAAGTGCTATAACTCAGCCATTTTTCAAGATATAGATGAAACAAAAAATGCCCTGGAATCTTTGCATCAAGGTCAAATACACAAAAGAAAAATCTTTTTCAATTTCTCACCTTTTTAAAAATAATTTTAAAATTTAAATAAAAAAAATTTAAATGGCCTCCATTTTGAAACAAGAGAGCGGATGATGCTGGCTAACGAACACGGTCGAGACATTTGTATATACTATGTACATACCAAGTTTCATTCAAATCGGTTCATAAATACGTTAGTTACAGCATGACAAAAATCAGATCGTTTCAAAATGTCAGCCATAAGAAAAATTCAAAGAGCTATAACTCAATCATTTTTTAAGATATAGCCAAAATAAAACGTGTTCTGGAATCGTTGTTTTAAGGTAAAACACACAAAAGAAAAATATTTTTCAACTTTTAATTTTATCGCATTTAATTTTAAATTTTTAAATTTTTTTAAATAACCGCCATTTTGAAACAAGATGGCGGATGATGCTGTCTAACGAACTCGGTCGAGACATTTGAATGTACTATGTACATACCAAGTTTCATTCAAATCGGTTCATAAATAAGATAGTGATCGCATGACAAAAATCAGATATATATACATACATATATATATGTCAACATTTGAACGGAGGGTGATTTTGGGGTCTGGGGGTCATGCTCATGATCGGCGAAAATATACCAAAATTTTCTGGAAGTGCTTTCCTCCGGACGGCTGCAATAGGTAGCTTTTTACTTTTTGTAATGAAAGCTACCTAAAAACTAATTGACCGGGAGGTGACAGCAAAGACAATCACCTCATCGAGTTCACGGATGAAATTCTAGGATTAGTTAAATCGCGATTCGCATATTAAAACTGTCTGCCAAGTCATATCTTGAAATCCCGACTTAAAAGATTGACTTGTAGGTTTACCATTGTGTTTGCCTGGTCCCAGTCCTTCATGCTTTCATAACTTTGGTTGCAGAAAAAACATAATGGTAAACTTATGAATGAATCGCTAAAATCGGGTTTTTGGTATTTTCTTCCAAGATATGACTTCGCAGACCGATTGCATTTTAATATATGAATCGAGATTTAACTAATCTTAGAATTTCATCCGAGAACTTGATGAGGTGAATGTCTTTGCTACCGCCTTCCGGTCTATACGTGTCCTCACAAATTTTAAAATGCTATTTTCTTTTATTTTTTTTTTTATTTTTTTCAATAGATTAAAAACAAGAAAAAAAAAAAAAAAAGCTTTCATCTCTCATTTTTTTAAGGCGCAATAATGACAAAGGAATAAAAGAAAAGGAAAAAAAATAATAATAATAAATTCGCCTCTCCCCTCACTAGAAAAAAAAATCTAGTATCAGAAATCTCCTCTCGAAAATTCGAATATTTAAAACCAAATAAACTACCATCTGCCAAGCAAGGGCTGAAACTAGTCTTTTTTAGACCAGGGATAAATATGAATTTTGCCCCTACCCCGCCTACGCAAATTAAATTTGCAGAGGTAATATTTATGTTTCAAATAACTGACATTTAAAAAACATAATCATTAATATGTTGTACTGAACAACATAATCAGTTTTGTCAAATATAGATTCATTAAATCCTTGAAAGTGGAATAAAACAGAATAGAAAAACATTCCGCATTAAACAGGCAGGACTCTTATAATCCTATATCATTTGTAGATTCCAGACAGAACTATTTTAACAATATCGTGCTAAACATAAACTTGAGAAAAATAGACTAACAAAATCTTCATTTAGCGCCGCCCCCTCCCTTTTGTCTGTTGGCCGGGGCACATGTCCCCTCTGTCTGCCCTATCCACACCCCCCCCCCCCTCCTTCACTCCACCCTGGGCAAGCGAACGCACTCCAAAGAATCGAAATTAAAACACACCTTTACACTACAGAAACCATTCCTCTACCCATATCCATTGTTCGTCCGAATCAATCTCATTTTCCTTTCGATTACAAAAAAATGCGAGAACTCTTTTTCACTTTCGTTGCAAAATATTCCATACCACTCAATTTGTTCCACAAAACTCTTAACTACACAACAAATAGGAGTTATTTTATGTTTTAACCGCAATCCGTGATTTTATAACTCTGAAGAGTAAAACGATCTTTTGTTTCATACCGATTACTTGGAATAAAATAACTGAAACGATAACAGAAACATCAACAAGATAGCCAAAAAAGAATAATAAAAAACGCCTAGCCAAAGAACTTAGAGGGAAAGAAAGGAAAGGCTTTGCAAACCGTAACTAACTGAAACAGTGCAAACAGCTCTGCTGGGAAACACGCTCAAAGGGGGAGATCCAATCGTAGGCTGATTCATTGTATCCACATATATATCCATATCATCTTTCTGTATTTTAAACAAATTTCTAAGCACCCAAGTTTGTAAAGAAAAGTGTAATATGTTTGTATTAAGTACAATTTAAAACTTCTGATTTTAACTACGGACAGATATATTTAATTCATTACCAGCTAGCGATCTATTTATAGATTACCAGCTAGCGATCTATTTATAGATTACCTACAACTAAACAAAACTTTTAAATTTCAACACCAATATTTAAGTACGAAAATGTCTGCTTGAGTAACAATTTTGAGTTTTAAATTTTAGCTATGCATTTGGGTACATAGAAATTAGAGTAAAATATAGAAAGATGGCTGCCAAGCCCATCATGCATATTTTTAAAACATTTGAATTTTCAAAACACATTTACGATACATTTAGTACAAGAGAAAAAGATTTCTATCAACATATGCAAAGGCATTGACTTACAAATAGTAATTTTTTTAATGGAAAATGTTAAATAAATACCATAATATAAGCTTGGAAATCTGATATCAGACCATTTTTTAAACACAACTTTCATCCTTTTTATTTTCTTGCTTGGCCTTTTATTACTTTTGAAAAGTGATTTTTGGTTGATAAATCTTCTTACTACTATCTACAACTTTTATATTGACAAGTTTTGAATAAAACCATGTGTTCAATGCAAAAGAAAAAAAATATATAAAAAATATAAATAAAAATGAAAGCAAAAGAGAAGGGGCTTGAAAAAGAAAAAAATTCATAACTTCATCAATTCACAAAATTTCAAATCTGCATGAATTTATTATAAATCTTCTTAATATTATCTACAATTTTTATGCTGGCAAGTTTATGATAGAATCCATTCTTATAGCAAAAATAAATTAAAAATAAACAGAGGCCGAAGAAAAATAATCGTATTAAGGGTGTATTCAGATCAAAATTGTTTGACTCAGTTTTAAATTCATTTCTGATCTCAAATGTATCCCATTGGCAGGTTCTCTTATTCAGAAACTGGGTAATGTGCAGTATATAGATAGATTTTTTTGATAAAGGCAGAAATATATTTTTTTAAATGTTACCAAATTGGGTATTTTGATGCGAATTTCCAGAAGCAATAGTACTGGAAGCGAAAAATATGGTCATATTGAAAAAAATTGTTTATAAATTAAGTTCTAATTAATTGAATAAAAAAAAAAAAAAAAAAACACAGGACTTTTTTTTTCTAATTGCTAAAAAGGTGTAACAAGTGTGTGTGTATTTTGTGTCGGCCGATTATCCACGTCAGGGATACAGGCCCAGGGGGAAAGATGCCCTTCGAAAAAGGTGTAACGAAGAATTTTAAAAATCATAAAGGTAGTTACTGCTGACATGTTTCAACTCATCACCGAATCATTTACAAAACAAATAAAAAATGATATTCTGATGGATTTTTGGGAGGTTCAGATTGAATTTCGGGTTAACTTAAAATGAATTTTCAGTTTGGGTATGATTACATTTTGAATGAAATCATTTTATCTTGAACAAATTGGGTTACGGCTGGGTGAAATATTCTTGGATTTGGATCAGGTTTAGAGTGGACTTCAATTAGAATTTTCTGGTTCTAGTTGGTATGTATCGATGAAAACTATTTTGTTTTTATCAGATAGTGTTACGAATCAATATATATTTTCTTTTTTTTGTCTGGTTTGCATTGAATTTCAGGAGCCAGATTTCTCAATTAGACAGCGACATCTGTTCTGTTTTATTCCTTTTGTGGATAAGTTTAATTTTTCGTATGTGGGATATAAGTTAATTGTCACTTCTCTGCTTTCTCTCTCATTTTGATTTATTTATTTATTTTTTTTTTTTTTAAGTACTCTAAAATAAAGATCTGAAGTTTTATCTACAAAACTTGATGCTGTAAACTATTTTAAAGATTATGTGATTCTGCTATTAAAAAAAAAAGTATACATTAATGGGTATTATAAGATATTTTATCTGTAAACGGATAAATAATGTCAATGTAATGTTAAAAACTGTGATAAGTGAATATCTGTTAAAAAAGAAATGTGATTTGAAGGTATCAAATCATTCGTAACTTGTAGTGTAAAGTTTTTATAGCTGGTCAGAAGGATATCATCCATCAAATGCATATTTAAAAAAAAGTTGGATTTAAACAAAAGTACAGAAACTGATCAAAATAGTTACTTCTGACTCTGATAAATTGATGTGCCTGTCCTTCTAAAAAAGTATTTTAGAAAATCTGAAGGTCTAAAAAGGATTATAGAAACTGACAAAAATCTTTTTATTAAGTTTAAAAAAAAAAAAAAAAAAAAAAAAAAATTATCTAAGTATTTTTTTTTTTTTTTTTTTTTTTTTTTTTTTTTTTTTAAATTTTTGGTATGTTAAATTTCTGACAAAATTCTGTAGTAAGGATATACATGATCTTGCCAGTAAATAATGAGACTGATCCATAAAATTCATTTATTTGAGGATAATTTTACAAACACTTAATTCTTCAAAATAGATTCCTCCTGTATTAATAAACCATTGTTAACAAATCTACCATCCATTTATGCCCTCCTAAAAGTCTTCAACTGGAATGCTGTTCAGAATGTGCATTACATTTTTCTGCATATTCTCCAGATTGTCAAAACCATGACCTTTAAAGTAGGATTTTAACCGAGGGAATAGAAAAAGGTCAGGCTATGAGAGATTGAGGGTTTATGGCAGTTGCAACACTGTGATTTGCTATGAACTGTAACTTGAATTAAGTTTGAAAACCAGCTTGTCACAAATTTACCTCATTTGAAGTTCTTCAGAGACAATTTGATGCATAGTTGATTTTGTAAGTTCCAATATCTCAGAAATCATTTGGACACTCATCTGATAGTAAGAGATCAAAATTCATAACATTTTAGCCACATGGTCTGAAGTTCAAAAACTTAATGGACATCCAGCACATCGTTCATCATCGTCTTCTCATCTGTCTTTGAAGGCTTATTACCACCTAAAAATATGAGAGATGGGCAAAAAATCCTTCCTGTAAGTCTTGTAACACGAGCAGCCTTTCAGTAGAAAAATTGTTTAGTTTTACACAGAACTTTATGCAGTATCTCCTCTCGACAGTTTTTTCATTCTGAAAGCTAAATGCCAAATTCAAACACATGTATGCTTCATGACTGATCTGTGTCCAGCAAAGGCTCAAAGCTAAATGACTTCTGCTAGAATATATAGGTGAGAGACCCCCACCCCCCCCACTACACGTAGCATTTGCAATAATCATCTCTTCAGCCTTCTACTTGGCACGAAAAATTCCGTCTCATTACATATGGATAGATCATATATGTATGAGCCAATTGGTTAAATTATTGGCCTGAAAATTATTAATATGTGTAACAAATATGACATAGCAATTCTGTTATTGAATTGGATTATTTGGTGACAGTTACTTTTTATAGAACATGATCAACAGATTAATAGAAAAATACACCAAATAAGTTTTAACTGTAAGTAACCTGAGACAGAAACGCGGTGACACGGCAACACTGTCGCAGAAAACTTTCATCTTCAAGCAGCTAAACATAGCTGATAGAAACATTCTTTAGAATTATCATTTTCATATTAAATGAAAAATAAAGTTTGAGTAGAAGTTTCTTGGAGACTAAATTTCTTATGCAACAAACAACCCCTTATTTAGTTGTGTAATTATGCTTTGAGAGCATAACATACACTATTAAAAAATTGACTTCAAATTAACATGGTTAAAAGATATATGTTTATTATTTTTATTTATGCTAAGAATAAAAATGATCTTATTCCCAACTTCTAACAAAAAGAAAAACTAGATATGTACACACATATCAATAAATATTTTGAATTTTCGTAAAAGTTAAAAATATGTGTACAATGCCTTTCTCTTCCCCTCCATCAAAATAAATTGATCTGATTAATATTTTCATATCTGTTGGATATTTCCACAAGTTTCAGCAATTTAAATTTGCACTCAAATAACAAATCTTAAGGGAGGGGGGGGGGGAGTGACAATCTATTTATTATAAATTCCTTCCTTAATGCTTAATCACTAAAAATAGTGTTTTTTTTTTTTTTTTTTAGTATGTAGTTTAAAGAAGAGTATTATATAAAAAAATATAATACCTAATCAATGATATGTTAGTTCTTCAAAGTGATTTTTTCTAATTGTGCTATGCATAAATTTGCATTCATTTTTACTGTCAGAAATATTATGTTGCAGAAAAATGTGGCTGTTATTGAGTATTGTCGTAAAAAGCTTTAAAAAATTTAGCCACAGGGTGTAAATATATAGGCAAAATAACACATTTTTAAATTCAATCAAGTTTTTATTATCAATTTTTTTTTACAAGTAAAATTACAAAAACAGTTACACAGATATAATCATTCATTCCAACCAAAACAGAGGACGGATTTTTATCACATTAACAACAAGGGACAAAAACATTCATATTAAAAATAATGACTGAGTGTGTACGATTGTGTAACAAATTCATTATCAAAATAACAGTAAGTGTGTACATTATTATTACATACAACCACACAAAATTCATGAGTGAGACCGGCACATCTTAAAACTTCACTTTACAATAAATCACAATCTGTTAAAAATTATTTACAATGAAAGTTACTAACCAAGCATGGAGTACAAAGCTTAATCTTAAAAACCTCAACTTTTGAAATAAATAGAAACAATTTAATTGTAATAACACAGATAGTCTAAAAAAACAACATTTTAACAATTTTCTAATTCCTTCCTACAACTTTATTTAATTTTTTGGGCACTTTTTGAGCTTTAGCATTGATAAATTTGTCATCTGTGTCAGATAAAATTAAGACAAAAAGTCTAAAAGTCTTTAAATATACACAAATATAGTTTTTGCACAAAGTGAGGAAAATAATTAGAAAGTTTGGTAAAAACGGCTCGGAATGTAAACACATTTATTTGTGTATTTTGTATATAATATAGTCTGAGTATATCACAATGAGAGTGGATTGTCTACTAATAAAATGCGAGTATAAAAATACTGATGAATATGTTATTCAGAATAATTACAGATATGTATATAGAATATCTAAATTGAATATTGGATATACAAATACTTTTCTGATGAAACTACTAAACAACAAGTATACATTATTGCATGGCATTAAAATGCTAGAGGTTAAAATTATTATAAAAATAATTTATGATAAATAAATAGGATTACATGAAATTTCACTCCAACAGAGTTTAAATCCATAGTAATAACTCTTGTTCAAACCATAAAAACTTTAAACTTTGTGTGGTATCTCAAAGAGATATTCAAACCCAACCATTTTTAAATCATAATAAATTACATTATATTTTTCCAATTTTATTTTCTTCAAGTCCTTTCTTAATAATGTTACATACATAAGAAATTTGTGTTATCTAGTTATTAACTTTTTGGGGGTTGAGGTCCAATTGACCTCATAGTATATTTTATGCAATAAAAGAGTTTTCTCTTTTATGTTTTGTGAGATGAAGAGCACCATCTTTTATCGTATAGAAGTGTACCACAGAGGCAAACTGGACCCCAACTTCCAAGAGAATTAAAACTATATCAAAGAAAAAATACAATCTGTATAATTTTTAATAGGATAGTTTGAACAGGAATAAGAAGTAAGATTTGTTACAAAATAATATAAACTATGAAATTAAAACTGATGAACATCTATTTTTTTACGTATAAATAAAATTCACATATTAGATAAATTGTTTCTGTTTGTGTATAATAAATAGCTTTTTTATGCACATGTAGATGTTTAATGAATTGTGGAAATATTGCAGAACTTTAACATTGCTTGTGTGTATAAAATAATGTGATGAGATTATTATTTTTCATGTTAGGGCTATGTTTTCTAATTTAGAAAGGCCATATATGAAAGGGAAATAACTAGACTACTAATGTGTATAACAGGATTACAGAAGTCTTAAAAGAAAATGCATGGAAGGATGTAGCATACTTTATGATAGCTTAAAATTTACCATGGCTTTAGTCGAATATTACCATAATACCACATAAGAATTGAAAGGTAAGTTAAATCCCTCAAGAATTGATAAAAAATAATACTTTTTAAAATAACTTGTTTTAAAAATCCATATTAGTCAAAGATTCTTTTAAAAACCTAAGAATGCCAATTCAATATAATAATACATTCAATAACAAATATACAAGATTGAAGTAAAAATTACAGATAAATAAATATACACATAAAAATATATACAGATGATAAACTACAGCACAAAGTTGAGCGCTGAGTTTGGAAAAAAAAAATAGGACATTGGCAAAGAGAATTTTCTGGAAGGTGAATTAAAAAAAAAAAAAAAATGCTTCACACATAAATCTCTTTAAATAATGATGAACATGATCACTCTATACAACATGTCACAAATATACGACCTTTTTCATTTCTTACCAAACACCCAATGTTCGAGTAATTCAGAAATTCTCCTTGTGAAAAATAATTCATAGTTTTGAATGCAACCATGAAAATAAAATAAAAATGGAATGTGACATTTTTAGGAATGTTCATATTTGTTGGCTCGTTAAAAACAGCATATTAAATCATCATGAGAAAACAATTATGTTTCAGGATAATAGGAAAATGTGGTTCAATGGATCATTGTTTCACTTTTTTTCATTGTTCATCTTTCTTCTCGCTGGGTGTTCATGACGTGCTTGACTTTAAACCATAGTTTTGGGCACATTTGGTGAAAGAGTGGAATGTGATGTATTCAAAAATATTTATTTTGTTAAAATTGCAAGTTCTGGGTGCAACTGTTAAGATCATCGAATATGATACATTCAGTAACGTTCATTTCGGTTTTGCTTATCAGCGCAATCAGTTAAATGAACATTTCAGAATGTTATATGAATATAGCTCAGCTTTTTTTTTTTTTTAACCCTTGCTTGCCTGGCATTTCATTTATGATACTAATTTTTGACCAACAGTTTTGAATAATCATTAAGAGATTGGAATGCATCATATTCAGGATATTCATATGATTTAGTTCTTTAATGCTACCAGTTAAATTAGCATATGAAATGATCTTATTGCAGAATATTATTACAATGCAGCTCAATCAGTTTTTTACTTTGATTAATCTACCTTCTGGCAGAGATTTCATCAACTCCAAGCCATACTTTTAGATGCAACTGACCAGAAAATCGAATGAGATGTTTTATGAAATTTTCATATACAGTGAAACTCGTTTAAGATACGCCCGCTTAAAATACGATCCCGCTTAATATACGAATTATCTTCGGTCCCTTGAAAACTGCCTATTAAACCCGTGTAAAATTACCCGCTTATTATACATACGCATAAGATACGATCCCGCTTAATATACGAAGAAAATTGGTCCCTTGATGTCAAAAAACCCGCTTAATATACGAAATGGTGCTTATGAAAACCGTTTATCACGTGTCTTTAGGACATAATATGTAAAATCTTAATTATTTTTCATAAGATACTTTCTTTTTACCTTTTTCCTGTCTAAAATATGTTCTTTTCCAACCAACTCCTTTGTCAACAAAATACAAAAACAACAATCGCTTTTATTTCTTTAACCATTACACTTGGGCAGTGGATGGATCTGAAATTCCATTGGTTGCTCCCTCTCCTGATTGGATGAAAAAGTTATTGGTAAAATCCGTCTATATTTTTCTGCTTTTTTTTGGGTCGCTTATCTAGCTGCTTTTTATTATTGTTTTTACTATAAATCGTCTTCAGGATTGCCTTTTTTATGAATTTCTTTTGTCACTTGCTTGTTTGATTCACTTTATAAAATAAACAGAATAAAAGTAGTATCAAGAAGAATACAAAGATTGGGACTTATTTGTCAAAATTAACGATCAGGTTGTGACAAGTGAAGTTCATTCTATTGCAGATATAATCACGGACGTCAAAAGTTCTGATAAACCTAGGTCTTCAGAAGGAGTAGAAGACGACGCGAGTGAAGAAACAGATGTACTAACCATACCATCATTCACAAATGTAATGAGTTCGTTTAGCTTACTTCGATGGATGCTTGTCCCTCCGTTGAAAAATTTCCTACTACATCAACAAGGCAGAAAATTTCCTAATAAAATCTCGCCCTACGTTGCACCAATTCAAGATACGCAACTTTTTCTCAACAAACTAAAATTACATCATGATTTTCATAATGTATCGAATAATTACTGTCCATTGCATACATTTAGTTTGTCTTTCAAAAAATTATTATGAAAATTTATTATTCTTCCCCTTTAATTATGTAATGTATTTTATTTACTGTTTTCTAAATATTAACAAAATGGTCATTTTATTGTCTTTTTTATTTTTTATTTGACAGGGAATACTGTATAAAGGCATTTTAATTTTTTTACTGTACAAACAGATATTCAATAAAATTTTAGAGAAAAATAAAATTATTCTTTATTTCAATCCATATCTTAAATTTAAATTTTCTAGAATATCTAAAAATTGTTAGAAATGGGTAAAATAAGAGTTATGAATGGCTAAAATACGAAAATAACAAAATGCACTGTTTTAATATGCATTATTATTCAATAATCTATAAAATCCGGATAAGATACGATCCCGTTTAAGATACGAAATGCTCTCGGTCCCTTGATTCGTATCTTAAACGAGTTTCACTGTAAGTTTAAACATTATAAATTAAGAAACATATAATTATATTTCAAGGTATTAGAAGAGTACGGTTCAATTTTTTTTTTCAATTCAATTCATTTTTCTTCTGGTATTTATTTCATGCTTAATTTTAATAGGCTCTTAATGTATAATTATAGATGGAAGTACAGAGAGAATGAAGTAAAATATTTTCAGGAACCTTCATATTAGTTTAATTTGTTAATACAGCAAGTTTAATTCCTAAACACTTCCAGATGCAAGGATAACATGATTTAATTATATTTGCATTTAGGCTAGTCTTTCTTTTGGTAAAAATTCTGTGAATAATTTCATCTCTCAATTCTCTTTCATCTCTTTTTCTTAGCAATTCTAAGATATTTTCAGGAACATTCTAGAAAGAATGGAAAGTAACATATTCAGGAACATTTGTATTGGTTTAACTCTTCAAAAGCAAATTTAATCAACATCAAAACTGTTATGCCACAAGATATTAAGACGATAAGGAAAATTATTTTCTTCCTAAAATTAAAAACCTTTTTTTGGTGGAAATTTTATGACAGGATTAATTTCATCCACTGGCAAACATTTCTTGTCTGCTACATCGTATTTTCAAATATGTTAATGACAGTTGAATTTATTAAAACAGCAAGTTAAACCACAGTTAAAAATGATTTTGTATAATCATTATATGAGAAAGGGAGTTAGTTGCTTATTAGTTGGATTAACTATTCTTCTTACAGACGTAATACAACTATGGTTCAATTCGCCTATTGAACCAAAAATTTGTAGCTGAGTGTGATACTTTTCATAAATGTTCACTTATGGTTTAGCTTGTAGAAACCTTAAATCAGGACACAGAACAATTATGCTTCATGATGTGATGAGATTGGCAATTTTTCTTTCCAATTCATGAGATAAACATTTCTTGACAAATAAGTCATATTTTCAAGAATGTTCAGGTGAATTAATTTGTTAAATCACCATGCGAGACAATTGTGTGTCCATGGTATGATGAGAATGTGGTGCAATTACTTTTTTTAAAAATTTAAATTAGTCTTTCTTCTGGAGGAGGTTTCATGACGTGGTTCATTTCAACGCGAGAGCCAAACATTTCTTGTCGACTAGGGCTGTAGGTTCCTCGTGTGGCTCTTTTCTTTTTGGCAACTCTTAAGAAAATGACAATTCCAATCAAGGCGAACAGCAGGAAAATTGAGAATACAGGAATCAAAATCATTAGGACGAGATTTGTATCCTCTTCATTTCCACTGATAGATAACTGAAATTGAAAATAAAACATTTTTAAAACAGTCATTCAAATTAACATGTAAAATCATAAAAGGCACAAGAAGCAGAAAATATTTGTTCTAATAATTATGAAAGTCAGAGCAAAATTAACTTTTTTCCAAAGCAGACTTATCATTTGTTATCATCTTATTGACAAGAGAGAACAAAGAAGGATTACCCTTCCCTGAGTATTGAAATTTATTTCTTTTTTCTTCAATGATTAAAATATATATATATATATATTCTTTAAACAATTTATAACAAATAGCAAGAAAAAAAAAATGGATTCTGTTTCAATTCTCAAAAAAAGATGATAGAAATTTATTCTTGTATGTTTTAATTACTTCATATTTGTTACACTTTTGTACAGTCTTTTACATTGTGTGCTTAAAATTTGTCTTGCAAGGAGGTTTTAAGAACCTCAAGCACTTCTGTTTGAAAATTTTGCCCCTCCACATAATTTTAGTCTGCCACTGCCCATGCCACTCATAGAAATATAAATCAGATAATATATGTGAAAAAGTTATTATTCAAATTCATAAGAAAACAATACATAACATGAATAAAATTTGGGGAAGAAATAACTAGCAGCATAATTCTTTAGGTGTTGCAGAATGTGCTTACATCAATAAGAGCAGAGACAAGTCATTTTCTGGATCTAAATTGTTAACTGACATCATTTAAACACATACAATGTCGACAACTAAATAAGTTAATTCTTAAAGCTATAATTTTTCAATTATCATAAAATACATTTTAAGAGATAAAATTTCATTTAAATAATAAATATGAAGATTAAATTACACAAAACAGTAAGCAATCACTTTTATTGTTTTAGATATTTAAATTGGACTCATTTATTGATTTGAGCAGATTCTGTTAAAATACTCTATGAAAATTCTCTATCACAATTTCAATATTGGATTGGATTAGACTCCATTATCCATTACATGATAAATAAGCAAATGATATTAATAGTTTGCATCATAAAGAAATCCTATTTTTATAATGCAGAGAAAATTTTATGATGTCAATGAAAAATATTACAACTATATCTGTTAAGATAAAAATCTGTCTAAAATAAAAATTTCCTAGTTCAGAATGATTCTATTTTAACAAGTTTGATTTTACAAAGAATTGGTATTTGATACAATAAAAACCTATTTAGAGCAGAATTTCTTCCAATTTTTCATGACTCCATGCAAACAAATGTTATTGTATCTCAATCCTACCGTGGAAATTATAAGTGTGGATATGCCATGGTGCAAAAATCCAAGCATAGATGCCTTTATTCATTTTTCAACATAATCTAAAACAGCATTTTGAATGAGCCATTTCACAGGAAGATTTTCTTAAGATTCATGGGTGATATACTTAAAACAAGAAAATTGTTTTAAGAATACAAGATTTTTATTTGAACAAATTGAATAAGTATCAACAATCCCTATCTAAAACTTTTCATAGTTTTTTGAATTTATTTTTATTTATTTATTTTGGAGGGGGGGGGGAGATTAAAACACTGGAGCAGAGAAAATGAAAGCAAATAAAATTTTATTGTTCCTATTATTAAAGACTATGCAGATAGCAGATATTGACAGCAACTATAACATTTAACCTTTGATGCTTTAAAGCTTAAGTGTTTTGGAAAGAGGAAAATGAAAATAAATAAAACTTCACTGTTGACTAACATAGATAGCAGATAATAGCAGCAATAAATTTCCAAACAGCTGTAACATTTAACTTCTGAAGTTTGGAGGCGCAAGTGCATTGGGACCTGTTTTTGATTATCTGGAATGATGTTTAAAATCTCCATATGCTATATAATTTCCTGCCCATCATCTAGACATGCAGGCAGCCAATTAAACACTAATTTTTATTAAAATAATTTATTCATTTTAAAATGAAATATTGGTCCAAAATTAATCAATACTCTTTCATATACAGTAATTCCTTAACATTCACAAGTTTTGATTATATGTGAAATATAAAATGAAGAACATTTCAACATTCGCGAATATTTAACTTGGTTATTTGCAAATTTTGTTTCATATATTTTTTTTTACAAAGTAAACATGCTTTGTTTTACAAATTCTGCATTTTTGACATTGATTCTGGGAAACCTAAAACATAACTTGATGCAAAAAAAAAAAAAAAACAAAAAAAAAAAAAAACAATGACTCTACAAACAATTCTTCTACAAAAATTGTATGAGAAATTTTATAGAGTCAACAACACTTGTTGAGAAAGCAATAGAATGCAATCCTTCATTGATGACAAACAATCCTTCACTGCTGTCTTAAATTTAAAAGAAAATCAAGGCTGCAACTTTTCCTTACATGAAAATTTATAAACGAAAGATCTGTTCCGTCAAACAACCATATACCAATAAATATTTTCAACCATCAACTAGCAACTAAACTTTGTAAAATATGTTTATAATTATTCAAATTTATTTACAGGACCTACATTTTAAGATTTAATAAACATATTTTTACATTTCAATTGATTTCTGCCATTTAAAAAAAAATCATAAAACCAAATCTTTTTCATGCACAAGAAAACAGTCTCAACATTTGTGATTTTGACGTTTTCGAGGGTTTCTGTGAACCAACCCTTGTGAATGTTAAGGGATTACTGTACTTAATTTTAACTCTGTTAAGTTTTCTATTACAGTTTTAGTACAAAAGATCTTAAAAACTACCACAGAAATGAATAAAGAAATAAGTTTACTTTTGTTGTACAATCAGTGCCACTGAATCCATCTCTACAATTACATTTGTGAATGAAGAATAATTCATGTTCATCATGAGTTGGTTCACAGGTTCCTTGGTAGTTGCATTTAGAATCATCACATTCATTGTAAACACTACAGTGGCTTCCAATGTAGCCTGGCTTGCATTTACACTTATAGGAATTCGTAGAAGGATCAGGTTCACAACTCCCATTGTAACAGACACCCTCTGAACATTGCTGGATTCTTTCTTGACAGTCCACCCCTTTGTAACCTACATTAAAAGGAAGAGAAGATATAATATTGTCAGCAAATTTAGCCACTTCCACATTTCATTCTCAAAATTTAGTACTATCAAAAATTACATTCATTAATAATCTCAGTTTAGATCTATTTGCTGGGATGAAAATTGATATTATAGGAATTTATATTCAATTTCATTTGCATTTTTTAATTGTCTTTCTATTTCTACACAATTATGTCACAGCAAAATTTTTATAAAAATTATGCAGAAATGCAATGATTTTTTTCCTCTTCAGAGTCATAAGTGTTTCTTACAAGACTAGATTAAGACATAGGTATAAAATCACTAGTCCAGAACCCATAAATTTAGTTGGCGGTTACAGTAGGTCAGTCTACAAATAGGAACTAGTCAAAACTTAGACAATGAAGGACTTTTTTTTTTTTTTTCCCCACTAAAATTAACAATATTTTAATTTATTATAGTTGATTTTAACTATAATAAATAATCATATAATACTATAATACTATAATCATATACAATAAAATGGAAATTTTACTTTTGATCGTTTTCATTTCATCTAATTTCACAATGTAGAGACATTCAAAAGGATTTCAAATGCTCCAAAAGTCTTATTTGTTCTTATGTATTTTTTGCTGTTAGCATCAGGATACTTAAAATATTCAGTATTTTAAATATTTTTTATATTATATTAGTATTTCTTTAATATTTTATTCAGAATTTCAAAACAATATTATGATGCCAAGTTTTATATATAAATATTTTTTTGGGTGTCCTTGTAAATTAATTATAACAATTGTACAATATCCGATTAACAAACACATCCACAATACTGGTAGATCCATTTATTGTTCCAATTAGGTTTAGATTAGTTTAGTATTGTGAATATTATCTTATGACAAAATTTACATTATATATACAAACAAAATCATGACAGTAGGTCAGTTTGTAAAGAAATCACCTAAAGATATTAAGATTAATATGCTTTCTAGCAATTATTTCATATTTAAAATTAAAAATAAAAGCAACAGATTGAAAACTTCTGTTTATAAATGTATTTTGAAAAGTAAAAAGAAAGAGAGAAGGCGGTCATGCTTGCTTGTGTAAAAAAAAAAATCTAATTTTGGTTTGAAATACAATCAATGTTACAAAGATAAAAACAATATAGTAAACTCCTTCAATCCACACATTTTGGGATCAAGTGTTTTGTGAATTAATATAATGACATATAATTTTGTAGATTATATGTCATTTCTTTGATTGCATTCTAATAAATTTAAATTTGTCAACGAATATAGCAATCATACTATAAATAAACAGTACAGAAATGAAAGAAAATGCTTTTTGTTATTCATAAAATATTCAATATTAGAAATACATTCAAATGATATTGCAATAAAAAATTAAAAGAAAACATTTCTATTGATTTTAAAATCAATCAAACATTGCAGAGATAGTGGTTTTCTTTATAGTTTTAAATTTATGCACTGCTTGCACTGCAATTTAATTTTGAGAGTAAGGATTTTTTTTAATCAGCAATAAAAGTTTGCTTTTCTAATAAACTAAGACATTTATACTCAAGAGCCTCTTTGAAAGCAATCTTATCTTTTATATAGCCAGTGATGTGTGTTCTGAAATGTAACATTCGAATAGTTATTTACAAGATACAAAGACTATTTCCTTTTAATGAATGCAAAAATATATTACGAATTTCTTAATACATTCATCTGATCAGTAAATTTTTATTATGGTTAAAATACACATTATCTTATTTAAAAAAAGATTTTGATTATCTGTTCATACATTTTTGTTTACTCTTGAAATATAGTGATTAGGATCTCAGATTAGATGTGGGCTGTATATACTTAAATTATGACAGGTAAACATTATGTCTGAACAAAATTCTAGGATTAATAAAACATTTAATTTTTTTATAGTTAAACAATATAAGAACACTTTAAAAATAGATTAAAAACAATTTAAATACAATTTGTAAACATTTCAGACCAAAAACTGGTCTCTCTTCAGAACAAAAAAGAAAAGAAAAAAGAAGTTTAATTTTATTTTTCATAATTATAACTTTTTTTTTTTTTTTAAAGGGACCAGTTTTTGGTCTGAAGCATCTACAAATGGTATTTTAATTGTTTTTAATGTATTTTTGAAGTGTTTTTGTATTGTTTGACTATAAAAAAGTTTTAATTAAGCATACTCTTAAACCTTTTCAAGATTGTTGGTTTAAATATAGGCCATATCTTATTCTTTCTTAAAAGACTGCAATCAGCTTAAAATCTACCAAACAATTCCTTTCCCCCTAATTATTGTTAACATGCACTTTGTGGCGGCATAATTAATAGAAAATTAAAGAAAATGAAGCACTTATTAAAAATTAAGGTAGATTTGTAATTTTTCATTATCAACACATAAAAATACTCAGTAAAATAATTTAACAAATGTTATGAATATAAAGTAATTCTTACCAGGATAGCATTCACATCTACGTTTTCCTATACCATCAATACATCGACCGTGTTCACATGGGTTCAACTCACATTCATCTACATTTAGTTCACAATGAACACCATTAAAGCCTACTTCACAGTCACACTGATAGGCAGCAAAATTAGGTCCTTCATAGACTGTACAGTTGCCATTATTGAGACAGGGCGAAGTCCTACAGAAATCTGTGATGTTTTCACAAAATATTCCTTCATAACCATCATGACAGACACACTTAAACTGAAAAACAAGTGAAAATTTATTAATAATAAAACAAATGAGAGTGCCAAAAATGACAGTTCATATTGAACAAGAATAAAGATTCCACTTTTATGATGAAATTAAATTATTTCAACACCCTGCAATTTCATGTAAAATTGTTATGAATTAAAAAAATTGTTTATTACCATTTTATTATGATTATTGAGGAATAAATGTTATACTTTTAAACTATAAAATATATACATCTTAATAAAATAAACATTTACAAACATTTTGGAGATGTAGGCTATAACTATAGCCTAAAAATGTGTAAAGAAGAACCCAAACATTTTGGTATAACACCCAACTACCTCTTTTCATTTTAACAGGGAATAAAGGATCTTACATTGCCCATAATCAATAGTATAAACTCCCTTTTCTGGGAGTAGTTGAGTAAAAACAAAGACTAAGATTTGTGATGATGTTACGAACAGGTACAAGATAATATTTAAATAAAGCATATATAAATTTCCGAGTTTAAACAGAAATTGAATTTTAAGAAGAAATTTCCTTCTCCAGTCCTTTTTTTTTTTGGGGGGGGGGGGGGGGGATAAGAGAGGTTTAAAATTTAAGTTCATATATATATTTGTTTATATAAATAATTTGTTTATAGAAACAAAATAAGAAAACTACAATAACTGTTACACGCCTTGAATTACACATTTTTTACTCCATTATCTAATGTACAAACTGATTTTTCCAAGCTAATCTTTAATCATTATCTGACAGACCAACTTATTTTTTGACTTAAGCAAAGCATAATACAGAGTTATTCTAAATGATGGACCCATTTTCAAAAAATTCTATTTATTAAAGTACAAATCCAAAATGAACAATATTTATACCAATGAAAAGAAGAAGTTTCAAAGTTTTTTAAGACATTAAAAATGTTCAATGTGTCAACCGTTTGCTGCACAGCAAACATTTATGCAATAGCCAAATTCATCCAAACTCATGAGAAAGTGTATCTGTGACAAAGTGAAGTGAAACAAAACCGCGATCTATCTCCGCACGACTTCTACGAACCCCTTCTGAAACCATCACAGCTTTGAAAGCTATGCACTCAGTAACAGCAAATATGCTTTATCCTGTGTGGGATGAGTTTGGTTACCATGTAGCTGTTTGCTGTGCAGCAAACAATGAACACATTGAACATTTATAATACCTTAAAAGAAAATTTGAAACTTGCTCGTTTCATTGGTATAAAGATTGTTCATTTTGGATTTGCACTTTAATAAATACATTTTTTTTGAAAATGAGTCCATCATTTAAAATAACCCTGAATATGGAGCTAAGATCCTACAATTTTTTTCACAGATATTGTGAGAAACAAATAAAAAATTAAGTGTGTCATTTTTAATGCAGTTACTGTCCATTTTTTAAAATCTGTCTCATCCATTCCACAGGTTTCACAAACTTGAAATGAGAATAGTATCTTTAGCAGTTACACATATTCATTATCTTTCATTTCTGCCCAAATATTGATAACAGAAAAAAAAAAAAAAGAATAACTAGGAGAGAAAAATCTGAGAAAATAAGTTATGGAATAAAAGAAAGGATGTATAAATGTCCTTAAACATTGCATAAATGAAACATTACAGAATAAAAATACTTAGGGATGAATCAGGACAGGACTGAAATAATTTATAAATGTAAAAGATTATAAATGAAAAAAGTATAAATGGTGTTTCACAGAATAACAATCTTAGAATAATGTGAAAAAAAAAATAATGCAACATTATATTAAGAATAAAAATTAACTTAACAAACCAAAATTACCATTAAAAACCACAAAATGACATTTAACGAAATTTCAGAAACTTCATTTACCTTGTTTATTTCATCAACATCAATATTAAGGCAAGTTCCATGCAAACATTCAACTTCATTGCAATCAAGTGTTTTCTGCAACAAATAAATTTTGTTTAAATACATTTTACAGATTTCAGAAAATTCAATAGCATTTGTTAGAGAAATGTTAACAATAAAAATGAAAGAAAGAATGAAAATATATAGCAAGTATAAAACATAGACAGTTGAACTCATTAAATACGAGCTATTCTCATTTAAGAATGGTTCACCCGTTAAACTATACTAACACTTCTTTATGCGGGAAATGTGAAAACATATCTTTTGTACATATGAAATTCTGCCCTCACACGGTACTTTTGCCTTTTTGGTCTACATTATTTCTCAAAAGACATACACAATATTTGTATATTTACAATTATATTACTATGCATATAAATACTTTGATTAAAAACAATACCATTATAATATATATTCTGCATAAAAGATCAAATTTAAATCTAACTGAAACATAAATCAATAAGCTTTGGCCTCTTTCATAAAGAGTTCTAGTAAAGTAAATTAAAGCTAGAAAAACTTCCCAAGTCATTTTTTCTAGAAATTAATAAATTAAAATAAAATCTGAAAAAAATTCTAGATTAAAATTTTAAAATATATTTAAAAAAAAAACTGATATTTTCAAGTAGCATATAAACTATTGATTTATTCATAAAACTATTTAAGTTAAATTAATAAGTAAAAAATGGTTCTTGAAAAGCATGACTTATTTCAAAACATATATTTATAGCTTTATATTTTAAGTTTTTTCTGACCAACTTCATTATTCAAAATGAAAATTAAAAAATGCTTTATTTAAATTAAAAATTTTAGGTTTCTTAAATACTGAAAGCATCTCACAGGACAGTATTTACATAAAAAATAGAGCATACATAATTTAAGAAATAACATACACGGTATATTTAAAAGGCAAATACATGTTTAACATAAGCCTGTTGCAATTCTCAAAGTGAAATGCATCTTTATTTGCATCAAAAATGTTTTCTTTTTCAATGTTATTCTAGAAATAAGTTCATAATAAAAAAAAAAAAAAAAATTCCATTATCATTAAAAAAGACAACTGCATGCAAAATGTAGATATAAGCATGAACAGATTTAATTCAAATTAACATATTTAACAGTGATGGAATTGATTTTAAAAAAAAAGTCACTGGTCCCAAGGACAAGTAAAGATGAATATTTCTGGTCCATATAGATTATTAATGGCCTGCTACATAAAATTCTACTAAATATATGCTAAATATAAACTAAACTTCCTTCACAATTACTCAAAAATTTAAGCATAATTATATATAAAATTATAATTTGCTAAAAATTGAATAGACAGTACATAAACAAAAACTATAAAATTATTAATTAGATATATTATTTATATTTATTTCAATTAATTGTAAAGTTTAATGCAATTATTATTACTATTTGCATAAAATTGTGTGGTTTTGTTTGGTTATGGTTATTTGAAGGACAGCAAAATTTACATTTACCTGATGCAAAAGAAATTACTGCTTCTGAGGACCACTAAATTTTTAGAATTAGTGGTTCAATTGAATTTTTGGTGATCTTGGACCAGCGGACCACCAAGAATTTTGAATGCTGTTTAATATTCAAAACTATTTTTGATATACAATGAAATATGCTAGAGTAACAGGCAGAGTTTTTTGTTTAAAAGAACTAGACTAGACTGTATAAAAATGTGTTAAGAGTTTCATGCTCTTAACAAACTACAACAGGAGGATCATATGTAATAAGAATAAAAACTGTTCACATCAATGTGATTCTTGATAAAAAATGGTATAGGATTAAGAAAGAAATCCACTTTTTTATCAAATACTGTTTACTCTTAGCAATACTATTTTTGCATTACAAATGTCTGTCAATATGCAATAATTTATCAGTTTTATCAGAAAGAATTTATTTTTCATAATGGCAATGCCCTGACTTAGATCTAATCTATTATATATACATATATATATATATATGTATATATATATATAATTATATAATTTGTCATTTGTTTAAAATATTATTTATTACATATGTAAAGTCAATCAACTAAAATTTCACTAAATGATTCAATAAGGAAATGTTGGGGGGGGGGGGGAGGGGGGGCTGTCAGATTTGCAAAACTCTGACATGCAGTAATTTTTAAACCCTAAAACAATAGATGCTAAATAAGTTTAAATAAATAAATAAATAAAAATAGAATAAAATAAATAGCAAGTAGTCTTGAAATACTATTTGAAAGTGGCAAAACATTTCCAACAATGGCAGAAAAATTTATAGAGAAAGACTTCAGCTCTGTTGTTAAAAATATGTATTTAATAACATTAGGTTAGATTTAATGGGCAAATGGAAATGAAAAAAGCTTACCCTTTCTTGACAATTTCTGCCTTCAAAATAATTTTGACAGCTGCATTGATATGTGCCAGAACCTGGTATTTGCTCACAAGTTCCTCCATTAAGGCAAGGCATGGACTGGCAATAATTGTTTTCAGCACAACTAGAAATAAAAATGCAAAGTAAAATTTTAGTTTTAAAATTTTATTCTGTTATCCCTTTACTTATTAATTAAAAAGATTTTAAATTATGAAAGAAAAGATAGGTCTTTTATCAATTTAAATACCAATAAAACACAAACATGTTTATTTACTTTAAATTTAAAAATAACATTAACAAAGGAGGCTCTTTACTGGACATATTTCAGAATATTTAGGAAACAAATACTGATTTAAACTACTTACATATGTAATGAAAGATCAATCAAATTTAGTAGCAGAATTACAGTAGAAAGGCTTTAAAAAAAAATAAAATGTTTTCAAATTTGGCATGAAACGATGAAAGTTTCTTGTATTTTGGCGAGCAGCACTTTACCTCACCAAAAACAAACGACTTTAATGTAACTAAAAATTGTTTATTAATGAATTTAAACAATGAGAGAGTTTAATGGGTAATACATACATATTATATATATATATATATATATATATATATATTGCAGTTATTTATCACTGAAAAAATATTTTCATACACCAGAAAAAAAAAAAAAAAAAAAAAATCGTACATGTAAGCATATTTAAAAATAAAAGCCAAATGCAGAATGTTGCAGTTATACATTTTTATATCTAAATCATTTCCATAACAATATAACTGAATTGAGAATGATAAATTAGACTTAATTTTGAGCATGAAGCAATTTAAATTAATTTAAATTTTGTTTTAAATAATAGTTTTTGGTAGTTAAATCTCAATATAAATATGAATATGACAAAAATACAGTTAAAACAAACTAAAACTGGGAAAAAAATATTTAAATTTATTTACACAAGTTCAATATGAAACATTTTTTTCTTTAAAGTGTATTTGACACAAAAAGTATTTTTTGAAATTGTATTCCATCACCAAACGATGAAAAGCCACCAAATAATGAAATTTTCATATATATTTTTTAATGGATGATCTATTGAAGTTCTGTCAGTTTTAATAAACATGAGAAGAACATTCTGCAATTTTTTCAGATTTATTCATCAATTTTTACCAAACAAAATGACATTGCGAATAACGGAAAAAATACCTTTTCTGAAATTGATCTTTTAGGTACTTAGTTATTTAGGTTTAAAAATTATGAATATAAAAGTACAAGCCCCCTTAAAACATCAATTTAATAACCACTAATCTAAATTAATGCAATCACAAATTTAAGAGATTTAAACAATAATATAGAAATCCTCAAAAAAATTTATTGAAAAAGATTTAACTTAAATACATATGAAAAATTATCACTTTCTTGGTCTTTTGGACATTTTTAGGCATTTTGCAAACTCAGACGAAAATAACATTTATTTTATGAGGGATTCAGCTTAGATGCAAGCATCTATTCTGCTTGCAATGGAAAAAACATTCAGCTATTAAGAAGTGATGTAAAAATGTAAAGAAAAATCAGTCATTTTAGTTTTTGTAAGTAAAAGAACAGAAGTCCCCAGATGGGGACTCCGGGATTGAAAAGGTTAATAAATCTACTTGATTTATTCGAAACTATATTTCATCCCTTAAAATACTTTGGAAAATTACTGTACAGACCATAAAGTACTTAAATTTTATAATGAGCTCTTATAAATAATCAGCAAATGTTACACACATCATTTTCAAAAAAGAGTATAGATGTAATGAACTTTAGCGCTATATATCAATGTCATTTTTTATGTTAATAAAAGTAAAGTTATGAAAATTAGACCACAAATAGACAATGTTTAAACTTGCCAAGTTCTCAAAGCCAAAAATCAGGAGATTTTATTTCAGAAATCAGGAGCTATTTGAGTTCAAACTTGTAAACTTTTAAATGTTAAAAACGTTTAGTAGAAGTTTAAATTTAAATAAGACTTGGTAAGTATTTAAAAATTAAAAAGAAATAAAAACATATATACTTCTAAAATACTAAAAAATATATATATCGTTAAATGCATTTAAGCCTACAGGTCTTATGTTTTTGACATACTTTTAAATTTACTACAGGGAGAGATTTTTTTTCGCCATAAACACATATAAAACTATAGTAAAAGCCGCTAGACAAATTATTTATTATCATAACATGTAGGTAGCAATAGTGAAAAAGACTAAGCCAAAAGAGTCATCATTTACAATGAATTTGTATCACATGAAATACATTCTGATCAATTGAACTAAAGAACATATGGAGTTTTCATTCCTGATTTGTAGAACATTTGATGGTAAAATAATATAACATAAAAAAATATGAAAAATCAGGACTATGGAAAAACATGTAAAGATCAGGAGTCTCCTGCCGAACTCTGGAGATTTGGCAAGTCTGGATGTTACATTTCTCTCAAAATTTGTTTTGTTTTAAAGGATATATGAGGTAATATATCCTATGATTATCTCAAGATAAGATTGTAAGATTAGTCTTAAAGATGTAATGCATTTTAATATTTAATGTTTTCTTCTTATTCTTAAACAGAATTACCGTTTAAGAAATTCTGTGTCCATGATTAATACAGACATCATAACAACAAAGGGCACCTAATAATTTTCACTTTTATTGCAGATTTTTTTATTTTTCTAACTTCTAAACATCAGAATTTCAATTTTTATGCTATAAAATAATCCAAATTGAAAAAGTCTCTTTAATTTCATTTTTTTTTACAAACTTTTTCACAATTTATTGATTTTTTAAGATATTAAAAAATATTTTCAAGCATGATTAATAAAATATGTATAATGTACAGCTCAATCTCAGAAGATTACCACATTTACATTTAAAACAATACAAATTGAAACCCGTCAAATTTTTGATGAAAGAAAATGTTAGGTACTTTTCTATTAGCTGGACACCAATGTTATATATACATTTAACATTAGACAGGGGAAATTCAGAACTCAATTGCCAACACCATTAACTCTAAGTACTAAGAAAATTACTATGATTATTGTTATTGGTGATTTAAAAGAAATAATAAATTTACACTTCATAAGTATTGTAAGAATAGATATAATTTTCAATAAAAATTCTTCATAAAAATTTTGGTCATATTTATAATTAAAATGGTTAAACACATATATAGTAAAATTATGGAATAAGTATTTTTTAAATAATCAAGTAAAAGAGTTTGAATGTTAGGGAGAAAAGGAGATAGCATCAAAATAAGGAGGACTCACTTGAAAAAAGAAAAAAAAATGACCTAATAGGTATATAAAAAAGATATATATTTTGCACATGCATGCATGTGCACACAGGCACATGTATATGTATATATAACATTGGCACCTGGCTAACAGAAAAGTACCAAATGTTTAAAAAGGAACTGCTGAACTGATTTATAATAAACCAGCAGATTAAATTACAATAAAAGATGCATCTTATGTTGGTTAATATAAATCTGTTCAAATTATTGGAAACTTTTTTTTTTTTTTTTTTTTTTTTGTATAAGTAATTGGTAACACATATAATGAAGATCAGTAATTATGATGAAATTATCAATTGAGCCTTTTATGATTAATATTACAGAATGAAAAATCAGCAAAACTTATTTCCCTTTAACACAATCATAGAACTTTTTCTATGTGAAACTGAACAAATAATAAAAAATAAATAAATAAAATAAAATAAATAAAAATTCTTTAAGAAGAGTACACTTAAAAAAGAAGTTTAAAATAATTTCTTTATGAGATATTGTAAAAATATGAATGCATTACATGCACATAGGTTTAACATTAGCCAGGAGATAGCAACAACATAAGGAAAGGTCTCTTGGGGACAAAAAACTTGACAGGTATGAAAAAGGTCTAAAGAATAAAACTCATAACTCACGTTGGTCCAGCAAATTCTTTTGGACAGGAACACATCAAGCCTTGTTCTGCTATTGGATGAAAACAGGATCCCCCATTCATGCAAGGATCTTTACTGAAGCACATATCAACTTCACAACTCAGCCCTTCATATCCATCATCACAATCACATGAGTAAGACTCTGAATGATTGCTACACCTTCCATGCATGCAATCTTCATCCCAGCATAGAATGCATCCAATCTCGATTTTTTGTTCAATTAGATGGAAAGGGTTATTTAAATCGTGGAAGACAGTGGTGTTGAAAAAAGATAACAGCATGCCTCCGATGCGAAAATCTTTCAAGCATCCTTTGTAACTACTATCTAAAGAATCGGGTTTGTATCCTAAATAAACATTTGCCCCTTCATTGAGCAACTCAGTCAAGCCCATAGCATAGTTATCCTCTGATAAATTTTCAGGATTTTCAGATACTTTTAAGTGCACAAGATTTCCATCAAACCATATTTCTACTTGTTGCCAGTCACCAGTCTCCGATTCAAATTTCTGGCTGACTGTTTTATGAAGAGCCAAATTTTCATACGAAGGACCAAGGTCCCACTTCACTTCCAGTATGCCTTCGATAATTTCAATGTGCAAAAAGTGATTCGAAATAGATTTCTGTTGACTTTCGAGCCAGAGAATGGTACCACTTGACATGGATCGAAAAGAGAAAGTAATATTTGTTACATTTTGATTAATACTTTGAATCTGGTACTGGACTCCACTCTCCTTTCCATTAAATGCAGCACTTGCAACGCATTCATATCCAACATCAAGATTTCTGCATTCAGAATCAAGCGGACACTGGTTTTCTGCACAAGGTTTCTTCTCCTGGCAGTTTTTACCACGGTAATCATCAGGACAAATACAGATATATTCATTCCAGATGTCTTTGCACTCAGAATTATGCAGACATGGCATGAGGATGTTGCAAGGATCATCACTAACAATACCTTTCCTGACATTAAACAATATGGCTTCAGCAAAAACTTCAGGAAAGCCAGTACCTTGGTCATTAATTTTGTAAAACACAACTTCCTTATCATTTACTCTGAAATCTTGTATGACACCTTTAAAAAATGAAAAGTCATCCAGCAATAAAATATCGAATTTGCTCTGGAAATTTTCTGAATAGATCTGCCTTTTCTGTCTAGTTACTTTTGGTAGACCAGCTATGTACAGAATTTCTTGGCAAAGTGAAGAACTGGGAGGCAAAATACTGTTTATGGATGAGTCATTGACTTTGACAGTAATAAAAGTCCTATTTTTAGTTATTTGAATGAAGTAATTGTCACCATTATCCAACTGTTTAGCATGATTTAACTCTTTAATATCCCCATTTTCCAATGTCAAAATTACTTGTAGTTTTCCCATTACAAGACGGGCCAGGAGGAAAGAAACATTTTGGTCTTCAGAGTTACAGCTACTTGACCCATTAAGAGAGGAGCCCGTATAAAATACAACACCAGATTCATTTCTAGTCCTCAAGAAGAAAGAAATGTCAGTTTCATATGTGAGAGCCATTTTATCTTCTTCAGAAATAATTACCTCAGCTCTACTGATTTCATTTCTGTAGCCAAATGTTGCGGCATCATAACTGTATTCACAAGCAGAACCAAAATAGGGTCTAGAGCAAATACATTCATAACTGAGCCAATTATCTTTGCAGAAGCCATTATGGCATGGTGAACCTTCACACTGATCTCGCCTATAGCAACCTTCAATAGCACCATAAAGTTCACTGTTCTGATTTGGAATTATGATATCTCCATTGATTGAAATATCTTGAATACATCCAATGAAGCCAGGAATTTGATCGACATCGTCCCTCATGAAAAAATTTGGCCAATGCTCTTGATAGCCAAATATGACAGAAAAATTCAACAAAGAAAAATTAATTGGTTTGAATACATTCCACCCAGAAACATTTAGAGATACTTTTGTTGATTCAAAATTTAATTGCACCATTTTCCACAATGAATCATTCTGACCATTCTTTGAGAAAAGTTCAGAAACACGAGAAGTACCATTGTATATATCAACTTTGATCATGCCATTCCATAAATATAACAAATATGTCAACATGCTGTTGGATATATATCCTGAGCTTATTAGACCGTCTGCTAAAGTAGTGCGAAAATGGAACTTCAAGCTAAAACTATCCATTAACTCATTGTAGCGAGTCACTGAAACACTATCAGTAGAATTAAATGAAAATGTTGTGGCATTTTCACATAATTTTCCATAAAAGCCAGGCATGCATTTGCAGGTGTAGCTGTGATAAGCATTATCATCAAGAGATGGTATGCATGTAGCACCATTTTTACATTCCACATTTTGACATCCAATCAATCTGGTCTCACAAGTTTTCCCACCAAATTCAGGTAAACACTCGCATTTGTAATCAGCTATCAAATCAATGCAAGTAGCTCCATTTTCACAAGGCTCCAACATTTGGCATTCATTGATTTCTCTACCACAGTATTGTCCAGCATACCCGAGATGACAAGCACAGTAATAGTCATTGATTCCATCAATGCATATTCCGTTTTTGCATTCATTGAATTCACAATCATCAATATTCGTTTCGCAATTTTCCCCTGTAAAACCAGAGGAGCAAATGCAACGATAACCACTAGCTGTTTCATACGAGAACACGGGAAAAAATCCAAGATAATTCATGTCATACAATGTTTGGTTTGAGTTTTCAAGGCACAGAGCATTGTTCAAACAAGGAGATGAGGCACATTCTTCAATATCAACATCACAGTTCTTTCCTTCATAACCAGCATAACAATGGCACTTGTAATCTTTAATCATATCTTCACACCATGCTCCATTCTGGCATGGGTTTGAGGCACATTCATCGATGTTTATCTCACAGAACATTCCAGTAAATCCTGTATCAGAGCAGTTGCAGTTGAACCTAAAATAATCAAAAATAATATTTAAGAATACTACATTAAATAAAAATTATTACAAAATTAAATATTTTGTAGTAATAATAAATAGTAGCAGTAAATATCTAACTACAAAATGAAATATTTTGACTACGATTCAGAAAAGCACTGCCAATTTCAGACTAAAACCAACTTTCTAGAAAT
Organism: Maratus speculifer; assembly: GCA_964019185.1. Classification (NCBI taxonomy): domain Eukaryota; kingdom Metazoa; phylum Arthropoda; class Arachnida; order Araneae; family Salticidae; genus Maratus; species Maratus speculifer. Next base: position 6,105,021 of record OZ025292.1, on the reverse strand, counting down.
AAGCTACATAGAAGTATGCACATAAAAATTACCTTGGTAACCAAGTTCCATTTATCCTAGGAGTAAAATAGAAAAAATTATTTTGATTTCAAATTCAGCTTTTAGTTAAGTCTACAAAATACATATTCTAAAAATGTGTCTGCCTTCAAACTGCAATAATTTCAGCAACAACAACATTTGTGATGATGAATAATAATATGCTTATCCAAAACAGTGTTGATTAATTTCAAATTGCATGTAAAAAGTTTTGAAAGTGTAATAACTATTTTTGTTTACTTAATTGGGATGTACAATAATAGTACAATAAAGATTTATGATGTATTTCTATTTGGTAAGTTTTGACTTAATTATTCTGTTGTGGTAATATGATAAAAACAGTGTCTCCCCCAAGATAATGTCTGCAGAAAATGCAGAAATGAGTAATTAACTTGATCTGTCGAGTCATGATATACTAAAACATAAAAAAAAGTGTAATTATTTTGTGTTATTTACTTTCTTAAAGCAATTGCCCAATGGAAATATCCTTGTTCACAGCTGTCAAGTGAAAAACAGGAAAAAGAAATATGATGTTTACCTCAGATGAGAACAATATTTAATAAGCAAAACTTTACCCTTAATTTTCTGATTATTAGTTCTAAATGCTAAATATTTAACTACTGAAAATGCATTAATATTATTTTTACTAGGTAAATATTTAGTATTGCACATTATATTAAACTAAAACAATATGTAATAGTTTTAACTGGCTAAATATTTAGCTTCTTGAGTTATTACCTAGAAAATTATTCGTTTGACTTTTACATATTAAAAATTAATCCTAAACATGAAAAATTAAATTTGCATGTAAATTCTGAGCAATTGAACATTTTCTTTGAAAATATGATATGACAGTATAATTAAAAAATGTATTTAAAAAATAATCGGTATAGTTAGAATTTAAAATTCAACGCATTTGAAACTACTTACTCATTGATCAAATCCACACAGATTCCATTGTTTAGACATGGTTGCGAAGCACATTCATCGATGTTGATTTCACAGTTCTGTCCAGAAAATCCCCTGATGCAAGAGCATTCGTATTTGTTGATCAGGTCATGGCAAGTGGCTCCATTCAGGCAGGGATCAGATGCACACTCATTGATGTCAGTTTCACAATTGCGACCAGTAAATCCATGTAAGCACATGCAACTATAATCATTCACCAGATCATTGCAAACAGCATTGTTTTTGCAAGGCATAGAGAGACATTCATTGAATTCAATATCACAGTGAATTCCTGTATAACCAGGAGTGCAATAACAGAGATAGGTTCCAAACATGTTTTGGCATATGCCATGTTCACAAGGTGAATCATTGCATTCATCTATATCTGCCTCGCAGAGTTTCCCAGTCAAGCCAGCTGGGCATTCACAAGCATAGGCTCCTATGCCATCAATGCATGTGCCATTCATGCATGGATTGCTACTGCATTCATCGATGTTGATGGAACAGTTATCTCCAGAAAACCCAATTGGACATCTAAATAGATAATGGAAAAGAAAAATAATTTTAGTTATTTAAATGTGATAATCATAAGATATTTAAAGCACAGAAAACAAATAAATCTTGAAATGGAAAATTCTAGATAGTATAGAATTTTATGCTAGATAGATCTCATTTCACACATTATAAGATATTTATTCAGAGTCAGGGGTAGAGCAGATTATAAATGTTTGCATAATACAGATTACTTCTCACACTTGAATTAACTTATAAACATGATCCAAATATGCTTACACCAAATCATCATGTATCGCCTTTCCAATTTTTTAAAATATTAATAACAGTACTTTGTTTTTCTTATCAAGAAACTCTGAATTCAGAAAATAAAGGTAAAATAATGTTAGTAAACTTAGTGAAAAACACCATAATCACTGGTGATAAATTGATAAATAAACTAAAAAACTTTGTAAAATCACCATAAAATAAAATTAAGCAGGACGCGTTTCAAGCTACAACAATAACAGCTCATCATCAGCTAATTTAACATGTATCCGTAAGGGACAGAGTGGAGAAATCTGAAAAATCTCCACTCTGTCCCTTATGGACACATGTTAAATTAGCTTATAACGAGCTGTTATTGTTGTAGCTCGAAACGAGTCCTGCTCAATTTATTTTAGGGTGATTTTACAAAGTTTTTTAATTCATTTAATGTCAAACTTAGTTCTCTTAGTTTAGTAAGAGAGTAACAATAGAGTTAGAGAGTAACAGTATTTCTATAATGTTGAATACTTGCACTTCTTAACTGCAACATTCATTGTTTATATCTGAGAAGTTGTGCATTATACAGAGAATTGCATTATAGAATTATAAAAATGTACTGTATATCATTATTAAACTAGTATTTTTTTTTTCCTCAGTCAAATTGTTAAAAAAAAATTATTTGAAAATGATTGCTTGAGCCCTTCCAATAACTTTTGAGTCACTTGTTAACCAACCCCTTGGGGATGAGCGGCCAATATGCATGTCACATAAGATATAAAGAATCCTTCATCATTCTCACTAGTAAATTTTTATTATAAAATTGACCTTATTTAATCTGTGAATTTTTGCGATTCAATTAGTCAAAAATTTCTGCTTTAAAAAATCGGCCATAAAATAATTAAAAATTCTGTAAAAGACTTGTTACAAAGTGGCTAAAGATCACTATAGTCTCCAAAATTAAATATTTTTTCCTATTGGTTATTCCCCATTTACCCTAAAACTATGATGTAGCAGTGTTGACATAAACAATTTTTACTTGATGACATTTAACTCAAACTGCTTACCGGCATTCATAAGCATTCTGCAAATCGACACATATTTTCCCATCAGGACAGACAACCCCTTCACAATCATCCACATCAATTTCACACTGGTTTCCAACATAACCAACGGGACAAATGCAGGTGTACTCATGGGACGGAATGTTAGTTTGGCAAGTTCCACCATGCTCACAAGGTCCAGAGCTGCAGGCATTATACACTTCAAGGCAGTTCTTTCCCATAAAATTTTCAGGGCATTGGCAAGAGAAGTCATTTATCAAATCAGTACAAGTGCCACCATTGAAGCAGGGACTTGATTCACATTCATTTATGTTAATATCACAAAGGAAACCTGTAAAACGTAAGGTAAAAATAAAAAAATAAAAATTTATTACAATTAAATTTTTATTCAAAATTTTTAGGTGTTTTATCTATAAACAAAAGTTTTTTTAGCAAAGACTGATGATGCAAAAATTTTAAATTACAGCTACAGTTATAATTAAAGCAATACACTAAGTAAAACTTTCAAGGTACATATTATACACATTTCAGAAGTTCAAAGATTTTCTTCTCGTCAAAAGAGAATAGTGTTTTAATAATACATTTAATTGCCAGAAAACTGATCTAGTTCAGATAAACTTCTGTGAATGCCTAAAATGAAAATCCACATATAATTTCAGATGTAAATAGCAAAACACACAATCTAGTTGCAGGAATAAAATATAAGATGGTACTAAAATCAGCAAAGATCACAAGTTTTTTTTTTTTTTTTTTTTTTTTTTTTTGTTAATAATGTTTCTATGACAGTTGATTAACTACTAAATAAAATTACATTACTTTTGATTTTGATGTAAATTAGCCTATCTATAGCAAAATTTTGCATAACTGAAGGTCCTGCACAATATTCCTAATTATAAACTGTAACCATATGGCTTGTATATTTTTCTTGCATTCATTTTGCATGTTTCAATTTTTATTTTATTTTATTTTATTTTTTTCAATAATTTGTACACATTTCAATATTAAACGAATTAATATGACTGAATTTAAGATAATATGTGAAGAAAATATTAATTTATTTCTGGAAAAATTAATATCCCACTAGTATAAATAGCAATCAAGACACTTTTTAATCAATCAAACATTTTGTTAAATAAATTTGGATAAACATGGCATAAAATTTCATTATTTTATGATTAGGATTTAAATTATATTCTTATCTACTTATATATACATATAAGACAAATGAAAATTTTGTTTTTACTACCTACAACTCATGCTGAATGAATTTTGACAAAACTTACATTGTTAGATATTGTTTCAGGGAAGGTTTTAAACTATAACACACAGTTCTATGTAGATTAATTATAGAATTAGGATATTAAAAAATAATCTGTACATGTGAGTAAGGGCTTGATTCACATTCATTTATGTTACTATTACAAAGGAAATCTGTAAAACATAAGATAGAGATAATTTTTTTTTAAAAAATTTGACATTTTGGGCAATAAGGTGACAATTTTGGCAAGTTTTTTTTTTTTTTTTTTTTTTTTTTTTTTTTTTTTTTTTTTTTTTGTTAATGCATTTATTGTAATTGATGAAACAGATTAAAATGGCTACATAATTTACCTCCAAAATAAAAGAAAAAACTGTTACTAATTTTATTTAAAAAATATATATAGGGTAACATCCCCAGTAATTGGCAGGCACCAGTGATTGGCACATCCTACAAACATGTCCTAAAATAAGATTTATATCCAGTCTTTTAAAAATGCAAGACCATATACCAGTTATATGCTCAATTACTTTACAGATTATAACTTTGATTTATGCTACTAAATGACAATAGTGCCTAGGAAAGAGAAACAATTATGGCTTGTATCAAATTACCCATTTTTGTTGCAAATGCTTCTTTTCTGGCTTAAGAAAGGCATGCATTTCAATTTATTATTATCTGATTTATAGTACATTTTAAATTTTAATTGAGAACAGTTTTGTTTAATTGAAAAGGGTTACTTTAATTGTGTAAAAGTCTAAGTGCCAATTACTGGTGATTACAGCAACTTTTTATAAATATATTTTTATAAAAATACTTTTTCAAATATTTTTGCTTTTAGTGGGCAAAATAGATGCACAGATTTGCTTTCTTTGATTTAAAAATATTTGCAAGTAAATATTTTATTTCTTAGTAATGAAAATAGAAGTAAGTTTAAAGACAAATGCTTAATGTGCCAATTACTGGGGATGTTACCCTATATATATATTGAGATATAACATCATAAAATGAAAATATTTAATTTATACAAAAAAAGAATTTCTGTAATACTTAAAAATTAATTCAATGAGAAAGATTTCAATTTATACAGTTTTTGTCATTTTATCTTTTTGCATCAGGTTAAAAAAATTGCAAATTCTGGAAATTAAGAATCTGATTTTTTTCCTTCTTTCTTTAATCTAAGTTTTTTGTCATGTGAATTACAAAAGAAACTACCAGATGAAGTGATAAAAATGACAGCGTATTTGTGAGTTACATATTATTTATTTATTTACAATTTTGATTCTACTTTTGTCACCAAACAATTTGCTTTTAATTCCTTGAAGAACATCAAACCAATTGCCATCTGAATTTTTAAGTGATAATTTCACTTTTATTAAATACTTGTAAATATATTTCTACTTGTTTACAAATAAATTTTCTTGTCTAAGATAAAAATACAGCACAACAGTAGCTTTTGCACAATAGCTGTAACTGTCAAAATAGTATTTTTTATGTTTATTTTATTGTATTCATTTCGGTTTTATTTTATTTATTTATTTATTTTTTATTTTATTTTTTTGGCAAGGGGGGGGGGGGTGATTTTGTGTGCAATTCCATTTAATGTTGCTAATGTCAATATTTTTTAAAAAGCAAAAAAAAACACATTAGTTTGACAATAATTAAAAATAGAGATCACAAAGCTTTGTTTCTGGTGTTAAAGGTACATTTTCATTATTTTACACAATAAATTATTTTAATAATTTACTTTATTGTAAGATTCATTATAACTTTCAATGTTACATTCAAATGACTGTTTAAAAATTGTTAATGAAAAATTGACCAAAATTCTAAAATCCACACAACCTCTGGGCTCATAATGTATGGATTTAAGAGAGTCTACTTATTACTCTATATATGCATAATTCACATAAACCTAATTAATTGGATGTTTAAAATTTTCTTAAATTCATAATAATACTAACAGATTTTTTTCCCATTTAATGTATTGATAATGTAAAGGTAACTGCTTAATATTAAAAGCAAAACATTTACTTACCAGAAAATCCAGGATCACAGTTACAGGTAAAGTTATTTAGGAGATCAATACACTGGCCATGGAGACAAGGTGGCGGCTGACATTCATTGATGTTATCAAAACATGTTTTTCCTTCCCAGCCAGGTAGACAGTCACAAAAGAAATCATTCACCTAAAGAAATAATAATAAAATTAGCTTTTTACATAATTTTATTAATACATTTAATAAAGTAAGAAAACAAAACTGATAGAGCAGATGTTTGAAATACAATCCAGAATCATTCAGCAAAGGACTTCTAAAAGTCCCACTTAATTGTTCTATTTTCACACTGGGAAGTAAGTTTTGATATCTATTCCTTTTACCTTTTCTTACAGGAATTTTCTAAACTGCCTCTTAATAGAAATGTGTAGTAAGGGGATAAATATAAGGCCCATAAAAATCGAAAATAAAAATGACAATGTTTAATCTTTATGATGAAATAATAATTTAAAAAAATATATTGAAAATCTGGAATGAGTTAAGATTTGCATTAGAATATAGGATAGTATAGTTTTTTAAAACGAAAAATAAAAATTAATATTTTTTACTTTTTGAATATCCCATCTAAAATTTTGGTTAGGATCTGAAAATCCTGCATTAATTTTTTCTTAATAAAAGCCTTTTAAATTTAAGGAAAACTGTGATAATGGAGATAATATGTCTCCTTAAAATAAATCAAATTAAAGATTAAATTGCGTTAAATTACAGTAATAGTTTTCTCATAATATATTGCTTAATTCGAAACTCTAATTATTAATAAAACATTTATTTCCTTAATGCTAATTTAATTCAAATCATAAAAAATATATTAATTGTAGTAAGATGCTTTTGTCAACCCTTAATAAAAACTCCAATTGATGGTAATAATTTAAAAGAACTGAGTAGGAGTGATCAAAGATTGCACAGAGGATTTGATTTAATATTCCTTACAAAACACTATATTCTTTAATTAATTAAAATTTTTAATTTATAATTATACAGATCTGCAATAATTTTCCTCTTTGAAATCTGAGTAACGTTTTCTATAGTTTCTGATGTGCTGATTACGAGAAAAATAATAAACTAGTCGTTGGGGGCCACCGTAATACTTACCCATCATGGATATGTATATGAAAATAAAACATGTGAAACTATTTATACAATGCATTGCAATTCATAAACAAAATTTAAATATTGCTAATATACATAGTAATGCTATATAAAGAACTGCTGATGTACCAATTTCGACAAATTATATAAAACGCCAAACTTTCTCAAGTAGTACCGAACTGCGTAAAAGAAACATCATTATAACTCCAAAAAATAATAATTCTATTAACTAACAATTAACTGCGTTGAATTAAGCGTCTCATTTCCAATTAAAATATACTTCTGAATTGAAATTTGAATGAAATACAGGGTCATGAAAAATCGAAGAATGTGGAAAACAAGATTATAAATATCTTGGCAACTAATAATCTGATCGACTTCATTCTATATGCAAAATGTGTGTAATTTTATTGCCTTTTACGTCCATTCCTTAGAACGAAAAAATTTGAAAATTTTTATATACCTTTCATCAGAACGAATTTTTCGAGAGTCCGAAAAAAATAGTTCCGGATAATCGAGGTTACTGATATTAAATAGGGTTCGTCCCATTCTTACATACTAGCTACATACAAAATTTCAAGTCTCTATCTCAATTTGTTCGGGAGATAGAGCGTTTACAGACAGACAGACAGACAGACGGACGGCAAATTTTTTTTCCTAAAAATATGTTTTTCGGAATCTCCACTATCTAAAACGTGTAAATTCGTCAAAAATTTTTTTTCCGATTTTCAAAACGATTGCAAGACTTACCCTATACTATGTATGATGGGTAAGTAAAAAATTCCATCACGTCAGGATTTTTTGATATTGAATATTTAAAATTTTGCTGAAAAATGTCTGAGTGTCTACATTTTAAAATCTATAAAACATCATTAAATTACTCCAGCTTAATTTTTATTGCATTTAATTAGTGTAAGGTGACATAGAAATTACTTCAAAACAGTAATTTGTTAATTACTACATAATAAGTATAAGTAATTCACATTAATCATGTTGAGAACGGGTCATTTTGGCTTAATTTAGTAATGAGCTCATTAATACATAATGATTAGGTAATATAACCTAATTGTTGTAAATATTAGTCGAAAAGGGTGTAATAAAGATAAATCAAAGGGTTTTTGTATAAGTACCCGCACTGATTTAGAAAATTAACAGTTGAAGTGCGCATCTTGCAACATAACCTTTAAAATGTCATTGCGAAGCTGTTTAAATTCTCCGAATTGTTTTTGTTATATTTGCAGGAAATTTATGGTGAAAAAACAATGAAACAGCATTACACACTTTGTAAAAAATATCTACAAAAGTTATTTTGGATACGTTTTGAGCCTGATTTAAGAAAATTAATGTCGGACGAAAAGTTCAATGAAAAACTTAATGATATCGAGTTGCAAGCATAGCAGTCATTTAAGGAAGTGGTGAAAAACTTTTTGCAGAACAATAAAAGCTCCGACTATAAAGAAATAGTGGCCAAAATGGTTACAAATTTTGGTGTAATGGGTTGTAATATGAGCATTAAACTTCATTTCTTAAATTCGCACATAAATTACTTCCCAGAAAATCTAGGAGCCGTTAGCGAAGAACAAGGCGAAAAATTTCACCAAGATTTGAAAGAGCTAGAAGTCTGGTATCAAGGAAGATGGAATACTAGCATGATGGCGGACTACTGCTGGTTTTTGAAGTGCGACGATCCAAACCAGAAAATTAAGCGAAAATCGTACAACCAAAGCTTCCAGGAAAAAAGGATCAGGTTCCACAAATAAAATTTATATGTAATTTAGATCAGTAATAAGTTATTATTATAGTTTAGTTGTTTTTCATGTTAAAAGTAATGTACTTTTTTAAATATATATTTTTTATGTGAAAACTTGTGTTTTTTTTTTCCTATTTTCTATCTGTATCTTTTTTGAAAAATCTGAAGGTGATGAAAAAAAAAAAAAACTAAGTACATATTCATAATCAGCGCACCAAAATACCCTAGAATCAGCTCTCAAATTCTAGAGAGGAAGTTATGACTCTCAATTTGCAGACCTGTGTTATTAAATTAACTCTTTAACCCTCTTGTCACCCTGAACCTCTTATGAGGCTCTTACTTGAAATTGTGATATTTGAAAGAGAAAAAGACAGATTTTTTTTCCCTTTTCATTTAGTAATACCATTAAATTATTTAGAATGCATAAGAGGTTTCTAAACAGTTGCATTAATCATACTTAGATGTCAGTACTGGATAATTTCTAGCATTATTTACAATTGTAGCTTATTTTTTTTAGAAGAAAACTAATTTTTTGAGCTGCTTTATTTTTTGAGTTACTTAATTTTTTGCAAGGTAAAAAATGCTTTGTTATTCTTTAATCTTCTTTTAACATGTGCATGCTCTCAAATTGAAATTCAAATCTTAAATTTAAAGGTAACAGATTCCTTAGAAAGTGTGGAAGTGTTTTGGGCCTTGTGTTTTAAGCTCAAACAATAAAAAAGCAACATTACAAAAAATCTTTTTATGCATGATTTATAGTAATATTTTAGAAGTATTAAAATTTAGAAAGATTTTTTTCCCTACTTTTATAATAATTTGGTGACAAGAGCGTTTACTTACCTTTAATAACATAGGCTTGAAACATTAAATTAAATTTTTAAAATTGTTACAGTTTTTTTTTTTTTTTTTTTTTTTTAAATAAAGCATTGTTTTTCAGACAATTGTAACAGCATACATCTATATACCTAAAATACATATTTAATTGCATGGTTCATTTGAGACAAAAAAAAAAAAAAAAAAAAAAAAAAAAACCTTTAAATTAGTAAAAAAAAAAAAAAAAATTAAATCTATTGGATGATAAAATTTAACTAGTTTCACAATTTCTGAAAAAAAAAAAAATAATAATAATAATAATTTTTGAAGAAAAAAATAATTGAATATATTAGATAATAAAATCTATTTTGAAAGAAAAAAAAAAAAAATCAACTCCAATGCAGCATATTGAACTGGTAGCTTTTTGATATGGAGGCAGATAAGCTACCATTAAGATATCAAGCCTACATGAAAAAGACTAAAATTAAAGTTAAGTTTAAAATCTGAATCACAAAAATGTTTAGAAGTCATTAAATTAATTCATTTAATTAGAATAACATATGATCTTTTTCAAAATTTCATGGTTTGTGGAGTGATCAGAGATACTCAGCTATATGATAAAAATAGAAAATTTCAAATCTTTAGCTTATATAGTTTTTGAGAACAAGTTCAGTGATAAACAGACAGAGGAGTGAGATGACTAGGGTTTCATCCAATGAACGAAACCCTAAAAAATTAACTTTTCAATTATTCAACAGTAATTAATTTATCAACAGTTTTCCAAGTTGAATTTATTTCATTTATATTAACTAATTTGGAATTAGTCTCTGCTACATGAATTTTATTTGGTTGATACCACCTTTTTAAACAATGACTATTACTTGTTCAATCACAAAAATGTCATAATTAAATGAAGAAAATATTACTTTTCTTTATTGCCGGCACTAAAAACAATTGTATGCACATTTTGACAATGAGTACATTCATTCCACTTTCCCTAAAAAGGTTTAAATTACATTTTACAGCACATATACTAATAATAACTACATGCCAATAGAGTTAATCAAAGTTATTCTTCTTCACTTCATATAAAAAACATATGAAATTATAAAAAATAAATTTACATAAAAGTCTTGCATCAATATCTTTAATCATGCAAGTAGTTTAATCATGCAATTCATGCTTACCAAGTCTTAAATGATTATTTTTTTAAATAGATACAGATTAAAATGTCAATATAAAATCTAAAAATAGTACAATTCTAGCATACATTATTTAGAAAAATATGCACATACAAAATATTCAGATGCAAAGCATTAGTAAAGTTTATTCCTACAATAAATATTGCAGACTTAGAGGTATGCCCATGCTTTATTTTCAGGGGGGACAGCCAGGAAGGAATAATAAACATGACAGGTTTCCCTCAATTAGCATAGTTAATTAATCCTGTAATATTATCACACTAATCAAATCCTACATTGAATGCGAAAATCAGCAATAGAACCACAGTCAATTTCCTCAAAAACCTAAAATGTGTAAATAGACAAATAATATATTGTGAAACTGTTTTTGTTACATTATTTGGAAAGTTCATAATACAGCTTGATTTATAAATGTTATCCAAGTTATATGAATTTACATTCATGTGGGAACCAATATAAAAAGCAACAATCTAGAAACAGTGAAAACTTAATTTGAATTTTTATTCTGCATTACTAGAACTTAGGAAAAGTAGTATAGGTTGACTAAAAAATAGATATATATATATGTAACTTCACTTAAAACTTGTTGTCATGAAATTTGATTATATCAAACTTATACATTAATAACTTTAAGCAAAAATTTATCATTTGTTTAATGCACAGTTTTTTGTTCTTTTTAGAATACATCTTGCAATAACACAAAATTTGATTTTCTATTACTTCACTTGTATACTTCCATGGACAAATGGATTTAAAAAATTGCAAATTTGTATTAAAAAAAAAAAAAAAAAAAAAATCTTTTAAAATTATTTCTTTCTCTCTTTTAATATTTTCTGCAAATTTCATTTAAAAAATAAAAATAAAAAATTGATATCTTGCTGGGAAAAAAAGGATAACCCATTTTATGCTTTACACACTAATTAGGAGAGCATCTAAAAAATTACCATGTTAATTGAAAATGGCATTAACTGAAATTGCACTAAGCAAGGGAAACCTGTGATCTTAAGGAGAAAATGCACAGAATCAAAACAAAGTATATTTTCTAAGGGAATCAATCTCATTAGCATGATTTTAAACAATACCATAAAAATATTCAGTCCCAAAATCAATAATGCAATACGAATATTTCTTTAGCCATCTGTAAGCATAATAACAACTATGCATGACAAGGTAGTTGGAATTGGATGCAGATCTTACCTGTCATCACATAATTCAATGTAGATTGTGTTCTATAAGAAAGCACACAATTTATTCTGAACTACTTTAATATATTTTTCATAAAGTGTTAAGAATAAAACATACATGAAGTAATGAATACTATCAAAATATATTTAATTCTAAAAGGAACAAGAATTATATACATTAATAAAAATATTTAGATAATTAAAAGTATAAATACATGTATACAGGCAATATTAAGAATTGCTTACAAATAAAATTAAAAAGAATTATAAATTTTTTGCAAGAAATCATATTCATGAATTTTTGTGAGTTCATGCAATTTAAATTAAACATAAAAAATTTCTTTAGGTTTTTACAGATTTGAACTACTGAATTTTACTTTGCTGATAAAATATATTTAAAGTGAATTATTATGTTTTATTTGTATGTTTAACTGTTTATTATATTGTTTGCTTAAAATAATTTAATGTTGGGAATCTCACATTTATTATTTTACACAAGCACTTTACATTATAGTTACATCTTGCGATATTTATTTATTTATTTGTACTCATAATTCTCAGTACGTTGCTGACTACTATGTCACTGTAGTGTAATAATTTTTTAACCATTATAGTACACACTTTTATTGTTAAGGATGTTTTCAAATATTAATTATTCAAAACAATAAAGATAATATCATACTAAAATTTTTGACTTTGCCGTTATTTAGAACAGTTTAACTTAGAAGCTATGTAGGTGTGATTTTAAAGACTAATCTTTTACCTTGTCTGTACAAGTAGCACCATTTCTACAGGGATTCGATTCACACTCATTGATGTCTGTTTCACAGTTGAATCCAGTGAAGCCAGGTGTACATTCACAGGTGTACATTCCTGCTCCATCAATACACCTACATCAGACATTTAAAAAAAAATCTTTATTTCAATAAAAGTAAATATAAGTGTATATACATGAAAGGATAAACTTAATTCCTTTTTGAAAAGCTTTAATTTAAAAATTAAATTCAAAAAGTTTAAAAGTTAAAGTCTCATCTAATTTTCTTTTAACCTTAATTTTAATGCTTAAATGCAGTTTGCCCCTGATAACTTTATTTTCCAGCAATACACACGTTACTAATTTTAAATATCATTTTTGGATATTCTTTAAGATCAAAAAGCTTACCTAAGTGCAATTCTCACTGTTTGTGGTTTTAGCTAATGAACCTAGATAGCCACTCCTTTCTAACGTCATAGTGCTCAGATCCTTTTTGACCAATTAAATTATATCACCTCCCATTCTTATAGTATCGCAACCTGGTAGAAATAATTTGAGTTACAGCATTTAAATAGTGCAGAGCAGCAAAACTCCATGGCTTTTGAACCCAAAGACTTGCCATCGAAGATGCTGTCCAGGCACCGATCATTTTAGAATTTCTAAGTCAAGCCAATGTGGGATGGTTTTCTAAGGACATATATGAAAAGGATTAATAAACAAGGTCCCCAAAATCAGACTGTTTTCTCTGCCTGCCAACAACTACACAACTTATTTGATCGTGGGGCACAAAAGACAACTGACCCCCATTCAATGTAAAAATTCTGCTATATGCTCTGCATTGGACTAATCAAGATGTGGTCTCATAAAAACAATGACCGCCGGATTGTGCTCTCACAGCTAATGTGCGTAATCTCTAGCATACAAATTGTTTTATTTTTTATTTTTATTAATGGTTTAAAATTATTAATCTTTGCCTTTTAATTTAATGTTTTTTATATAAATCAATTGACAATTTGGGCAATCTGAAATTGATTGAGAAATAAATTTGTTTTTAGAAATGAGTTGAAATTAAAAATGAGGAAATAATAAAAAAACTTACGTAGCTCCATTCTGACATGGCTGAGTCTCACACTCGTCGATGTTGATCTCGCAATGGTCCCCAAGAAATCCATTTGCACAGGTGCAAGAAAATCCATTTAGATGATCATGGCAAGTAGCACCATTTAAACATGGAACTGAAGCACACTCATCAATTTCTGTACAATGAGGGACAGCTCCTAAAATAAATTACATTAAAAAAATTAAATAATGAAAATAATAAACCATTTCTAACATTTTATGAATGCTACATAACTTTATAATGTAATTATCCAATCAAATGCAAAAAATAAATAGAATATTGATAATGATCCTCCACAAAATGTATTGAATGAAGAGTATGTATTCTTTTTACTTACATAAAATATAACTTTGGCTAATACTTGTCCATAAAATATTTTACATGTAAGTAAAATACAAATTCAAAAACATACAAATGCTAAAAATATAATGATTTAGAAATTTTAAATTTTCTTATTCAATTCATCATATGAAATTTCTTAAAAAAAAACACACACACACAAACTATAAAGATAAAATTGATTTCTATTTTTTAAAAATTATAACATATTGCAGTTTATTGGGATAATTATGCTAAAATACGGGAAAACAAACAAAATTGTCTATCACATAAATTTCAGAGACATCAATAGGTATATCAAAATCAGGGCTATAGAAAGGGAAGAGCCAATAGGATGACTCAAAAAAGCTAGGTTTTTATTGATACGTAACTTCTTTCAAACAGTACAAATAACATGAATAAAACTGTTTTCAAAGTTTTAAAAATACTAATTAATGTGTTGCGATTAATTATAAAGATAATTCTGATCACTGTGACACATACCTTTCTGGTAATCTGACTAAATTTTAAAGGTTTCAGTAAATGCAACATAATAGCAAAGAGGTAGAGAAGGATGTAGAGCCAATACAAATTACCTCTTTCTCTCAAAAGGCCATTTTGAATCCTGTTTTACACATGACAAAACAGACAAAGAAAAATCAAAATAACTACCAAATAAAAATAATATGTTGTATCTTTATATAGTATTAAACAAAATAAAAATATCTATGTACTAATATGAAAAATGCTGCAACTATAAAGTGGCTAGGTTGGCATAAAGCCAGGGGCCCCATCTTCAAAGGGGCCTGCTGTAGCTAAAAGTTAGTATGCAACCACAAGGCTTTTGAACCATGGATTCTTCTAACTGACTAATATAATAATTCACTATTATAGTGATGATAAAATTTAAGGCAAATATGTGTTGTTATTTTTAAAAATAATTATTCATTTTTTTTCTACAGCATAACCAGCTGGATAATATATCAATGCTACTACAAAGATAATAATTTTAATATATCTAAAGTCCATGTTGAATTTGGACATTTTTCAGTGTTGAGGGCCCACTGATTTTGGTGGCATATATTCTAGAATTTTCCTAAAAACCCCTTATAATCTATGGTGTTAGTGATCTTTATGTAAATTATTTTTTTCTTTTTAAATAAAGAAAATGGTTAAAAGAAACATCTAAATCAGTCAATAAGCAGTGGAGTTATAAATATTCAATGTCTTTTTCATGAAATCGACCTTCAGGTAATATTTTTTAAAACTATTATTTTTTTTTTTTTTTTTTTTTTTTTTTTAATACAAGAAACCATTACAACCAACAAGGTATCCTGAGTAAGTGGGTATTATTATTATTATTATTTTCTTCTATCTTAAAAAAATACTGTAATCAATTTTTTTTTCGTTCTGCTTTATGATAGATTTACACGTTTTATTGGTCAGGTATCCCAAAACACATGTTTATGCAAAATGTCTGTCTGTCCATTCGTGTCTCCATATGTCATCAATATACCATCAAAGAGTATGAAATTATGCATAGAATTGAACCATTCTTTTGTGTATGTTTTTGATTAAGGCCAGCAGAAGTCCATCTTATATTTTAAAATATTCCACTGAAAAGGAGCACTTGATAGTGATTTTTGTACAATTTTCTCAGTTTTTCATAGTTCTGTTGTCCACCAGCACCATATGAAGTGATGAGAACTCGCTTACTGCTAGGCCGGCTTATTTCAAAAATTGATATACAGTAGAATAACGAAAAACTATTGATTTTAATAAAAAGCATGATCAAGACTAACTTGTTTTACTTCAATTAATTGACTAAAGCAAAAATCTAAGTTGATATAGTAATGGACTAAAAATATTGCAGCATTAACATTTGTAACTACTTTTTTGAAATATTAAGCTTATGAGATAGAAAAAAAGTTTTAGGATTGATACAATTAGTTATTATTTTGATATTTGTATGTATTTTTAAAAAATCCTCCAAAACAGAAAGTATAATTAAGTAAATTAAATTAAAAATCTACAAAAGTTCAATTTCCAAAAACAAAAATTTTTTTTTTTTTTGCCTTCTATTTCCCCTTTTTATCTCATTCCTTGTTAGCACCTATAGGATATAAAGCTCAGTTTCTAAACTTGCAAGCAATAAATTGGCAACAATAATTCTATGATAAATGCAAGAATAGCAAAAGTCTATTAATTCTGATAATGACTGACAGACTAAGTAACTCACTGACTGCCGAACAATCCTATTTATACCTTTGCTTTGTCGAGAATTTCTGGTGATATTACCACAGGTAATCTTGGACATTCTCCAAAATTTCATTCCTGAGATTTGCAGCGGCTTTAGTTCTGAAATTTTCAAAAGAAGTGTTTAGTGAGCCAAAGAACCAAAATTTTGTTGCTTTATTGTCACCAAATTATGGTTACTTTGGCCAAATATGCTGATAAACTCTATCTCTATGCCAGCTAAAAGAATATACTCATTATTAACAAAGTACCTGTAAAACTAATTTTACAACATGAATAGTTCTTGTGGCTGTCATTCCTGACATTTATTTTGAGCAAATAAGAAATTTTCCTTTTAAGAGTACAATTTCAACATTTCAAGCAATAATGCCCACAGACAGTATATTCATATTATTTTTGAATGATCTTTTATATTCGATATACATACCACATAAGATAATGTACTTTAGTCAGCTGGAAAATGATTAACATAGAAAAGGCATTTTCAAAAAGGAACCATCTACTTTAGAATGTATCCAAATTGTTTTGTGTGATCCTGTATCAAAGCTATAGAATTTGATATGCATCACAAGACATACAAAATTTAGTTTAGATATAAAATGCATATATAATCATTTCTACAAGTAGACATTAACATATTTCAATTCTTTGGTACAGTGCTGTAAAAAAAAATATTAAATTTTATATGCATTTACTATAAGGAAAATAATTTTGTACATTTTGATAAGTGCATCAATTTCATTAATTTTAGAATAATATAATGTTTAAAACAATTGCTATCAACAGATTGGAATTTCTTTGTGTGCCCCTATAAAATACGTATAAATATGATGACACATACCACTTTCTATACAACCATATTATAGTGCATTCAATAACCTATTTCAATTCCATTATGTTTTAAGTTAGTAATATAACAGTTATAAAAAACACTTCAAAGAATTATAGTACATAGACTTTATCTTAACTCTTTTGCAATTTCCTGGGCACATTACAAACAATGAATGACATACTTTAATACTAAATATGTTATTGCTGAATTTTAATAACATGTATGCTTTTTCTCAATACTAGATTCTGAATATATCATGCAAAAAGTTATGTTAAGAAAAAATAACTAAACATAAAATAAAAGTTATCTTGTGAAAGAAAATATTTTTACTGCAAAATGAGTTTGGTAATATTCCTGTTGATTTTTTAATTTTACATAGTGATTAACAAGACAAATTATTTCAATTGATTTTCTCTTTAAAATAAATGAGAATATCTAAACCCCAAGGATTTCTTTTAATTTATATATTATTTCAAATGTAGAAAAATATAGTTTCATACATTCTAATCTCAAATTTGCTTAAAATGTTACATTTTAAATATTTGCATTTGAAACATTATTTTACAATATAAGTATATGAAAAGTGTCTTTAAAACTTATAAATTTGGTTGAAAAATAAACAAATGCATTTCAAGCACCCACCAAGAACATAATTACCCTTCTTATTAGAATAACTGAAATATAGGATGATCAAAGCTCTTGAAAATCAAATAACTGGCATACAAGAGTCGTCGGAGAATTGTTGGAGTTGTGATGAAATTGCTTCTCAAAAAAGAAAGTTTTTTAATTCACAGTAAAAAAAAAAAAATTAAATTAGATTAGAATTTAAAAATATATATATGTTATAAATAGTGCTAGAGCTTCAAATCTGCCAAACATAAAAGTTCAAGCAAATACAGATCAATATATTTTTTTACACAATGTTTGGAATGAAATTGATTGCTGTTGGGATATGATCTGAACTATAAAGAATGTGCATGTTGAAATAATTGGTACGTTACGCAAAGTAACTGTTTAAATTTTTAATTGAAAAAAATCGCAGCTTTGAAAATAATATCACTATCTAGCATAGTCAACTTTTTAAACAAAATTTTCTTTCACAAGAACTTATCTAAACTATGCTCTTGTATGCCAGTTACTTAATATTTTTTAATTGAATTTCAAAATGTGTCAACAACTTTAAGACCACACTGTACAATACTGAAATTGTTTAATCATGACAATCATAAAAAATTAAAAAGGAAGAAACTTACCTGAATAGCCAGGATCACAGACACAAGAGAATGAGTTGATTCCATCAACGCAATGACTGTAGGTCGGACAAGACACTCCAAGGCAGTCATCTATATTTTCTTCACAGTTTTTACCGGCAAACCCTACCCTACAGTTGCACAGGTATCCATTCACATTGTCCATGCAAGTGCCCATATTCTGACACGGACTTGAATCACAATCGTTGACTTCTTGATCACAGTTTTTGCCACCAAATCCCAGCGGGCAACTGCATATGTAGTCTCCGTATCTATCAAAACACTGGCTGCCTGTATAACATGGGTTGTTTTCTTCACATTCATTGATGTTCTCTTCACAGTTTGGTCCTCGGTAACCTACAACATTAAAATAATTTTCAATTATGCTTATTGTATCATCATTTTTGAAAATACAGT
Organism: Maratus speculifer; assembly: GCA_964019185.1. Classification (NCBI taxonomy): domain Eukaryota; kingdom Metazoa; phylum Arthropoda; class Arachnida; order Araneae; family Salticidae; genus Maratus; species Maratus speculifer. The sequence goes on along the minus strand of OZ025292.1, from coordinate 6,085,920 downwards.
GGGGTCTATATTATCCAAGTCCTGCTTTAACTAGGTTACAAAAGAAAAAAAAAATGTAACAAATTACAATGACCATTTGGAAAATGATATTTTCAAAGACTAAAATTTTAGACTTATAAATAAGTTTGGCATTTAAAAAAATATATTAATAAACATCATTTTTTTTATGGTCAAAAAATGGCTTATGTAGTAACATAGTCATATCATAGAAGGCGGCAGCCTTCAAGTGACGCAGCTTTAAACCTACCATCGTCAAAACCTACCATCGTCATAAGGGTAGATGCGGAACTTCATATATACAGCTAACTCAACTTCAAAGGAAATCGGAAAAGCCGCCTTCTAATAACTCAGCAAATATTGGTCAGAATGGTCCAATTTTTTTAATATAGTCTTATATTCCCAGTCTAATCCTATCCTATAATTTTTACATTTCTACGTGCCGTATATTTTTAGATCTCGATAACCATTTTTAAACTGAAAACGATGGTGTTTGTTCCTGATAATGAGATCTAGAAAACGGGCTGGGAGATTTTATTAAAACTTATATATAATATGAATCTCTTTAAGATAGAGGGAATAAGACTTGCCTTGTTTCTAGGAAAACTCTTGTTTGTTATATATTGATCTTGGAAAATTGGACTATATTAGCTCGCGGATTACATGTTATTCTATGGGTTAGCAGACGGAGACACTGCAAATAGGCAAATGTAGTAATGGTCACAGTTAAAACACCTGCATCGAAGCAATAAATGTTTTTGAAACTACAAAAACATCTTATCATGCGCTTTAAAACATTCAATAAATATATACTAAATCAAATTTCTATTTATTTTGCCTTTATTTTTCGTAAGAAGAAAATATTACGTTTCTTACATTGGATATTTTTGCATTTTGTGGAAAAAATATTTTGAATCCTTTTTTAAAATAGAAAAATATTTTTTAATTATACATATTCAATATACTTTTCACTTATGATTTTCTTTTGAAGTTTACAAACAAAAATTATTTTTAATAAATTTGCTTTAGAATTCCATGTATTCATACGCCGTTTAGATAGTTTTGTTTTGAATCGTAATCGAATTCGCTGGCGGGCGGTAAGGCGGTAAGCTTTGTACTTGGCACTTGTTGTTTTTAGCATGTATGTTGTGTAATTTGCGAAATAATGGTTATTATGGTAATATAGGTATTGTGTTATTTGGAGAAACTGAAAGGCCCCCTTTTTTGGATAAAATAATATGGTGAATCCAAGTACACGAATCAAAACAAATTGATTCGTGCTGTATGTTGGAATATTCAATGGAATGTTGAAATATTCAATTTCAGGAGACGAACGTGAAGCTAAACCATCTATAATGAAAAAGAAAGGTAAATAAATATTTTTTGGCACTCATTATTAAAGTATTATTTAAAAAGTATAAGTGATGTATACATTAGTTAGCATGTTGATTTGATTTCAAACCAACATAAACTATCACAGAATGTGTAAACTATTGCTAAATTTTGGTAAACAAACAATATTTATAATTGACCAACAGTTTAACCAAGTGCTTGTGAATTCTAAAATTCTCAAAATAGATTGTTTTTAAGTTTATAGATGTCATTATATGAATTAATTAACAATAATTATATGAATTAATTAACAATACTAAGTTTTAAAGTGTTGTAAAAATTGTGCTTTTTTATTTCATTTATTAATTTCTGTGATTAATAACCCAGGATGTTAATTTTTAGATTAAAATTGCTTGAATATGTTATTCAAAATGCATTTATTACTTTTTCTTATGCGTTTTTGTCGCTATTAATTTTCATTTTAAAACTGTGCCTTTTTAGCTTAGCTTAATGGCCAGTAAATCCAGGTTTTAAACAATTTTTAAAATAAGTAAGTGCACTTATTATTGGAAATTGTGAACAAACTAGTATTTATCAAGAAATTACAGCAGTATTTTGATAATTCAAAAGAAAGTAATGAAGTTAATTTGTTCTTACATGCATTAGTGACTGTGGCTATAAAGATTTCAGAGATTTAAAAACAAATTAGTTGCACTCATTGTTTTTTTTCTTCATGTACACACAGTGCTTGTACAACATGCATTAGTGATTGCATTTTTAATTAATTTTGTGTATTTTACAGATTGTTGCACAGCAATATTGCTGCAGCCTGAGTGTTTTGTTTTTGTTTTGTTTTCATGTGCTCTAAGTGCTATACATGCAGTAGTTGGACTGCTTTAACGAGTTTTATTTTAGCGAGTGAGAGTTTTAGGCCCTTTTTTTTCTAATATAAACGTTATTGTTTTAATGTATTTGTTTCACAATATTGTCACTGGATTTTTTTAGTTCAGGTATCACTCATTTCTTCCAGATATTGGGAATCTGCATGTTACCGCATAGTTTGCTGCATCTGTTAATTTTTGTTGTTTGTTTTCATATGGGCATAGTGCTCATACATTTGTTATTGACTGCGGCTTTGAGAAATTTCATGTGTTTTAGAGACCATTGCATAAGTTTGCTGCATCCAGTAATTTGACATGCACCCAGCTCTCATTATCCATTAGTGACTGTAGCTTTAACATGTTTCATGCATCCTATTATTTCATTAATAATTTCGAAATTCCATGTTTATATTTTAAAATGTTATTTAGCAGTTGCCACGGAGGTACTACAGCGCATCATTGTAGTCTGCATTAGATGCTGTTCAAAATAGAATTTTTTTTTTTTTCTTTTTTTCTTCCTAAGAGTCTGATGATTTAAATCCAAGCGTGAAAAATTTTTTCTCAGATCACAAACCAAATACAAAAGTATTGTAATAGTTAATATTACGTTATAGAAATCAATAATCAAAATATAAAAGCATTAGCTTTACAGCTTAGAACATAGTGTTATTAATAAACTGCATTTATAAATTGGACATCTAAAATGGAAAATCTTAATATATTTTTATAATGTTAGAATTTACAAGCACTAAAAGTTGGGTAAGCAAATAATTCTTAACCAAATATTAATGATAACATTGGTTTAAAAAGAAATAACTTATACTTCTATCTTCTATGCTTTAATAATGAGTTTCATAAAATATAAATTTACCCCCTTTTTTTTCTATAGATGTTTTAATTTCATATTCATTGTCTCGAAATTGAAGTATTTTTTTCTAACATTCTTTTACAAAAATGTTTGATAATTAACGCTTTTTTTATTTAAAAAAAAAAAAAAAAAAAAAGGCCTTGTTTCTACTAATGAACACAAAATCCTCAAATAACTTTGAATCCATTATTTAAATAAATTGCATAACATACCTAAGAAGAAAACATATTTAAGATTAAATTTAATACAAGAAATTAAAAATTTTTAATTCAAATAATGTAAAGTTACTAACACACTAACAAATAAATATTTTAAAATACTAACAGCTAATAATGGGCGATAAATAATTACATTTTTTAGTTTTGTCATTTCTAAAATGTAATTGTTTAAATTCTATTTCAGTTGAACCTCATCCAAACCCTAAGAAATATTCTATCGAACCTTAATTTAATCTGAAAAAAAAAAAATAAAAAAAAAAAAAAAAAATCTCACAATACACACTGACAAGCATAGTTGTATAATATAGACGCACACCATGTGCAGAAAATTTTATGAAGAAACAATTTTTATTTATTTATTTCAACAAAGAATTGCATTAAAAAAAAAAGTGTATCTCAACAAAGAATCATGTAAAAAACCCCAACATTTCGAGAAAATACCACACGAAAAACATAAATTTCGTCCAAAGACCGCAAAAAAAAAAAAAAAAAAAAAAAAAAAAAAAACGTTAATTCAATCCATGAATCGCATAAAAAATACAAATTCCATGAATCGCTAAAAAAAGAAAGCAAATTGCATAAAAAATGGGAATTATGTCCGCAAATTGCTTAAAATGTGAATTACGTCCATGAATCATGTAAAAAAGCGAGAATTATATTCATAAATTGTATGAAAAATGCAAATTACGTCTATGAATCGTGTAGTAAAACATGAATTATGTTCATAAATCGCTCAAAAAACACAAATTTTGGTGGCAGAAATCTGAAACGGAAATTACCTCTATAAAACGCATAAAAATAGCGACTTGCATTCATGAATTGCATAAAAAATGCAAATTACATCCATGAATTGCATAAAAACGTGAATTACATTCATAAATCACTCAAAAAATGCGAATCACTTCCATGAAGTGTGCAAAAAAACACGAATAACGTTCAGAAATTGCAAAAAATGCGAATTATGTCCAAGAATTGGTTAAAAAAAGCGAATTACATTCATAAATCCTATAAAAACACAAATAACGTCAATAAATTGATCAAAAAACACAAATTTTGTCGATAGAAAGCTCAAAAGATGCAAATTATGTCTATGAATCGCATAAGTATAGCAAATTACGTCCATAAATCATGTAAAATGTAAATTACATTCATTAATCGCATAAAAATTGCAAATTATGTCTATGAATCGCTCAAAAAAAGCGAATTGCATAAAAAACATGAATTGTGTTCACAAATCGCTCAAAACGTGAATTACGTCCATGAATTGTTTAAAAAAGTGAGAATTACGTTCAGAAATTGTATGAAAAACACAAATTATGTCTATGAATCGTGTAGTAAAACGGGAATTATGTTCATAAATCGCTCAAAAAACACAAATTTTGGCAGCAGAAAGCTGAAACGCAAATTACGTTCATAAATCACTCAAAAAATGCAACTCACTTCCATGAATCGTGCAAAAAAATACTAATAACATTCATAAATTACAAAAAAAGGCGAATTAGGTCCAGCAATTGGTAAAAAAAGCGAATTACATTCATAAATCTTATAAAAACACAAATAACGTCAATAAATCGATCAAAAAACGCAAATTTCGTCGAGAGAAAGCTTAAATGAAAACTATGTCTACAAATCGCATAAATATAGCAAATTACACCCATAAATCATGTAAAATGTAAATTACATTCATTAATCGCATAAAAATCGCAAATTATGTCCATGAATCTCATAAAAAATGCGAATTGGGTCCACAAATCGCTCAAAACGTTAATTACGTCCATAAATTGTTTAAAAAACTGAGAATTACGTTCAGAAATTGTATGAAAAACACAAATTATGCCTATGAATTGTGTAGTAAAATGGGAAGCTGAAACCCAAATTACGTCTATAAATCGCATAAAAATAGCGAAGAGTGTTTTGCATTCATGAATCGCTCAAAAAACACAAATTACGTCCATGAAACGCATAAAAATGTGAATTACATTCATAAATCACTCAAAAATTCTAATCACTTCCATGAATCGTGCAAAAAAACACTAAGAACGTTCATAAATTGCAAAAAATGCGAATTACGTCCAAGAATTGGTAAAAAAAGCAAATTACATTCATAAATCCTATAAAAACACAAATAACGTCAATAAATCGATCAAAAAACGCAAATTTCGTCGATAGAAAGCTCAAAAGATGCAAATTATGTCTATGAATCGCATAAGTATAGCAAATTATGTCCATAAATCATGTAAATTGTAAATTACATTCATTAATCGCATAAAAATCATGAAATATGTCCATTAATCGCTCAAAAAAAAAAAGCGAATTGCATAAAAACATGAATTGGGTCCACAAATCGCTCAAAACGTGAATTACGTCCATGAATTGTTTAAAAAAGTGAGAATTACGTTCAGAAATTGTATGAAAAACACAAATTATGTCTATGAATCGTGTAGTAAAACGGGCATTATGTTCATAAATCGCTCAAAAAACACGAATTTTAGCAGCAGAAAGCAAACGCAAATTACGTTCATAAATCACTCAAAAAAAGCAAATCATTCCATGAATCGTGCAAAAAAATACTAATAACATTCATAAATTACAAAAAATGCAAATTAGGTCCAACAATTGGTAAAAAAAGCGAATTACATTCATAAATCCTATAAAAACACAAATAACGTCAATAAATCGATCAAAAAACGCAAATTTCGTCGACAGAAAGCTAAAAAAATGCTAATTATGTCTACGAATCTCATAAATATAGCAAATTACATCCATAAATCATGTAAAATGTAAATTACATTCATTAATCGCATAAAAATCGCGAATTATGTCCATGAATCGCTCAAAAAAAGCGAATTGCATAAAAAATGTGAATTATATCCACAAAACATGAATTACATCCATGAATTGTCTAAAAAAGTGAGAATTATGTTCATAAATTGTATGAAAAGTGCAAATTACGTCTATTATTTGTGTAGTAAAATGGGAATTATGTTCATAAATCGCTCAAAAAATACGAATTTTAGCAGCAGAAAGCTAAAATGCAAATCACGTCTATAAATCGCATAAAAATAGGGAATAGCATTTTGCATTCATAATTTGCATAAAAAACGCGAATTACATCCATGAATCGCTCAAAAAATGCAAATTACATCCATGAATTGCATAAAAATGTGAATTATGTTCATAAATCACTCAAAAAATGTGAATCACTTCCATGCATCGTGCAAAAAAACACGAATAACATTCATAAATTGCAAAAAGTTGTGTAAAAGTGTTACGTCCAAGAGTTGTGTGAAAAAAGCGAATTACATTCATAAATCCTATAAAAACACAAATAACGTCAATAAATTGATCAAAAAACACAAATTTCGTCGACAGAAAGCTGAAAAAACATAAATTATGTCTATGAATTGTATAAAAATAGCAAATTACGTCCATAAATCATGTAAAATGTAAATTACATTCATTAATCGCATAAAAATTGCGAATTATGTCCATAAATTGCTCAAAAATGCAAATTACATTCATAAATCGCATTAAAAACACTAATGATGACCATGAATTGCGCAAAAAATGCGAATTACACCCAACATTAAATTAATTTGCGGAAAGTTTTTGGTTTTATACAAGTCTGCCAACAAGAACCTACAAGTTATCCTGAAACCCATTCTAAACCAACAAAAATTTAATGGAAAGATAAATTTGTCCAAGATAGACAAAATAATTTACATTGACATACATTGACCAGAATCGAAAAATTCCTATTGAAATCTATCCTATACACTCCAAAACCAGAAAGAAAAAAATCCCTCCAAGAGTAACTCAATCTATCTGCTGCAAAATAAAATACATTGAAATGCAACTGAACAAGAACCTGAAAATTACATTTGAAATCAAACCGAAACCAGATTCAACCCCCCCCCCCCCCCAAAAAAAAAAAAAAAATCCAACCATATCTCGATTTGGGAAAGAAAACTTAATTTCCATAGATACGCGTGGTCAGAAATCTGGAAATTCCAATTAGTCTATGGGTTAGCAAACCTTAATTCAATCTGAAAAAAAAAAAAAAAAAAATTGACAAGCAGAGTTGTATAATATAGACGCATGCCATGTGCACAAAATTTTATGAAGAAACAATTTTTATTTATTTATTTCAACAAATTGCGTAAAAAAAAAGTATCTCAACAAAGAATCATGTAAAAAAAACCAACATTTCGACAAAATACCACGTGAAAAATGTGAATTTCGTCCAAAGACCACAATAAAAACATTAATTAAATCCATGAATCGCAGAAAAAATACAAATTCCATGCATGAATCGCATAAAAAATGTGAATTAAATGCATGAATCGCATAAAAAATGTGAACTACATCCATGAATCGCTAAAAAAAAAAAGCAAATTGCATAAAAAATGGGAATTACGTCCACAAATTGTTCAAAATGGGAATTACGTCCATGAATCATGTAAAAAAGCAAGCATTATATTCATAAATTGTATAAAAAACGCAAATTACGTCTATGAATCATGTAGTAAAACATGAATTATGTTCATAAATTGCTCAAAAAACACGAATTTTGGCAGCAGAAATCTGAAACGGAAATTACCTCTATAAAACGCATAAAAGTACCGAATTGCATAAAAAATGTGAATTACGTTCATGAATCGCCCAAAAAATGCAAATTACATCCATGAATTGCATAAAAACGTGAATTACGTTCATAAATCACTCAAAAAATGCGAATCACTTCCATGAATTGTGAAAAAAAACACGAATAATGTTCATAAATTGCAAAAAATGCAAATTACGTCCCAGAATTGGTAAAAAAAAGCGAATTACATTCATAAATCCTATAAAAACACAAATAATGTCAATAAATCGATCAAAAAAACACAAATAGAAAGCTCAAAAGATGCAAATTAGGTCTATGAATCGCATAAGTATAGCAAATTACGTCCATAAATCATGTAAAATGTAAATTACATTCATTAATCGCATAAAAATCTCGAATTATGTCCATGAATCGCTCAAAAAAGGCGAATTGCATAAAAAACTTAAATTGGGTCCACAAATTGCTCAAAATGGGAATTACATCCATGAATTGTTTAAAAAAGTGAGAATTACGTTCAGAAATTGTATGAAAAACACAAATTATGTCTATGAATCGTGTAGTAAATCGGGAATTATGTTCATAAATCGCTCAAAAAACACGAATTTTGGCAGCAGAAAGCTGAAACGCAAATTACGTTCATAAATCACTCATAAAATGCAAATCACTTCCATGAATCATGCAAAAAAATACTAATAACATTCATAAATTACAAAAAATGCGAATTAAGTCCAACAATTGGTAAAAAAAGCGAATTACATTCATAAATCCTATAAAAACACAAATAATATCAATAAATCGATCAAAAACACAAATTTCGTTGACAGAAAGCTCAAAAAATGCAAATTATGTCTACGAATTGCATAAATATAGCAAATTACATCCATGAATCATGTAAAATGTAAATTACATTCATTAATCGCATAAAAATCGTGAATTATGTCCATGAATCGCATAGAAAACGCGAATTGGGTCCACAAATCGTCAAAACGTGAATTACGTCCATGAATTGTTTTAAAAAGTGAGAATTACGTTCAGAAATTGTATGAGAAACACAAATTATGTCTATGAATCGTGTAGTAAAACGGAAATTATGTTCATAAATCGCTCAAAAAACACTAATTTTGGCAGCAGAAAGCTGAAACGCAAATTACGTCTATAAGTAGCATAAAAATAGCAAATAGTGTTTTGCATTCATGAATTGCATAAAAAACGCAAATTACATTCATGAATCGCTCAAAAAACACAAATTACGTCCATGAAACGCATAAAAACGTGAATTACATTCATAAATCACTCAAAAAATGCAAATCACTTCCATGAATCATGCAAAAAAACACTAATAACGTTCATAAATTACAAAAAATGCAAATTACGTCCAAGAATTGGTAAAAAAAGCAAATTACATTCATAAATCCTATAAAAACATAAATAACGTCAATAAATCGATTAAAAAAACACAAATTTTATCAACAGAAAGCTGAAAAAACGCAAATTATGTCTATGAATTGCATAAAAATAGCAAATTACGTCCATAAATCATGTAAAATGTAAATTACATTCATTAATCGCATAAAAATTGCGAATTATGTCCATAAATTGCTCAAAAATGCAAATTACATTCATAAATCGCATAAAAAACACGAATGATGACCATGAATTGCGCAAAAAATGCGAATTACACCCAACATTAAATTAATTTGCAGAAAGTTTTTGGTTTTATACAAGTGTGCCAACAAGAACCTACAAGTTATCCTGAAACCCATTCTAAACCAACAAAAATTTAATGGAAAGATAAATTTGTCCAAGAAAGACAAAATAATTTCTATTGACATACACTGACCAGAATCGAAAAATTCCTATTGAAATCTATCCTATACAATCCAAAACCAGAAAGAAAAAAATCCCTCCAAGAGTAACTCAATCTATCTGCTGTAAAATAAAATATATTGAAATGCGACTGAACAAGAACCTGAAAATTACATTTGAAGTCAAACCGAAACCAGATTCAACCCCCCCCCCCCCCCAAAAAAAAAAAAAAAAAAAATATCCGACCATATTGCGATTTGGGAAAGAAAACTTAATTTCCATAGATATGCATGATCAGAAATCTGGAAATTCCAATTAGTCTATCTTAAACCTAATCTGAACCTGAAAAAGGAAATTCCATATAACCGGAGCCCAGTATCTATACAGGACAAAATATTTTCCATTAAAGCGCAACCTGAACAGAACTTGAAAATTCCATTTGAATGGAACCTGATTGAAACCTGAAAAAAATTTCCATCGAACCTTAACCTAATCCGAAAAAGAGAAAATTATTTCTGCCGATACACATTGACAAGAGTCTGAAAGTTAACATGAAACCTAATCCAAACCCGAAAAGGAAAAAACAATGGAAACACAAGTCTGTCCAAGAAAGACCAAATAAATTTTGTCCACATACACCGACAAGAATTTCAATTGAAATCTATCCTAAACCCAGTTCAAACACTACCCTTCCCCCCCCCCCCCCCCCCAAAAAAAAAAAAAAAATCCAATTGTAACCCAATTTATCTGCGACAAAATAATATACTTGAAATGCAACTCAACAAGAACCTGAAAATTCCATTTGAAGTCAATCTGAAACCAGATTCAATCCCCCCCCCCCAAAAAAAAAAAATTAATCAAATCAAGATTTTAGAAAAAAAAGGAACAATTTATGTCGATATGTATTGACCAGATCATGGAAATTCCAATAGAAGTCTATCTCAAACCCGATCCGAATAACCTGAAACTCAATCCAATTCCCCCCCCCCCTCCCCCCCAAAAAAAAGTAAAATAAAAAAATTAGGAAATAAAAATCTGTTCAAGAAAGACAAAATAATTTCCGTCCCCATCCACTGAATGGGGACTGACCAGAATTGAAAACTAGTACTTGAAATGCAACTCGACAAGAACCTGAAAATTCCAATTCAAGTCAAACTGAATCAAGATTCAAACCCGGAAAAAAATAAAAAATAAATAAAAAAAAACATCTAACCAAATCAAGATTTTTAGAAAAAAAAATTATGTAAATAGGTACAGACTAGAGCATGGAAATTTTAATAAAATCTTAAACCCGATACAAACTCCCCCCCCCCTTACATAACTAACAAGAAGCCTTGATGACCCCACTAAACATAACTAACAGGAACGAAGAGTCATGCATACTGCATCGATTATGATGCATTTTCTGACTCATTCTGAATATTGTAAACTTATTGTCATTCATGTACAATAATTTTACCATTCTGTGCAAAAAAACAAAGCATAATTAACGAGAGTAAAAAATTTTCCATTAAACATGTTTATATACTTTCCATTTTATTCTGAATGCTTTAAACCTATCAGTTTCATCTTTGTACAGTAATCTTCCCATCCAAATCTCCCCCCCCCCCCTGTTAGTTTATATATGTTTTGTGCAAACAGCAAAACATAAATAAACTATTAAAATAAAATAAAATTTAATTCATTAAGGTTTTATCAATTACATCTTTCATAAATTCAAAATATGAATCCTAAAAGATATGATATCAAAATTTAAGTGACGCCTTGACGAGGCTTTAAACAATGTTTTAAAATTCCATTTATTTATTTATTGTCTAAATACATTTTCATATCTAAACAATACTTTTCATTTTCCAATAAGAATGAAAAGTTACACATACAGTATAGATTATGAAACACTTTCCAACACATTTTCATTATTGTAAGCCTATCATTTTAATCCATTTGCAGTAATTTTACCACTCTATATAAAGAACAAATCATAATTAACAAGAAAGAAAAACCTGTGTGCAACATAGATTATAAAACACTTTCCAGCATATTCTGAATATTGTAACGGATATAGTCTTAATCAATCTGCATTATTACCAACCTATACAAAGGTTGAAACATAATTAACAAGAATCATGCACGCAGCATAGATTATGAAATACTTTCCAGCACATTCTGAATATTCTATTCCTGATCATTTTAATCCAACTGCAGTATATGTATCATCATGTGTAAAGAATAAACATAGTTAACTAGAATGAAAAATGATACATACAGCATAGATTATGAAATCCTTTCTTAGAAATACAGTGCTGAATGTACATTACTTTCTTATCTTATACTAACGTACTTTACTACAGAGTTGTTTTTAACGAAATCAAGTAGCACAGCATATATTAATAATAAAATATGAAATATCTTTTTTTAAGTGGGTGGGGGAGGGGTAATTAAAGGTGATCAGAAATCATGAATTTGAATTCTTTGCATTAGTCTTTAATTTTTTGTTTTTATCTTTTTATTATTAACCTAAAAAAAGCATTGATATCAGTACAAAAAACCCTGAACGGGTTAAAAGCTTGTGACGCAGCACTTTATCTTATATATCTAAGTATTTTAAATTTGGGACTTAAAACTAATGATATCAAAATTTATGTGACGCTATGCTATTAATTAATATATACATATATTAAAATTTAATTCATTAAGGTTTTATCAATTACATCTTTCATAAATTCAAAATATGAATCTTAAAAGATATGATATCAAAATTTAAGTGACGCCTTGACGAGGCTTTAAACAATGTTTTAAAATTCCATTTATTTATTTATTGTCGAAATACATTTTCATATCTAAACAATACTTTTCATTTTCCAATACACTGTTAAATACATCACTTTCACTGAATATATATAATGCACTGAAATGTATTTATTTGAATAAATAGATTTATCTTTTGGGCTACGCTATCCAAAATCAAAAATAACGTTTGAATAAATATTTTTTGCGTCATTGTATCCAAAGTAAGTTAAATAGATGCAAATAGATACAATGACTCAAAAAATATGTATTCAAATGTTATTTTTGATTTTGGATAGCGTAGCCCAAAAGATAAATCTATTTATTCAAATAAATACATTTCAGTGCATTATATATATTCAGTGAAAGTGATGTATTTAACAGTGTATTGGAAAATGAAAAGTATTGTTTAGATATGAAAATGTATTTAGACAATAAATAAATAAATGGAATTTTAAAACATTGTTTAAAGCCTCGTCAAGGCGTCACTTAAATTTTGATATCATATCTTTTAAGATTCATATTTTGAATTTATGAAAGATGTAATTGATAAAACCTTAATGAATTAAATTTTAATATATGTATATATTAATTAATAGCATAGCGTCACATAAATTTTGATATCATTAGTTTTAAGTCCCAAATTTAAAATACTTAGATATATAAGATAAAGTGCTGCGTCACAAGCTTTTAACCCGTTCAGGGTTTTTTGTACTGATCACATATACAATGGATTAAACATTAATATTCCTGGACCCATTATAAACAAATTTTAAATGAAATTTCCATTTTACAATTTTCAGAACTGCAAATTTTTAAACTTCCAAATATCACACATTTTCAATTTTTACATTGTCATATAGGGGGAAAAATGTACTTTTAAATGCAATTTGTTTGAATTTGTTTGAAAACTGTATCTCAATTTGTTTTTTTTTTTTTTTTTTTTTTTTTTGGGGGGGGGGGGGGGGTTGATTTTAATATTTTTTTTGTCATTGTGCCAATAGAAATATTCGATTTCTGGATGTTAAACATAATATGTTAAACAAAATGAATAAAAGGCAAACATCACAAGGATTCAGATATGTTTCAGACATCTCTACACCAAAGAGCAACAACCATTTTCCAAATGGTTAAAAACACTATGGTCATTTTTTTTTTCATCCAAAAGTTATATAGCATCCACAATTATAGCACATTTATAAAAAGAAAACAGATAATCTAAGACTGATACATTGAAAAATTAAATCATTCTTTTAATTTTACAATTTATAAAGATATCAACTGACCTGTGCCAGTGCAGTCACATGTGTAGGCATTTATCTCGTCTGTACATGAACCATTGTTTTGACAAGGAGAAGATTGGCACTCATCTACATTCAATTCACAGTCTGTTCCAGCAAACCCTAAAATGGCAAGAATTTACTTAAACTAAGTTTGAGTAGACCTACATTCTTTTCACAAATAATTACAGTAGAACTTATTTTTATATTCTTTGATAAGATAGATTAAAATGTGAATAACAGAAAGGTAAAGTTTAAATACAAGAAAATGTAATGTGCCTGCATATTTCTCTGTAAATTAAAAGAAGTTGTAAACATTGGGAAACAAGAAACACTTGTAGTCTGCAGCTTAAGTTGGATTTTATTTAAAAGGAATATAAATATGAAATAAACTCAAATATGAATTATCATATATGTCATAACAGTGTAATTTATGAATGTCAGAATTCCTCATGCAAGACAACTTTTATGCAAATCAATAAAGTATACAGAACAATTAAGAAATATTAAATATTCAAAAATAAAATTCTACCAACATTGTTCAAAATGGTGAATTGAAATTTTTCATTCTTTTTTCATAAGAAACCATCCCACATGAACTCCTAGTTTAAAAAGAAATCTAAGGAAGGAGAGAGGGATAATGGTTCCCCAATGAAAATTATTTATATGTCTTGTCTTCTTTTGCCCCACCTGTTCCTCTCTTCCCATAATTAAATATCTATATCTATATTTATATCTATCTATCTATCTATCTATCTATATATATATATATATATATACGAAGTTCTCAAATCCACATGTTCACTAAATATTACTTCAATAACAGGTTTAGGACTTGAAATTCAAGGTAAGATGATGTGTTTCAAACCCAAAATTTTGAAATCCCACCCAAAGTATTCATTTGATGATGGATGCTTAGCTACCAAAACATTTCTGTTGAATCACACATATTAGCTTCTAACCACAATTACCACAGTGAAAAGAAAATGAAAATAAAATAATGAAAAAGCAAATTTTTAGAAACAACACCACACACACATTTCTAACAAGCTTTTGAAAGTAAAAAAAAAAAAAAAAAAAAAAAAAAAGGATTTTTTATTTATATTTTATTTACAATCAAATTTTAACAATCTAAGAGTTTATCAGAAAGTTATCATATACTAATTATATGGAAATGAGTCCTTAGCTGAAAAGGCTGACATTTTGATATGCTGCACTTTATGTGATATTGATCAAATGTCATAATGTGCACAATTATGAAAAATAGCTACTTTTGATGCTATCGGAAGATCTCATTTCATATTATCATGCAGAATAGATGCATTGTTCTTTATTGTACACATATTACAGTTGAATTAATTTTTTGCATTGTTTAGTTAAAAATAAGTAATAGTTTAGTATTATTACTATGATTGAAGATAAGTAATCTTAAAACACAAACACTGATTATTTATCCAATGATCAGTAATTGTTAACAAAGACTATCTAATTAATGGTTGGTACTAAATAATCAATGGCCAATAACTGATCACTCAAAACAAATGACTGTTAACAAAGGTCAAATATTAATTGTTGATGACCATGCACAAAAAAATGAATGAAAGAAAACAGTATAAAAACAATTACATACTATAGTGTAACTATTTCATTATTAAGCAACATAATAGGAATAAAGATTGTTTGATGGTCATAGCATCCAATCCAAATTAGCCATTTTTCAGGATTGTGCTGTTGAGACATTTGATCAACATCACACAAACTATACAACATATAAAAAATGGACAGAATTCGTGTGACCTCACAGTGGGTATCACTTGGTGTAAAAAGAATGTCTGCTAGCATGCATGTTTCTTTATGGCGTTATTTGATGCAGCATAAATACAGATAAATGCATATGTAAAGTACTGCAGATTTATTCTATACAAAATATTTTTGATACATACTTACATATACACTAATTGAAATCCATACACTTATTAATTAAAATTTTTATTTTATAAATAAAATGATAAACTTGCATGTAACTGCTTTAAAATAGAGAAAAGAATGCTCAACTTATTTACTGTAATAACTTCAACTGTTTCAGTAGAACAAATGTTTTATACCTTCGGCTTGGTAAATTTGAAAATAAGAAATTAGCTGATAAAGCTGATTAACTCATTTTTTTAAAAACCAGCATTTAAATAAAACAAAAGTTAACAACTGAGTTTACTTTCAAATTTGTTTAAAATTCTTATGTGCTGCAGATGTTTTTATTTTAATTAAGCTACTGAAGACTGAATTAATTTTTGACATCTGATTTGTAATTTTCCCATGCATTTTGTGCAATAAAGATTTTTCCATAATCTAAAATTTTATCTTTGAATTATTTATGTAAATTGTATAACATTATTAATATTGGTATATTTATATTATTACTATATTTATATTGGTAATAATTACAACATGCATGTGTGAGTATGTATAATTTATATTTTACAAATTGATGAAAAATAATGTAAAACAATATTTGAGATTTAAAAAAAAAAATCTGATTTAAATTTTAAAAAATCAATTATTTTGATTTTTATTGAAAAAATAAAAAATAATAATCACAAACTCTGATTTCCATATAATTAGAGCATGGTCCTTTCAACAGCAAAAAATTATGATTTCATAAAATTAAAAAATTGAAAAGCAAAATTACCTTGTGGGCAAGTGCAAACATAGCCATTTCGCAACTGGTTGATGTTACATGTTCCTCCATTGCGACAAGGCATAAAATCACAAAATGTGTTGTCCACCATGATTTCACAATGAGAGCCAGTAAATCTTGCAGGGCAGGCACAAGTTGTAAAATTCCCAGCCTTATCTTCTTGACAAGTGCCTCCATTCTGACAAAAATTTTCTATTCTATTGCACAAGGGTCCTATAAATTAAAATAATTAAATTTATGCAAATATCTTTCAGATGGAACAATTATATTAAATACTTAAACAAATACAAGAGAACAATAAAGATTTATAACGGTTTATTTAAAGAAATTGCTTATAAAACTATTTACTTAAATATATATACAGTCGAACCTCGATTTAACATACTTTGATTTAATGAATTCTCCGATTTAACGAATATTTTTTCTGGCGCGTAAAAAAAGATGCTAAAATGCTCTGATTTAACAAGTTTTTAGCTTTGATTTAATAAACAACAACTGCAAAAAAAAAAAAAAAAAAAATGCATTTACAGATAAAATTAAAATTTTGAATTTTTTGCACATAAAACTTTAAATCTTTGATATCCTAATCCAAGTATTAAGATTTTTTCTCATTCCTGGTGGATTCAAAAGACAGTCTTTTCCCCTTTTCAACTAGAAACATGACAAAGATACAGACAAATATGTAGAGATAAATACCTGCAATATTGAACAGAAAGAGAATGAAAATTCTGAAAGTAGTCAAGATGATTAAGAAACGGAAATTCAATTTAAAAAGGTGACATTCCATGAATCAATTTGCAGCTTGAACACTTTAAAAAATTATTTTTTGTCTCACGAGGTTAATGGTGTTGTTCTTATGGAGTTAGAAAACATTGACAAAGAACTTTGGAAAGTCAAAACAAACCACTATCATGGATTTCTTTCCAAAGTGCCAATAAGTATATATGTAATAAGTTTCAAAAGCAAATAACATTAAAGAATTTAAATAATTTAAAAGTTGATCTCCTAACTTATAAATTTTAAGTTCATAGTAAACAATAATCGAAGCGAAAAAAACTTCTTTAAACACCATAAAATAAGTTAACTGCGCAAGGCCTTTCGAAAGAACTTAGTCTTTCTTCGTCAGGCGCAAAAAATAAAACAATAATCACTTTTTTTTTAAAATCTGTATATCTGAGGGTATTTTTTATTGATATTTTTATACCATATTTTTTACAAAAATCGATATTCGATTTAACGAATTGCTTTGATTTAATGAACGGATTTGTGGGTCCCAATCAATTCATTAAATCGAGGTTTGACTGTATATATGTGTGTGTTTCAAGGCTTCCTAAGCGACTGTAAGATGAAAATTATGGCATAAACAAAAAGCAATTTGGATTATTTTTTAATTTAAAAGAAATTAAACAGTTCTACACTCTCCAGTAAGACTTATGTGTGCAGTTATCAAATCAGCTGAACATACAATTCATGTCATTTTCCCTACGCAGTGACATTTGCTAAAAAAATGAACAATGATTTTCTACTATGTATAAAAATAGTGATGAGAGATTGATCAATACAAAATTTAGAGCTTCTTTAGAGCTTCTTCACAAAATCCCATATAAATAAAAGATATCCATTTAACAGTAGCGACCTTTTGAAAGTTTGTTTAATAAAAGAGGCCCTCTCACAAAATTCTTCTTAATAAAAGAAGCCCCTTCACAAAATTCCATTTCTTAAAAGCAAACTTAATTATTTTTATTTTGTTTGTATTTGAAATAAGTTATTTTAAAATAAAACAAGTTTGCCAAAAAGGTGAATTTGACAGGAAAACTAAAAAAACTTAGTAATTTTGCTAAATAATTGCTTAGAATTTGAATAACCAAATCTGTTTTTTCACTACAAAATTTTTTTTTTTTTTAATTTATATATATATATATTTACAAAAATATAATAAATTTCACATTTAAAAAAAAATAAAGAAAAGAAAAACACCCAAGGAAAAAACTGTATTAACTCGTAATACGACATAATATAACTTGCACCTTGTAATATTTGCTTAATATTTATCTTATTGATTAAGTTACTATACTACATGTTAATATACTAATACACTTTAATATACAGTTTAATATACAGTTCACCATATTTGATGTTTTAGTTCAAAATTACAAATGGTGCTCATCTAATAGAAAAAATACCAAATAAATAAATAACTCAACTCTAAGCTATTTTAGTTTAATTAAATTCTTTTTACGAGGAAGCATTTTAGAAATTATGCTTACAAAAAATTGAAACCAAGTAATATATGCAAATATGAAAATTCCTAGTGCAAAAAATAAATAAATAAATAAAAATACCTAAATCATTCTCACAGTTTCGGCCACTATATCTTGATGTACAATCACACCTGTATCCATCATGCAAGGAGACACATTTGCTGTATTTATGGCAAGGTTGGCTAAAACAGTGATCAACAAGATAGCCATCTAGAAATGAAAGAAAAAGAAATACACAAATTAATTAAAACAAATTTATTAAGACCTTATCCACCTAACTGCTGAATAAACAAATCTTAAATTCCAATACAGTTGAATCCAGTTGCAACGAAGCCCGGTATAACAAACTTACAGATATAACGAACAAAGATTTTGGCCCTACAGTTTTTTTTTAGAATTTTTAATGTTAATTTTTGTTTCTCTAGATAGCTTACAAAATCTTAAAAATCGGCTGTAACAAACTTTTTTTTTTTTTTTTTTTTTTTTTTTTTTTTTGCTTTTTTGCAGTTGTGAAAATAAGATTGCTACTCTAATTTCATACAAAAATGTATGCTGGACAGTGAAAATCAAATTAAAATTAATCATTCGGAAATCAAAGATTCTGCATCTAATGCTGAAGTAAGCAGAGCACATAAATGGCGAAAACTCCATACTAAAGCCAGGGCATGATTAACCTCTGAATCTATGAGAAGCACAGTGTTATTTCAGGGCCCTCTTCAGAGCACAGTAGATTGATGAAATTTGCGATTTTTTTTCTGCGATCATTTTACGATATTCACAATTTTTTCCCACAATCATAATTGACGTTTTTCTATCGCGATTTTTTGTTATAATCCACACTATGTACCATCAACTTTTGAAATATTTGTATTTTTTAGCACGATACTTTAATGAATTTTGCGTTTTTTACCACGATCCTCCGACAAAATTAGTGTGTTTCTTTTCGCGATCTTTCGATTAAAATTTGCGTTTTCTTATTGATTCTTTGGATGAAATATGCCTTTTATTCCCGCAATATTTTGACGAAATTAATTTTTTGTGCACTCATTTGTCGGAACTCGCGATAGTTTTATCGTGACTAATTTCATGCAACCAATCAGCAAAATTCGCGATAGTTTCGTGTGACCGATCAACAAAATTTGTGATATCTTTCCACGACCAATTAACAAAATTCGTTACTTGTTTCTGCGACTTTTGACGAAATTAGAAGTATTTTTTTTTTCGCCATAGCTAATCGAAATTCGCGGTTTTTATGCACAATCTTTTGACGAAATTCCTAATTTATTTCTGAACTTTTAAATTAGCGATTTTATTCAGCGACCAATTGAAGATAATCACTACTTGTTTCTGAGATCTTTGACGAAATAGTCGATATTTTTCCAAAATCGTTTGAAGAAATTCTCAATATTTTCTGCTACCGATTCACGAAGTAATTTAGGGAAATTCCATAAAAGAAAAAAAAAATTGCTTATTTCCAATAAGTTTTAAAATATACTCGTAGAAGTCTGTGGAAGAATTTGCAGGAAGAAATACTGCACGGATTTTTTTTTTTTTTTTTTTTTTTTAATGCGAGACTTTGTTTCTGTGTGGAAATCGCGCAATTTCGTTCGCTATTTCAAATCCTGTCCCTCAAAGTCTCTCCCCCCCCCCCCCAGGAAACTCTTATTCCTAATTTATTTCTGAACTTTTAAATTAGCGATTTTATTCAGCCACCAATTGAAGATAATCACTACTTGTTTCTGAGATCTTTGACAAAATAGTCGATATTTTTCCAAAATCGTTTGAAGAAATTCTCAATATTTTCTGCTACCGATTCACGAAGTAATTTAGGGAAATTCCATAAAAGAAAAAAAAAATTGCTTATTTTCAATAAGTTTTAAAATATACTCGTAGAAGTCTGTGGAAGAATTTGCAGGAAGAAATACTGCACAGATTTTTTATTTTTATTTTATTTATTATTTATTTTTTTTTTTTTATGCGAGACTTTCTGTTTCTGTGTGGAAATCGCGCAATTTCGTTCGCTATTTCAAATCCTGTCCCTCAAAGTCCGCCTCCCCCCCCCCCCCCCCAGGAAACTCTTAAATGGCACCCTTGTTTGTAAGGAAGGTGATTTCTTTATATATATTTACAGAAACACGATTCAATCGTGGTTAATATCCATTAAGAGGGTCTTATCTTAAGAAGTTTGTTTTGCAGCCCAAATTTTTTTCTCCTTGAGCACAAGGCCGTAGCTAAGGGGGCGATATGGGCGGCTCAGCCCCCCCCCCCCCCCTGGAAAAGAATCCAAGGTCACTCAATGAACTTCTGTTCCAAAAATTGAAATGAAACTCTGTTCAAAAATCTAATTTAGTTTTGAGACCTTTGCAGAGTTACTAAATTGTATCTAAAATAAGTGTTTCAACACTCCCTCATCCTATTTGTACATATGAAGCTAACATGATGTTTAATTTTGCACCAGTTATATACTCAAAACTTTCATCATCATATACTTTTCTTAGCATAAAATGAAGTTATTATAACAGTTTAATAAGAAACAGAGTAGCTACAATGTGAATATGCACTCATTTATCTTTCTGCGTCAGAGTGAGAAAAAAAAAATTATGAGCCCCCCCCCCCCCCCCTATTGTTCACTCCTAGCTACGGCCCTGCTTGAGTATTTTTAATGCCGAATTTTCGGACTAACGACCGATTTTTTAAAACTTTCGGAACCGAATACTTATGTTGGAACTCTTGAAAAATATGCTGTGTGAACTAAAAATTACAAGTGTAAAAAAAATTGCGTTAGTGTTTTTCGCAACAAATCGTAGTTTAAGACCGTTTTTTGTAGCATCGTAATTTATAGATACAATTTGTAGCAGCTACGCTTTTTTCATAGTAGTTGGCAGGCCTATGTACGGCATTGTTTTTATTATTATTATTCACTGTTCCTTATTTTAGTGATTAGACACAGAGTAAAAGTTTCTGCTGTACTGCACATATGTATGTATTTAAAAAGTTTTATTATGTTTTTTGTACAATAAAATAGTTTTTATGCTTGCCCCCCCCCCTTTTTTTTATCGAGTTATCCGTGATTTTTGCTATCTTTTGCTATCCAATTTCGTGGATAATCGGAGTTGTACTATATTGAAAAACACGAGTTGTGTTGCGCAAATTCTGTATTCTTTTAATATATATATATGTATATTAAACGAAACATTTGAATGAGCAAATATGATTTCAATAGCTTTAAAAAAGAAAAACAAAATATCTCTGTTGTATGAGAAGGTTGCCTTTTTTGCCACATTTCGGCTATAGGTAATAAAAACAGAGCTTAATTTCAAACAAAAAATATATAGGAGCTCTAACTTTTACACGGGGGCTTGGACAGTATCCATCCTGCTCAGCAAAATTTCTTGGACAGATGCTGTCCGAATCTCCGTGTGTAGGGCAATATTCTACAGTAGCAACAATCATAGAGTATGCCCTCTGCTATCCCCCCTGCAAGCATTATATTTCATACATTATTTGCAAAATTTAAGCAATTTTTTTAGTAAAAGAAAGTTTGTAATAAATTTTTACTATGCTTACGCGCATTCATATTTTATATATAATAGATTCTAATTTGAATAAAGCAAAAACACAAAAATCAAAAGTGGGAAAATTTCAGAAAATTTTACATTTAATTTCTAACAACTAGCAAAACAATACACACACAGCGCTATTCCAGTGGGCTTTAGTGCATAGTATTTATAAGCTCCGGTTATTTCCGAGTACTACTTAAATATTATCTAAAAATAAGGAAATACTGGAGCTACGCTTCAGCGAGCTTCGACAGAAATTAAGCACCATGTAAAACTAGAAATGTAAAATGTTTTACAAACACTAATAAAGCAGTGAGTAAATATAATATGGCCACGATAAAAACGGCACATACGATTGCGGTCAATTCTGGCATTCCTGGCTCTCGTTCGGAAACTAATGAATCTACACTTGCGAGCGTTAGAAAACACAGGCTCCTGTTCCCATATGTGCGACAAGCTCCAGTGAACTCCTGTACAAATTAAGAACTGAACACAAGTACAAGAAGAAAAAAAAAATAAATATAAAAGTTTTTTTTTTTTTTTTGGGGGGGGGGGGGTTAGTATTATAAGTAGAAGGAGACAAGAAAATAAATATATAAGTAAAAATGGGATTTTTTTTTTTTGTGTGTGTGTGTGTGTAAGGGGGTAGTACCAGTAGAAGAAGAGATGGAAATAAGTATTTAAAAAAAAATCCGATGATAGGTAATTCAAGCACAAGTAAAAAAAAAATAACCACATAAAAGTAAAAACAGTTTATAATAATAATGTTGATCTTGAAAATCAAGCTTCGTAAGACTGAAATGAATGTTTCAACACACAAAAAATCCGTTCAAATACATTAATTTGGCATGGGCACCTAACCCTATCACAGGAAATGTACTGCACCTAGAGGTCTGCACGGGCCGAAATTTCCAGGCCCGAGCCCGGCCCGAAAGTTAAAATTTTGGCCCGGGCCCGGCCTGACTACTAACTTTAACGGAAGAGTTCAGACCAAAAAAACTTATCTTAGTCTTTTTTTTCTTTCATGTTCATAATAATCTCTATGCAGAAGTGCCATAGGCTGCGATTTTTACGCTTTTAATGATCCTTTGTTTGTTATATGTAAATGTTTCAATTATCATTAGTATTATTAATACATTAAAAAAAATTGAAAAATGGTATATGGTAAAAGTAAAATCTTCTAAGACATTGGAAAGAAAAAAATACATTTTCTTCTTAGAAGATTTAAATGTTTAATATATATTTTTTTTCGCGTATTGTTGTATTCTTTTTGCATGAATGAACAGTTTAAAAAAAAAAAAATTGCTGTTTTCAGTTTAAACAAAAATTCCGTCATAATCATGTTTTTCTTTTTTTTTTAATTCTATTTTAAGACGCCTAATAATCTATGATTCTTTAAAAAGGATAAATTCTAATGTTTAATTGTAGAATAATAACGACTTAAAAGTATATGTCTATTTTGCAAAAATTTTTGGACCAAGCCAAACTTTACTGATTTATGGACAGACTTTTCCACGTCGAGAAAAATATTTTCATACTGGAAGATTCAACAGAAACTGATTATTTTGGTTCGTGAAGACTAGGAAGAACGAAAATAGTCTCGGCTTCGTACGGAAAAAATAAGTTAGGCCCGGTTCGGCCCGGCCCGGCCCGATACTCCAGGAAAAAAAATTAAGGCCCGAGCCCGGCCCGGCCCGAAGAGATTAGTGACTAGGCCCGTCCGGAGTCTTCAGAAGCAAGATCCGAGTCTTCAGGGACGTGTTTTGGTACATATACCATTCAGTCAACTGTTGTTGATACTCATATACAATAGTATCCATCAAGAATATTGGGTTATTGATCACTTGTAGCAAGCTACTGGAAAAATGCTTCAAAATTTATGTATTAATTTACAATTAAGTTCTATGGATATTAAAATGTATTGTCAGCAGAAATTGTAATTTTTATATTTCTAGCCTATCAAGAAAAAGGTAAGAAATAAAATTACAAAGTACCATATAAATCAAAAACAAGTTGAGTTAAATAAAATAGTATAAAAACCTAAATAAAAAGAACAGTACAATTTCAGGTGATAAGAACGTCTGAGCGTAGGGTTGCTATACAATTCTGCTAAAAAACATTCCTCTGACCTTTTCCAAAAGTTTCTCCTCAACAAAAAATCGGCTTATATATTGTTGTCCACCACACAATAAATATCTTAGAATAGATAATCTTAAAGTAAATGCTAAATATATACACACATATGTATACATGCTGTATGAATTTCAGATTTTTAACTATTTTCCGTATTATGCTATTGTTACACAGTTTGCATAAATTTTACATACAAATTTTAGATTGGGTGAATATATAACTCAAAATTTCTTCCTTTATGGCGATGAACATGATTCTGCAGGAAAATTGTGCATCAAAAAATTCCCCGACTTTCCCTTGCCCACTTCAAATATTTAAAATTCTCTCAAACATAACCCTGACTTTTTGTGTAAATTTTCCAATTTCCTGACCCGTAGCTACCCTGACAGCGATGGACGGGTGGAAACAGCTAATCTATTCAGAAAACAATGAGTTTCAAAGAAATTTATTGAACAAATTTAAATGATTAGCGAAGAAATAAAAATAAATTGAACTTTGTTTTCTCACTGTTACGTCGTCCAGTAAAGGAACTTGCTTAAAAGGTAACTACTGCACAAAACCGTTATTCCCGTGAAATCTTGGAAATAGTTTTCGTGCTTTGCTATCTTTGTTGTGGTAAAACATGTTTTACTGGCGCTGATATTATATAAACAGCTCCTAGACATTCATAATCGTCATTCACTCTCACTTATGCGAATCATTGTTATACGCATTATTTGAAAGTATATTTTCAAAAATCTTGATTAGATACATCCAATATTTGAGATATACCCGATATTTTCAAAGTAGTCAATTTATTGATAATTATAAATATTTTCCGACCAAATATAAATTAGAAACTAAAACATATTGCACTTAGCACGAAAATTTAATGAAACCAATATAGACCGGGAAGCGGCAGCACAGACAATCACCTACCTCATCGAGTTCACGGATGAAATTCTAGGATTAGCTAGACCTCGATTCGCATATTAAGAGCCCACACTACTGACTGAAAACAACCCGGATGATAATGTAAAGTCCATGGGGGTGTTCTTTTCAAATATATCGCTCAAATTTTAATATTTTTTACATAAGATAGGTGAGGACTGGGCCAGTTTTTACTTTTTCAATTTTGATTTTTTAAAAAAACTTTAATTTTCGAAACCGGTTAGAACCGATTCTGAAATTGAAGCTAACATAATATAAAAAATAATATAACCAAAATCGAAAAAGTAAAAACTAGCCCGGTTGTAGACCGTCCTCAGCTATCCTATAAAAATATTAAAATTTGAGCGATATATTTGGAAAAAAAAAAAAAAAAAAAAAAAAAAAAACACGTTCCTATAGACTTAACATTATCATCCGGGTTGTTTTCAGTCAGTAGTATGGGCTGTTAACAACGCAATCGGTCTACCAAGTCCTATCTTGGTGGGAAATACTTAAACACAAGATTTTAGCGGTTTATTCACAGGTTTACCATTGTGTTTTCCTGCTTTCAATCCTCTATGTTTTCATACTTTTGGATGCAGGAAAACACAATGGTAAACCTAGGAGTCAATCATTAAAACCGAATTTTTAGGTGTATTCCACCGAGATAGAACTTAAAAGACCGATTGCGTCTTAATATGCGAATCGAGATATAACTCATCCTGTATTTTCATCCGTGAATTCGATGCGATGATCGTCTGTGCTGTCGCCCCCCGTCTAATATTCTAAAAGTCTTGATATTACTATTTAGCTCAATTCACAAAATTTAAAATCAACAATTTAAAACTGACGCAATTTACTTTTTACACTCAACAGAAAACTATAGGATTTAGCATCAAGTATTAAGAAAATTTTATCCAACAAAATAATTTGTTTTTATTGAAAAATTTAAAAATAAATGTAAGTTTGTCTGCTTTTTTCAAGCCCTAAATTATTGCGGTACAGTTTAATCTGAACAAACAAACGCAAAAAAGGCTAACACAGTTTTTTCTTATTTACAGTAAACAGTTTTTTTCTTATTAAAATATCATTTATGAAGGTTTTAAGAAGTAAATAATGAAGGTAAGTGTATTTATATCCATTAAATCTGTTTTTCTCAAAACAAATTTTTCAACGTTTTTAGATTTTTGAAATGCTCCTTGCGATGTAATTTTTTTTATCAATATTTATGAAATTGATAAGAAAGTATCCTGATATTGTTTAGAAAGAAATTGTGTAAGCTTTTTAAATTTCGTCTTTATTAAGACAGTGAAATTTGATTTTTTATTTATTAAAAGACAAAATTTTGATGAAAATCGATATGGAATTTAGAAAAAAAATCTGTAAAATATTAACTATTCAACAGATTAAAAAATATATTACACAAATTTGTTTATAATAGAGTTTTAAGAAAAGTTCTGATAAAAATGCAAAAGCAAGAAAATATCTCAAAAATTAAAACAACGAGGAGCATTTTAAAATTTCGTTTACAAATTTAAAATTTTTGAAAATTTTTAATAAGATTGGAATTTTTTTTTATGAAGGTGTTCTTTATGGTTTTGGTGAAATGTATATGTGCACAAAATCATATTGCTATGATGAAAATTAAAAAATAAAATAAAATAATGTCCATCGTCCTCTTAAGTGTGTTAGTGATGTGTTTGGCCGGCTATTTCGATATTCGGCAAATCAAATAGTTAAATATTCGGTTTTAAATGGAATATTCGGTAGTATGCTCAAATATCGAATAGATACCGAATATTCAGTGTATTCCTAGAAGAGATTCTCCGATTTCCCCCACCCCACTCCACTAAAAACAGGAATTCCTCAGTAACACTTCCCCTCTAAAAAAGCTCCTACAGACTCAGAATTCCTCAAAATGGGAAAGAATTTCCCAACCTGTTTGGTCATAATATTTTAGAAGACAGAAAACATTTCTTTAGAAGATAGAGATCACACACAAGGCTAAATAAAAGTCTCTCGCACCCATGCTTTCCAGTTAGGTGCTTTCAGTGAAATTTTCTTATTGGCTACATTCCTTAACATCTTTCCTGGCAGGTATGAAATACAACACGGCAAAGGAGAAAACAGTCTTAGAAAGAATGACACCCTATAGGTGTTTTAGACACTCAGATACACCAAAATTAGTTACATTGAAAGAGCAGACAGGCGAAGAAGATTGCACATCTAAGTAGAAAAAAATGCCTTTGGGTGTATTGGATTGGACACACAAATCTGGCAGCCCTCTACTATTCACAGATTAGTATAATTAGGATGAGCGAAGCGAATCCTCTACTAGGCCACTCAAATTACATTTTGTCGTACGCTTTACAAAAAAAAACTATTCGATATTTTAACTTCAAATTAAACACAAAAATAAATTATGATCTGTAGATTTGCACAATATAATTTTTTTTACAGTAAAACGTTAAAAAATTTATTATTTTAATTAATTTATTTTACATGCATTTCCAATACGGACGCATTTTAGCAAATAAATAAAAAATGAAACGCGTACATTTTCAGAAAAAAAAAATATAAACCATGGAGTAAGTAATTATAGATAGAATCATGATTAATAAATAATAAAATATGTTTTCATTACTCAGCAAAATCGTTTGCACAGATGACACTTATTAAAAGAATTGAAGCGTGGAGTTGTTGCCTCGATTCAAGCTCTTTATAAATGTACTAAAGCAAAGTTGGCCGATTCAGAAACGACAAATAGACTTTAACCATTTCTTACTTTATCATTTGGATCTAAAGTAATGTTACGTTCTTATTTGTGGACCGAAAAAGGTTTAGTGAACGGGACTTTAGACTTTGTTGCACGTAATAAAGAAAATCACAAGCCATCAGACCAGGTATCGCGAATAATCAAGGATAAATTTGAATACTACAATAATTTAACTTTTAAGAATTGGTGCGTACCAATTCCCCCAATAATTAAATTCTGGAAAAATGGAAGCATAAATTGCTCAAGAAAGAATTTCTTCTGAAGTTAGCTTTTGCTGTTATAATTCATAAATCCCAAGGTTTAACATTAGATGAAGCAGTTGTAGATATTGAGGATTTATAGACACCAGTTGACTTAAAAACGTACGTAATGTTGTCGAGAATGAAAATCTTTCAAAATTAAGCATTCAATAGAAATTTTCCTTACGAAAAATTCTACAATATCAAAAATTCTCATACGCTAACATTTATAAAAACGAAGAAATTAGAATAAAAAGTTCTACAGTTAAAAATTCATAGTATCAACGAGAGCAGATTTCAAATGTTTTTCCAGAAAATAGGATTTTGACGAAGTAACTTTCTTCAAGCTCTCTTCAAATATATTATTCTAAAATAGCTATCAAAGATTATTTGATGTTAATTACAAAGATTGGAAACATGCATATTTCAAACAACTTTAAAAAACACAAGTGGTTACTGGAAATTGTAAAAACATCTTTAAAAGAGCTTTTAGTTGAAAATTTAAAAATATTTTGTAAAAGTTTGCTTCGAAAATATTTTATTATGCCAGTCTTACATCATAAATAAAAAATTAAAATGCGCCAAAACATAAAATAACGTTTTTGTTTAATAAAAGATGCAAAAATATTAAAAAATATTTTTACTTTCAAATATCTGTTTTATAAAATAATGCTTCGCGAATCCAAACAAAGCATGGCTTTTGCTAGTTATACAACAGATAGCATTAACGCCTGGCAGGTAGGAAATACAACACGATAAAGGAGAAAACAGTCAAAAAGAATGACACCCTTCATGTTAATCATTGTAAGAATCGTATTAGGAATAAACTAATTAAATTTCAGGAGTTTTGGACACTCTTCAAGAGTAAAATATAATCATTTCAAATACAGTTTTTAATAGTGACTAACGGCCTTCGCCCGCTACTTTCGCCCCTTATGTGTTAAAATAATCATTAGTATTAAATAGTACTATTAATACTATTAAAATGCATACCAAACATTGTTTCAATATACAGGGTGATTCATAAAAGATGGGCAGAACTTTAAGGGGTTATAGTACACTTAAAGACAAATAATATTAAATAGGAGACTAAGGGTCCCAGACGTATTCCCAAGGAGATAGGGGGCATTAAAGTTTAGGGTCCGAAATTTCAAATGATTATAAAAAATGGAAAAATTGGTCGATTCGTTTGCGGTTTTTGCAAAAAATTTTCTTTATGCCAGTATTTTCTTGAAATAAAATTTTAAAGTTCAATTTCAAAAAATGCCGATAGGGGGCGCTTTAGACTTTGGAGTAACAAACAACTATTTTTTAACGTTATTTTTTGTATTTCTTTAAATGATTTCGAAAGCTTAGACTTAAATTTTGATCTAAAAATCTGAGTCCTAACGAGTAGTTAAGTAGCGTAAACTGAAATTTGAAACCCTTCTCCCCCCAGAACAAAAATCAGTTATTCTCGATCTTTGTGTCGTAGATTAGGCTCTAACTACTGCCGCGTTTTGCTAAAATTATTCTTTATGTCAGTATTTTCTTGAAAATAAATTTTAAAGGAAAGTTTCAAAAAATTCCGATAGAGGGCGCTTTAGACTTTGGAGTAACGAACAACTATTTTATACCGTTATTTTTTGTGTCTCATTAAATGCTTTCTAAAGCTTAGACTTAAATTTTCAGCCCAAAATCTGAATCGTTAGACGTGGTTAAGTTTCTGGGGAGAGGGGTTTGAAATTTCTACTCCTGAGCACAGTTCAGTTTACCATGTCCACACATTGTGTGCTGTGATACGAGGTAAAAAGACACAAATTAGGATTATGTTACCAAAGCATATTTATTAACATGTAATTACAATAAATGTTCAAAATTGTGACCACCAGAGGTTATGCACGCAGAACAACGGCGAAGAATGGAACGGCGAACATTCGCGAAAACATCAGGCTTTTCGAGCACTTCCCCTACAGCGGCGGAAAGTCTGGCAACCACTTCCTCGGGGGATTCAATGGGTGTCTCATACATAAGAGCCTTCAATTGTCCCCAAAAAAAGAAATCGAGGGGTGAAAGATCTGGCGAGCGAGCAGGCCAAGCAACAGGACCACCTCGACCAATCCATCTGTTCGGAAATGTGATGTCCAGATAGTTGCGGACGTCTCGTACGTAATGGGCTGGCGCTCCATCGTGCTGGAACCACATGACCCGCCGGATGCGTGGAGGAACAACGTTTAACAGGTCTGGCAGAACATGTTGCAGAAATGTGAGGTATGTTTTACCGTTGAGGCGTTCAGGAAGAAGGTACGGTCCGATTAGGTGGTCTCCGAGGATTCCTGCCCAAACATTGATGGTTGTTGTAGTTGTTGTTGTATTTTGTGTCGGCCGATTATATGCGCTATGGGATATAGGCCCTATGGGGAGGGATGCCCTTCGTGGGGGTCTTTCTAAGGGAACCTAACCCGTATTCACGCAAGGTTCGAAGAAAACCACGAAAACTCCGAACGGTTAGGCCGACGGCCGCGATTGGGTCCAAACATTGATGGAAAAGCGTCTCTGATGAGCATGTGGATACGTAGCATGTGGATTGACATCCGCCCATACATGTGCATTGTGTGTGTTAAATGTACCTTCACGTGTGAAGGTACATTCATCGGTGAAAAGCACAGTTCGTCCAAAATGTGGATTTAGCGCGTTCTGCTGCAGAAACCAGCGGGCGAATTCAATACGATTTGGATAATCCCCTGGAGACAGTTTCTGGACTCGTTGCACATGAAACGGGAGCAAATGTTCATCCTTCAGTACCCTCCAAGTCATGGACTGTGAGGTATCCACCTGCCTAGCCACTGTTCGTGTACTTGTACTTGGCTGCGCCGCTACTACATCCATAATGGCTTCTGCAACAACTACTGATTCGTCCTTTTTTGCACGACCTGCATTCGACCGGGAAGCGAGAAATGATCCCGTCTCACACAACTGTCTGTGCAAGCGCTCGAAAGTTTTCCGGTTAGGCAACCGCCTGTTGGGAAATCGCTCTCCGTACATTCGTTGTGCCTCTGCACCATTTCCATCTGCCGCTCCGTAAATTAAATGCATCTCAGCCTTTTCCTTATGTGAAGGGCACCATCTTCCGATTCATTACTACAGCGACTTACACTTGACTCACCGTTCAGTGGTTTTTATGCCTGAATCGTGTCGAAATTTTTCATACGTGTTCTTCTTCTTCCCCATTTGACATTTGCATACTTTCTGTCTCCTTCTTCACCCGGTGACTAGCGTCAGGAATGGAGCTTTAACGTTTGCATGAGCGACGTTTCCAACTGTGCCAGTGCCTTTATGAGTGAATTCCGACTATGCAGTCCTTGACGAAAGTTGTATTTTTGCCTCGTATCACAGCACAGAATCGTTGGGCATGGTTAAGTAGTGCAAACTGAACTATGTTCAGAAGTTGAAATTTGAACCCCCTCCCCTCGCTACTGAACCACGCTCAGCGATTCAGATTTTGAGCTGAAAATTTAAGTTTAAGTCTAAGCTTTAGAAAGCATTTAATGAGACACAAAAAATAACGGTATAAAATAGTTGTTCGTTACTCCAAAGTCTAAAGCGCCCTCTATCAGAATTTTTTGAAAATTTTCTTTAAAATTTATTTTCAAGAAAATACTGACATAAAGAATAATTTTAGCAAAACGCGGCAGTAGTTAGAGCCTAATCTACGACACAAAGATCGGGAATAACTGATTTTTGTTCTGGGGGGAGAAGGGTTTCAAATTTCAGTTTACGCTACTTAACTACTCGTTAGGACTCAGATTTTTAGATCAAAATTTAAGTTTAAGTCTAAGCTTTCGAAATCATTTAAAGAAATACAAAAAATAACGTTAAAAAATAGTTGTTTGTTACTCCAAAGTCTAAAGCGCCCCCTATCGGCATTTTTTGAAATTGAACTTTAAAATTTTATTTCAAGAAAATACTGGCATAAAGAAAATTTTTTGCAAAAACCGCAAACGAATCGACCAATTTTTCCATTTTTTATAATCATTTGAAATTTCGGACCCTAAACTTTAATGCCCCCTATCTCCTTGGGAATACGTCTGGGACCCTTAGTCTCCTATTTAATATTATTTGTCTTTAAGTGTACTATAATCCCTTAAAGTTCTGCCCATCTTTTATGAATCACCCTGTATAAGTATATGCAATGGATTACTTTTGTGTGGTTTAGACGGACATTAAATAGTTTAATAGTTTGTTAATTATGGGCATTAAATAGTTTAATTATTAGTATTAAATAGTACTATTAATACTATTAAAATGCATACCAAACATTGTTTCAATATATAAGTATATGCAATGGATTACTTTTGTGTGGCCCTATAAATCAATGAGAAATATTTGCACCACAGGTTGTAAAGAATGTATATTATAATATATACTTCATAAGTGCATATCAACTTTATTATGTTCGAAAGAGTTTAAGACCATTAAAATGTACTTGAAACTTTTTTTTCTCCATTGATCGTAATCCTTTAGATTGTCCCTGTAATTGAACTATACATCCGATTTTCATAAAATTTGAAATGACTCGACGAAATTACCTAATAAATATATATCTTAAGTTTCAAACGATTCGGTTGGGTAGTTTTTAAGTTGTTAAATGCGGACAGACAGACGAATGGGCAACTCGGGATCCCGGAATTTTGCCCCTTCAATTCAAAACAAACGCGACGTTTCTCCGTTTCCGGGATCGGAGGAGATAGCGTCACATACATAAGGTGGGATTTTAATAGTGTCAAATATTTCCCCCGAATTTTCATTCCAAGCAACATCTGCATTTACAGTTTACTGCTTAAAATATTGTTTTTGTAATAAACTTGTATGTATAAAAAAATAATTAAAATTTTGTATTCCTTACAAAGTGAAAAATTCAGTGTGATCAATATAATTGTGTGAGAATTCATGATGAACTGTCTAATTGGGAAATCCCACTCCCCCCGCAACCGAATGATAAAAACCGCGTTTTTATACTGCGACAGATTGAATAAAATTATATTTTTTAACCCCCGTAAATAATCGACGACTTTTTTATTATATTTCACAAAAAGTTAAAAGATTAACTTTTTTTTTTTCTTCCTCTCTGCATTTATAAATTACAAAATAGATTGAGAAATTTCTTAAGTCGCAAAATTCCGTTAATTTGCAGAAGGATCATTCCGAGAATTACGGGGAACTTGATAATCAATATTCCATAGGGGCATATTTTTGTATTTTATTATTTTACTACTGCTTTTTACCATCCATTTACAGTGAAACTACTGAATTTTCGGAGATGTTGGCGTTAATGTAACAAAGATGCAACTTAAAAAACATAAAAAAGAAACAAATGAAAAAAAAAAAAAAAAATGCAACAGTCACCATACATGCCAGTATTTAGAATAACAAATAATTTTAAAATGAAAGAGAATAATAAGTACTACATAACAACAAAACATTTTCGGAGATAATCGCATGAAAGGTTTGCACCTATGCATTCACCCTTGAATAAAATATATCGAGGCAAAATTTGTTACGTGTTAAAATCAGTTTTATATTTTCGGCTATAAAAAAAATACATAAGAATGACATTTACACACAAATGATGAAAAAAAAAAAAATAATTATAAAAGATTTACAACTGCTCAAAGAATACAAAATTCAGAAATAAGTGACCAAATTAAAATTTTCAAACAATTTCCGATTGGTAAATATATATACAAAAATGAAAATTTTAAGTTAGCAAAATAATAATAATTTCATTAAAAAATTAAAATCCACTAGAAAAGTTAAAATGGAAATTTTTACAATAAGTTGTATTTTTAGATTCTTTTTAAGTATGTAAAGTGACATTTTCAAAATGTTCATTTTATATATTTCAATTGTTTGCTCTTTTTTACCTTTATTTATTTTTTTTTTCTTAACACGATTATGAGGATATTTGAGTCAACTTATTTTTAATTCCTTTTAATGCATATTTTTTAACTATCCACAGTTAAAAAATAATAAAATAAAGCATTAAACACCACAAAATTATACGAAGTCTGTGGGAAAAGTGGTAATCCTCAGTTGAGAGAGAGAACACAGTGTTACCTAGTGTCCTGATTTTCAGAGGTTTCAAGACCGGGCTTGAGGAACTACCGCATGGTACACAAAAGCCTGGATTTTTCATGATGCACAAAATCCTTTAATTTAATTTAATAACACGCTATTTTTACTTTCTTCTATCTTCAATAGAAGAAAGTATTGTAAGCGAAATTTTTTTTCGACTTCCGGTTTTCGACGGATTTACACGTTTTAGGGGTCAGAGATTCCAAAAAACATATTTTTACAAAATGTCTGTCTGTCCGTGTGTCTGTATGTCGCCATTCTACCATCAAAAAGTGTATGAAGTTATGCATAGAATTGAACCAAATTTTTTGTGAATGCTTTTGGCTGTGGCAAGCAGGTCCTCCTACAGTTTTGAAATATTCCGCCGGAAGGGGGCGCTGCTATCGCGATTTTTGTGCCATTTTCAATATTGTACCGACCAAAAGTATATGAAGTTATGCATCGAATTGAACCAAATTTTTTCTGTATGTATATGACTATGGGTAGTTGGTCCTCCCTGAATTTGAAAAAAAAAATACGCCGAAAGGGGGCGCTGCAATCGCCATTTACTGCCATTTTCAATATTGTACCGACCAAAAGTATATGAAGTTATGCATCGAATTGAACCAAATTTTTTTTGTATGTGTATGACTATAGCTAGTTGGTCCTCCCTGAATTTGAATAAAATCCGCCGGAAGGGGGCGCTGCAATCGCCATTTTTGTGCCATTTTCAATATTGTACCGACCAAAAGTACATTAAGTTATGCATCGAATTGAACGAAATTTTTTGTGTAAGTGTATGGCTATGGCTAGTTGGATCGCCCTGAATCTGAAAAAAACCCGCCGGAAGGGGGCGCTGCAATACCGAATTTTTGCCATTTTGAATATTGCACCACATAAAAGTGTATGAAGTTAGTTCTAGAACTGAACTAAACATTTTGTTTATTACAGCTCATATTCAAAATATTAGAATAATTACCTTTTTTTTAGAAATTGAAAGTATCGTTTGGTAATTTAATGTCTTTTAATGAAAATATGCAAACGATATTTTTATTAAGAACTTATTGTTGATTAAACTTACTTGTTATCTTAAATTTAATATCATTTTTGAAAAGATTAATTTCAAAAAAAATTATTTTGAAAAGTCAAAATATTAGAATATTTATTCAAGTGGTTCAAAATATTAGAATATTTCACATTAATTCTCCTTTAATTATTACTAATTCTTAACTGGTGGCATCATTGATTAAATTCAGACTATTTTATTTAAAATCAGTATTCTTTTTTGCAGTTTGTTTCTTTTTCGTCTTAAAATGGGCCGTGTGAGTGATATTCCTGAATCTACTAAACTTCGTATGGTTGATTTGTATCGGCACGGTAAAAATCAATGTTTTATAGCGAATTATTTACATTGTTCGCAATCGAGCGTTAGTAAAATACTAACACAATATTCAAAAATTGGAAAATTTCAAAATAATCGCCGAAATGGTGGCCGAAAACCAAAAAACATCTGCTAGAGATGACAGGAAACTGAAGCGTATAGTTAAGAAAAACCGTTTTAAAAGTGTGCGATTCTTGCACCGAAAATGGAAAGAAGAAGGAGTTGAAGTTTCTACATCGACAACATTAAGACGTCTCCATAAATTTAAATTTGAATCTCGTGTACCGAAAACAAAACCTCTCATGATTGCAAGACAAAAGCGTATAAGATTGAATTGGTGTAAATCAAGACGTTTATGGAGCAATGAAGATTGGAAAAATATATTATTTAGTGATGAAAGTATGTTTTGTGTTTCATATGGTAATCAAGGTATTCGAGTTTGGAGAATGAAGCAAGAAGCATTTGATAAAGAATGCCTTAAACGTTCCGTAAAATTTGCTGCTAGTGTCATGGTTTGGGGTTGTATGAGTGCAGAAGGACCTGGAAAGTTATGCATCGTCTACGAAAAGGTTAACTCTCTGATATATCAAGAAATTTTAGAATATTACATGATTCCATCATCAGAAGATTTATTTGAAGATGATTTCATCTTTCAACAAGATTTAGCGTCCCCGCATACCTCGGTGTCAACTAAGAATTGGTTCCGCCAACGCAACATTAAGGTACTTCCTTGGCCACCAAATTCACCAGATCTTAATCCCATCGAAAACTTATGGTGTATAATGTAGAAAAAACTTCAAGAAAATCCTCCTTCAAGTAAAACTGAGTTGAGACACGTATAAAGTCTATTTGGGCTAATATTGATAGAAATGTTTGTAAACACCTTGTATATAGTATGCAAGATCGATTGCACGCTGTTATGAAAGCTAAAGGGGATGCTACAAAATATTAACTACCATTTACTTCATATTCATAAGGTAATATTGTTGCGTAAAATAAAATATTCTAATATTTTGAACCAATCTAAATTTTATTCTAATATTCTGGTGTGTTTAAGGAAGCTGTATACCTAATTTATTGTGCTGTATTTTATATTTTATAAATGTTAAAATCTTATCTAAACATTCCAGATTTAATTTATAAGAAATTTAATTGCATTTACTTAGTATAAAAAATAAATAAATGACAAATAATTTTTCCTTATTACTTTTTCTCAATTATTCTAATATTTTGAATATGAGCTGTATTATTTTTTGGTAAGGCAAGTAGGTCCTCCCTGAATTTGAAAAAAAAAATCTGCTTATCATTCTATTGTCCATCGGCTCGTGCAGCGACGGAAATTCGTTTTTACTCCGATTAATTGATTGAAGCAGAAATTTAAGATGAAAATCAAAGTTGGTAAGGTATTGAATTAAAATTATTAAAGCATTAAAATGAGTAACTATTTTTTTATATTAAAATGTATGTATGAGATAGAAGAAAGTTTTGGGATTGGCACATCCAACTAGTTTAATCTGCATCCAGTGGAACATAATGCAATAAAACTTGTCTGTACAGAAAAATTTGCAGGATTCCACATAAAAGTAACCGTACAAATCTACTTACTGAAACGAAATATTTTACAGACTCCTAGTTCTGTTTTCACATGTTTTAATGTACTTCGTTTGGAAAAACTTGTGAAAATTAAACCTGTGTTTGAAATGGAATGATGTCTTAAATGTAAAAACTTCAAAATGTCTACGGAAGGAATATCGTTATAACTATTTGAATAACTATCGAATAACGATTCTATCGAAAATCTCTCAGAAACGAAATTTAGCTTCGGTTCTTAGCGATTCTGCTTTGATACGTTTCATTGCATAAAGTTATTGTGTTTATTTAAAATAATAAAACCTTCTAACACGGAAATTCAATAGTAAAAGGATCCCATTTTAGACAGATTTTTGTTTTAATAGAGATAGGATATTTCTTCAGTAAGAACAATGCATTTTTTAAGTTTCAAACGATATTCAGTTACAGACAAGTTTAATTTATCTTATTTAATGTATCTTTATATTCCGAATTAGAATCATCTGTTCCGACTGTTTCTTTTCTTTTTTATATCTCCTTGATAGTCTACTTTTTATCACAATGGATCTGGCAAACCAAATGTAGACAAACAAACGAATATAGCTCGTAACTAGTTGGATGTGCCAATCCCAAAACTTTCTTCTATCTCATGCGTACATTTTAATATTAAAAAAAAAACAGTTACTCATTTTAATGCTTTAATAATTTTAATTCAATACTATACCAACTTTGATTTTCATCTTAAATTTCTGCTTCAATCAATTAATCGGAGAAAAAACGAATTTCCGTCTCTGCACGAGCCGATGGACAATAGAATGATAGGCAGATTTTTTTTTCAAATTTAGGGAGGACCTACTTGCCTTACCAAAAAATAATCATAAACAAAATGTTTAGTTCAGTTCTAGAACTAACTTCATACACTTTTATGAGGTGCAATATTGAAAATGGCATAAAATTCGCTACTGCAGCGCCCCCTTCCGGCGAATTTTTTTCAGATTCAGGGCGATCCAACTAGCCATAGCCATACACTTACACAAAAAGTTTCGTTTAATTCGATGCATAACTTCATGTACTTTTGGTTGGTACAATATTGAAAATGGCACAAAAATCGCGATTGCAGCGCCCCCTTCCAACGGATTTTTTTCAAATTCTGGGAGGACCAACTAGCCATAATCATACATACACGCAAAAAAATTGGTTCAATTCGATGGATAACTTCATATACTTTTGGTTGGTACAATGTTGAAAATCGCACAAAAATGGCGATTACAGCGCCCCCTTCCGGGGGATTGTTTTCAAATTCAGGGAGGACCAACTAGCCATAGTCATACACATACACAAAAAATTTGGTTCAATTCGATGCATAACTTCCTATACTTTTGGTCGGTACAATATTGAAAAATGGCACAAAAATCGCGATTGCAGCGCCCCCTTGCGGCCGATTATTTTCAAATTCAGGGGGGACCAACTAGCCATAGTCATACACATACACAAAAAATTTGGTTCAATTCGATGCATAACTTCCTATACTTTTGGTCGGTACAATATTGAAAATGGCACAAAAATCGCGATTGCAGCGCCCCCTTGCGGCCGATTATTTTCAAATTCAGGGGGGACCAACTAGCCATAGTCATACACTTACACAAAAAATTTGGTTAAATTCGATGCATAACTTCATATACTTTTGGTCGGTACAATATTGAAAACGGCACAAAAATCGCGATTGCAGCGCCCCCTTCCGGCGGAATATTTCAAAACTGAAGCAGGACCTGCTTGCCACAGCCAAAAACATCCACAAAAAATTTGGTTCAATTCTATGCATAACTTCATACACTTTTTGATGGTAGAATGGCGAGATACAGACACACACACAGATACACAGACACACACACACGGACAGACAGACATTTTGTAAAAACATGTTTTTTGGAATCTCTGACCCCTAAAACGTGTAAATCCGTTGAAAACCGGAAGTCGAAAAAATTTCGATTACAATACTTTCTTCTATTGAAGATAGAAGAAAGTAAAAAATATTACAGAAGTAAACGAAATTCCTGTCTTGTTTTTGTTTATTTTCCGATTTACTATTTACGAATTCAAAGTATCCCATAGTAATCGAAAAATTATATTGGCAAGTTAATTTATACATAATTTACTTTGGAAAGTGGTCATAGTATGAAAGATTTGGTAATTGTCAATCAGTTTACAAGCTGATAGAAAAAACATCTTCTGCCGATAGATTTATAAGCTTTCTTAAAAGAGCAATTTATTAAAAATGATCCATCCTAAATTTTGAATTTTGAGAATG
Source organism: Maratus speculifer (assembly GCA_964019185.1). NCBI lineage: Eukaryota > Metazoa > Arthropoda > Arachnida > Araneae > Salticidae > Maratus > Maratus speculifer. The sequence continues at coordinate 6,046,221 of OZ025292.1, read as the reverse complement.
AAACATTTAGTATCATTTCCGCTGATTCTGGTCAGCTTTATTATTGCCACCTAGACTTCTGGTCTAGGTGGCAATGGCTCTGCACTCTACAGTTGAAAGGTCTAATGTCGCAAAAAAGCGGGACAGTGGCTTTTAAATTGGGACATAAAGATACAGTATACGTTAAGAAAAGGGAACCTTTGTATGACGGAATAGAACCAATCGAAAATGCCAAGCAGTGTGATGTTGGTTACCGTTCAAAAACAACACTTTCTAGCAATGTTAAGCTGCTATGAGATTCACTAACATTTTGAAAGACTTTTGAGCCAACACTTGATTTCCTCCACCTTTTCGCGAAATATCCTCCCAATACCCAGTGTGATAGAAAACAGCAATGTCTCCCCAACTTTTTTCCACAGTTCCAAAAAAGTCTGGGTTAGCAGAGATTTTTAATCCAACATCGAACATTTCAACGAATCAGAGGTAAGCGATTGATACGAATAGGCGATAAATATTAACGGCTGCTATTAGTAGGACTGGTTTTCCTACTTTTCCTCCAACTTTTTCAAAGATAATTGTAAAAGTGTTCTCTTGTTCTCTCTTTGAACGGCAAAAAGTTGGGGTTAAAATCGGTTGAAAAGTTTGTCCTGCGTAAAGTTCGTGTATCTGATAACAGCTTTAACGTATTTTTCGTAAAAGTGAAACATTTTGTTTTATAAGGCCACTCAGTTACACCAGTACCTAGTTTCTACTTTATTGTATTTACAAGGTAACTAAGTGGTCTGTTGTTTGATGAGGTTAATATTCTAGGTTTTCCCACATTTTGGAGTCGTAAAGTTGCTCACATTTCAGTTGAGACCATGTTTAGTGAGGCAAGTTCTTTGCTTGCAGTTTCATACTTAGCAGTCCTTTTATTTCTCCCCAGAATATATCAACCCTCATAGCATGCATGGTCACAGTGATGTCACTGTGAGTCACTTTGGTCACATCACATCTGTGACCAAAATGCTACCACTCAGTAACGTCACATTGTGACTGAGATGTGGCTTTCTTAAAAATCTTTAGAAAATTACAAAAAATCTTCAAAACATGTTATTTACTTTAAAAAACATGTTTCTGGCAATTTAAATATCGTCGCTTTTGTCAGTTTCGTCACACCGTGACTTCACAAAGTAGTCACAATGTGATGTCACAAAAAGCTCTAAAACGGCCATACCGACTTCACATTTTAGTAACCGTGACTTCACATCGACGTCACGTGACGTCACATCGACGATGGATGGTCACAAAGTCACAATGTGACTTCACAACGACGTCACCCTGCTTTACGGGAAGCCATCTCTAAAGAAAAAAAAAACCCAGCTAAAACAGAGATGCTGCACACATTTTACACTTCATTTTCTTAAAAATCCAAATTGGTTAATGAAATTACCAAGTCTATCAGAGAGAGAAAACCACACCAGAAGAAATGAGAACTGACAGAAAAAGGAAAGTCAAGAGGAAGATCACAAGGGAAGAAGAGCAAGAAAAGCAAGGCCTCATCTTCTGAGACGGAAGAAGAAGACAAGCTGTTTTTGAGTGATAACGAGGCTGGTAGTGGTAGTGATTCATGTTATGCATTGCTACCAATTTGTATACATGCGCTAAATAGAGATGGATGGACAATTTGAAAGGTGTTTGCTGACGATGGTCCGTAGCGGATTTAATTTAACCTTGGTTGTGAAGATGATTTTGCCTGAGGTTTTTGCAAGGATCCATCCCATTCCCAAATCAAAACGAAATAATATGGTTTGAAGTTTAACAATTTTCTTGGATGGATTAAGTTTGAAATTCGGGTGAATAATAAATTTAAAAAATGGTGTTTGGGTATACTTTTTGCTTTTTTCTCTAGCTAACTGGTATTACTCACACCTATCTCAAAAAAGACACTTTTGGATTTTTACACTTGTATCTCAAGTGTGTGAACATGAACATTTAAATAGCCTTGATGTTTAAGATTACCAGCCATGCTTTTTTTCTTCCATTTAAAGTTGCAGATCGGAATTATTCATCAATAAAATTACGGTACGCGGTTACCCAATTTCCCCCCACAATAAAACTTAAAATCACTAGGAAACACAAAAATCACGTTTAAGGCAAATTTTCCCGTAGGTAGGTATATTTTCATGCGGAGCAGACTAAATAATAGCATAGCAAAATAAATAAATAAATAAATAAATAAATAAATAAATAAAAATAAAAAATAATAATAATAAAAAGTTATGCTTTCTGAAAAATCGGAATTTTCGGCTCTCATGCAGTAGGTACTCTGGACAGGTCCTGAAGCCCCTGAAAATCGCGTAAATCAAAGCACTTGGCAACAGTATTCAATCTTAACATTTTTTTTGTTTGTTTGTTTGTTTTGATGAATATTGAAAAAGTAGATGTAACTCACCAGAGCTTATAAGTGTCTACAACGTAGTGAATTTTGCTGGAATAGAATTCAATAGAAAGCAGAATGCCTTCGGTTCGTTCGAGAAATATTGGAACAGATTATGAGGAATTCATCAATGAAAATCAAAGTTCTTAATCCAAAAAATTGATCTATTATAGAATAATTCAAGTTCATATACGATGATGAGAAGTCATGGAACTTTCAAAAAAGTTCAATGAAAAGCCAGTGTAATGAACTTTAGAATTTTTAAACAATCTTCCAAGGGGAGGGGGGGGGGGATGTAATTTAGCAAATTATAACATATGAGTATGTGCATAGTTAAAAATATATTCAGATCAAAACTTTATGCGAATGAGGGGTCATTACAATACAAACTTACCGCAACTGCCGGTGTTGGGTAGCGGGCATTTGCCCCAACTGACACCAAAGGAGCGCACACTCGAATCGTTTAAAACGACTCCGGCTCCTTGTAGGATGCACCCGGTGAAACCTCGGCCGACGTACAGCTGAGGATTGGACTGGTCTAAGCTAAGCTCTAGGAAATCATTCGAATGCGTGCTGTTGACGAGAACCTGCGAGCTGCCGGTCACCGAGAAGGTCACGGAACCGAGTTTGTGAATGATATCTACATCGTGCCAGCGATTGTCTATTAAATTCGAACCCAGTTCGACAGAGTGGCGTCGACTGTTCACTTGCCACGTGAGTTCTAGCACGCCACTGGGCGTGAGAGTGAGTGTCAGGAAGTCTCCTGTGAGTCCTTCTTGGTGAAGCAATTGGCCACTGGCACATGTCCTGAAGCTCAGCGACGTCCTCGATCTAGGATCGAATTTGGAGTTTAGGATGGCGTAGGATGAGCTGTTGAAGAATCCCTCGGGGCCTTGTGACAGGGAAGACTGTACCAACGTTAACAACACAATAAATAACAGCATTGCACCTGAAAGAGAAAAGGAATGAATGAAAATAATGTCAGAAAATTTTTATTTTCAACAAATAATATGTTTTTATTTAAAAAGACGCACATGTATCAATGTTTAATCACATTTATTCCACACACATCAACATCAACACATCACATGAAGTACAGGGTTCTCGACTGCTAAATCTGAAACAATTACATATTTAGGAATCATTTAGATTCTACTTATTTTTAAGATTTCCTGCAGCGGATAGTCTAATTTCTATTTTATAAGCAATTGCAAAAAATTAGAATATTTTAGACCATTTTGATAGAAGTAGGAACAATAAGGGGTTATAGATAGATTTTTCAATGTTTCAAGCGAAACCTACTTTGCTGACATTTCTTTTCATTTGGCTGCAGTCTTTTTATTTTTCATTCGCCAAATTATAAATGTTGGTCAAAAACCAGTTAAAATCCTGGAAAGTACCCCATTCGGGTCCTCGTGTCACTCACGAATTCACTCATTATACAACAACATTAAATAACATAAATATATGTATAAAAAATAGCTGTAGTTTACAAGTAGTAGGAAAAGGACAGTTTAAGCTCAGCCGGCGGCGGGACGGCGGGACCGTGCCGCAGCAACCGTCCCGCCGCCTCCACCGTCCCTGCTCCGTCCCGCCTGCGGTGCCGCCGCTCGAAATCATACTATAAGATGAAGATTAAATTTATATTTGAATTTTGAACAATCGTAATTTTAATGAGTATTATTAATTAAGCGAAACAATTAAAATCTCAGTTGTAACCATTTTATTTAGATTTCTTCAACTACAAGATGAGATTATCAATTTAACACAAGAAAGTTAAACATATATTTGAATTTTGCTTGATAGACATCTTAATGAGTAGTATTAATTAAATAAAAACAATAGAAAATATTAAGTTTTATAGAAAAAGACTGATTTCTTATGATTTTTATCAACTATATGATCAATGTAACGACTTAAAAGTTGAAAGTTAAACGTACATCCTAGTTTTTCAACTGCTATAACCCTTATGAGTATCGTTAATTAAGTAAAAAACAATGGAAAATATCAAGTTTTATAGAAAAAGACTGATTTCTTACGATTTTTATCAACTTAAGAGAGAAAACTTAATCGTACATTTCAGTTTTTCAACAGCTGTATCCTTAATGAGTATTGATAATTAAATAAAAAATAATGGAAAATATCAAGTTTTATAGAAAAAGACTGATTTCTTACGATTTTTATCAACTGCAACATCAGTGTATCGACTTACAAGTTGAAAGTTAAACATGCATTCTAGTTTTTCAACAGCTATAATCTTAATGAGTATCGATAATTAAGTAAAAAACAAATGAAAATATCAAGTTTTATAGAAAAAGACTGATTTCTTACGATTTTTTCAACTCAAACTTCAGAATATCAATTTGATAGAAAGAAATTTAAGCATGCATTCGAGTTTTGGACAACCATTTCCTTCACGAACATTAATAATTAAGCAAAACAACGGAAAATATTAAATTTTAAACTGATTTCTTCATATTTATTTATTTTTTTTATATATATATATAAAATCAGGATACACAACTTAAAATAGAAATTTAAACATATTTTTTAGTTTTTGAACAGTCGTTACCTCAAAGAATTTCGATAATTGAACAATTAACAAAGGAAACTAATGATTTTTTAACGAAAAAAGACGAATTAAACGAATTTGGTTAACTTTTACTCTAAATGGAAATTTCATCATACTTTTATATACTAACTAAGTAGAATTTTAATGCATAAACGAACACATTTCAGTAAATATTCAACGCACACACAAATATGAAAACAACACCTGCTTCTTGTGACGTCATATTGAAACCAAAACTTATTCCTCCGAAGTCCCTCACCATGCCTTTTCACCCCCATCTCCCCCAATTTTTTACCACAGGTAGGGAAATGGACAATGCAATGACCTCTCATTCTTGTATATTTAGAAGTCTGGGAGAAAAAAAGAGACATTTTATGCACTCCAATTTCAAAACAATTACCGCAATATCCCAAAATTTGAATTTTGGAAGACATAATCAGTATAATTAATTAAACAAAATAATAAAAATATTTTTTAAAGGGAAAAGGTGAATTTAAGCGAATTTGATTAGTTTTACAATAGTCTTTTGAACTGCAACTTGGAAATATAGATTTCTAACAGAAGAATTAAACGTATATTTTAATTTTAACAACAAAAACTTAACAAGTATCATTAATTTAACAAAAATAAATATCAATTTTAAAGAAAAGACGAATTTGAATAATTTTACACTAGTATTTTCAAAAGCAACCTAGAAATATCAATACTTATTCACATATTTCACTTATTCACTGTATTCAATACTATATTTAATAAATATGGATACAATTTAAGAATTTTCTAATCTATAATTAAATATTAGCTGTATATTTAATGTTACCCATGTTTTCAACATTAGTTCATAATCGTGAATTTTGTATTTTAAATACCATGTATTCAGGTTCAGATTATTTTCACTTGAAATCATACAGAATTTTTTAACAGAGTTTGTTTTTGAAATCATTGAAGCAACTGTATTTAATATTTTTAACACCAATTTTCTAAGATTTTCTAACATTTTCCGATTATACATTCTTCATATGTACATTTCTAAATGCTACAATCACTTTACATATCGAAAAGATATCATTGAAGCAACTGTATTTAATATTTTTAACACCAATTTTCTAAGATTTTTTAACATTTTCCGGTTATACATTCCTCAAAAGTATATATTCTAAACAATAGAAAATATTAATTTTAAGAATAAAAAGACGAATTTAAACAAATTTTATTAGTTTTACACTATTTTTTCTCACCTCCAACATGGATATATCAATTTTAACAGAAGAATTAAACGTATATTTTAATTTTTAACAACAAAAATGTAATAAGTATCATTAATTAAACAAAAATAAATATCAATTTTCAAGAAAAGACAATTTTTTACACAAATTTTCAACTTTGAAATACATTTGCTTACATATATTGTTACAGTATATTACTAAACTTAAACTTTTTAAAAAGTTTGAATGTCTTTACAAAGGGTTCATACTTATATTTTTCACGTCTTGACTGCATTCGAAATCTTACAACAAAAGTATACTTTTATTATTATTATTATTATTATTCTAGAAAACCTAAAAAATCGTTTCTTGCTGCTTTAGACACTTGACATATTAAAACTACTCTACCCATATAATTAATCAAATTAGGACATGATTCATCTTACACTTCAAAATTTCTGAATTTTTACAATACTTATTTTCATCAAACTTTATTCTTGATCCTATATATTTTAATAACACAGAATTTTAACATCTGTTTTTATCTACTTATCAAAAAATTATTAAAACACCCAACAAGATTTTCCAAATATGAATATTATCTTTACAATTTAATAATGCGAAACATACACGAATATAAAGTTTAATTTTTACAAACATTTCATATTTCAAACCAAACTATTCGAAATTTTCACAACATAAGAGCAAACATTAGACGAACTTTTTAACATTAATATTGCTCACATCTTTTCATCATAACTTTTAACTATGATAATTATCCATTTTTAGGTTGATTGTCGAAAAACTGTAACTGAAATTACATAAACTTAATGTAAAAAACCATGTTCTCACACAATTTCTTGAAATTCAACAAAGAATTGACTATTACTCCAATACTTATCTACTTCAATCTCGACTCTCGATAGTATATAGATATTTCATCATTACACACTTACAACTCTTTTCAAACGTTTATCAGAAAAATAAGTCAATCAAAGTCTAGTAGTTATCACACCTGTTCCTCAGAAATATTACTATCATATGAAACAGTAAAGAAAATTAATAGATATTTAATATTTAATAACTTCATACGTGAAATTACTGCCGAATAAGAATACTAATTATCTATAAAATCAACTGTTGAACAAAAAAATAGTACAGATTACCGAAAATTCAAATGTTTTTTCTGCAAAAGTTACAAAAATTAACAAATGAATGACAAGTTAGAGAAATAACTAAAAAAGTTAATGAACATATTTACAAATTTATTAAAATCACACCTTTTTCTGGATTACAAACCACAATTTCTTGAAAAATTTATCACCGAATTTGTAAGATTTTAATCCTAGTATTACATACACTCAATAAATATTCAAAATTAACAAAAATATAATTTTTTAGTCTCATCAATAAGCAGAAATTCTATATTAAAAAAGAATATTTTCATAGTAGTACTTATAAAAATGAGAGTTTACAAACTGATTTTCATAATTTTATCACATTTAAACTTAATATTTTACATAAAACATTATTTAATCAAATTTTATGCTTTCTAATTCAGTAAAATTCAATACTTTTTTAGTTTTTAAACCAATACCACAATATTTATTTACATCAAACTTGATTCTTCACCTTTTATATTTCCACATTACACACGTGAGATAAATACTAACTTGGATCAGGAGTTGAAGTCAATTGATTCCATTCGATTTTCATCATGTACGCATTGCTCCTACACGAAATTTCTTACTGCTATAATCATCTAATGTATTTAAACTAATCTACTCATATTTTTAATCAATTCATCAGATGTTTCATCTCGCACTTCTGAATTATCGTGCATCAAGTTGCTTAAAATATAAATACTATCTTTATAGTTTTAATGATATATAGTATACATGGTTTATCTTGAGTTAGCACTTCCATAGTATTAATCAAATTATATGTTTCATCTTGCACTTGATCTTAATGTTTTCATCTTGCATCTGAATTATCGTCCATCGAGTTTTTTTTTTAAAATAATAATATATTTATAGTTTTTGATAATACATAGCATGTACAAATACAATCTTTAATTTTAACATTTCATATTTCAAATAACCTATTTCCGAAACCAAGCTATGTGAATTTTACCACAATACTTATTATCATAGAATAATTTGTGTTTCACACTTTTCTAAAAATTATCAGATATGTACCCCTCAGAGAAATTACTATCATATGAATAAATGAAGAAAATTTAATTTATATTAAATGTACACGAAATTGATTGCAATATGCATGTATTTAATAAAAATAAATAAATAAGCGATTATTTATACATTAAACCTTTACTAAATATATATTTCTTTCATTATACAGATGTTTCAACAAGATGAACCAAAACAGCAGCAAACTTCAGAAATTAATGATCCGAATGATTCATCCCTAGCAAATGTAGCGTTAACGAATAACACATATGTGAGTACTTATATGAGAAATACTAGAATTCGTATATGAAACGTAATTAGAGTAAATACAAAATGATTTGTCTTACTACCTACACTTTAACAAGTGCTTTTTACCTATATTATTGAAGAGAATCCTAACTGTGTCCATTTATTTCTACTACAGATGTGCTCTATTTGCTACAAACACTTCTTAAGTAAATGGAATTTAACAGAACATACAAAAATCTATACAGATGAAAAACCTTACACTTGGAAAGATTACCATAAATGCTGTTTTCAAGGAGACGTGAATAAAAAATGCACACATCATCATATAAAGCATCGTCAGATATGTGTAAACTTAGCGAAGATATTCAAAAATTAGTCAGACTTTTGTAGAATTTAGAAATAAAGGAAGATATTTAGGCTATTTATACATCATATTTTCACAACACTTACCGCAATATCTCAAACTTAAAATTTGGAAGACATACACACTGCCGAAAAGTAATTTTGTGATTCTTCTAACCAGTATGAATGTATAGATATTATTTTGCAGTGTATTCTTTGAATGCTCACATTAAATATTCTTTTATATGCATATATCGTTGTGTTTATTTTTCTAATACCTATTACATTAATGAAATACATACCATTTTAAGTGAAATAACACTCTAACAACTTAAAAAATGCATAAGAACATACAAAAAATAAGCAGATGTATAAAAAAATATGCAAGTTTACAAAATAATTTCATTGTTTTCTAGAAATATTAACAAAAAATATTTACAACATGAAAAAATTGCAAAAGTGAAAAGAAAAAACACAAATGTAAAAACAAAAACCACAAAGTGAAAAACTCATAACAAAGTTTTTGAAAAAAAAATATTTACAACAAAATTTTTTTTTACAAATACCAAAACTTCCAAAAATATTTTTTTCAAAAACATTTTTTACAAAAAATTTTTTTTTCAAAATAAGTTTTTACAAAAGTAAAAAAAAAGAAAATCACAACGTTAAAAAAAATGAAAAATTTTTGTTAAAAAAAGTGTAAAAAAATTGCAAAAAAATGTTGCAAAAATTTCAAAAAAGTTATGAAAAAAGCTTCAAAAATTTCGTTGGTTTTAATGCAGTATGCAATGGCGAAACCATTGCATTTGCTATTAAAAACAACAAAATTTTTGAGACTTTTTTCATAACTTTTTTCAAATTTTTGCAACATTTTTTTGCAATTTTTTTACACTTTTTTTAACAAAAATTTTTCATTTTTTTTAACGTTGTGATTTTCTTTTTTTTACTTTTGTAAAAACTTATTTTGAAAAAAAAATTTTTTGTAAAAAATGTTTTTGAAAAAAAAATTTTTTGAAAAAAATATTTTTGGAAGTTTTGGTTTTTGTAAAAAAAAATTTTGTTGTAAATATTTTTTTTTCAAAAACTTTGTTATGAGTTTTTCACTTTGTGGTTTTTGTTTTTACATTTGTGTTTTTTCTTTTCACTTTTGCAATTTTTTCATATTGTAAATATTTTTTGTTAATATTTCTAGAAAACAATGAAATTATTTTGTAAACTTGCATATTTTTTTATACATCTGCTTATTTTTTGTATGTTCTTATGCATTTTTTAAGTTGTTAGAGTGTTATTTCACTTAAAATGGTATGTATTTCATTAATGTAATAGGTATTAGAAAAATAAACACAACGATATATGCATATAAAAGAATATTTAATGTGAGCATTCAAAGAATACACTGCAAAATAATATCTATACATTCATACTGGTTAGAAGAATCACAAAATTACTTTTCGGCAGTGTGTATGTCTTCCAAATTTTAAGTTTGAGATATTGCGGTAAGTGTTGTGAAAATATGATGTATAAATAGCCTAAATATCTTCCTTTATTTCTAAATTCTACAAAAGTCTGACTAATTTTTGAATATCTTCGCTAAGTTTACACATATCTGACGATGCTTTATATGATGATGTGTGCATTTTTTATTCACGTCTCCTTGAAAACAGCATTTATGGTAATCTTTCCAAGTGTAAGGTTTTTCATCTGTATAGATTTTTGTATGTTCTGTTAAATTCCATTTACTTAAGAAGTGTTTGTAGCAAATAGAGCACATCTGTAGTAGAAATAAATGGACACAGTTAGGATTCTCTTCAATAATATAGGTAAAAAGCACTTGTTAAAGTGTAGGTAGTAAGACAAATCATTTTGTATTTACTCTAATTACGTTTCATATACGAATTCTAGTATTTCTCATATAAGTACTCACATATGTGTTATTCGTTAACGCTACATTTGCTAGGGATGAATCATTCGGATCATTAATTTCTGAAGTTTGCTGCTGTTTTGGTTCATCTTGTTGAAACATCTGTATAATGAAAGAAATATATATTTAGTAAAGGTTTAATGTATAAATAATCGCTTATTTATTTATTTTTATTAAATACATGCATATTGCAATCAATTTCGTGTACATTTAATATAAATTAAATTTTCTTCATTTATTCATATGATAGTAATTTCTCTGAGGGGTACATATCTGATAATTTTTAGAAAAGTGTGAAACACAAATTATTCTATGATAATAAGTATTGTGGTAAAATTCACATAGCTTGGTTTCGGAAATAGGTTATTTGAAATATGAAATGTTAAAATTAAAGATTGTATTTGTACATGCTATGTATAATCAAAAACTATAAATATATTATTATTTAAAAAAAAAAAAAACTCGATGGACGATAATTCAGATGCAAGATGAAAACATTAAGATCAAGTGCAAGATGAAACATATAATTTGATTAATACTATGGAAGTGCTAACTCAAGATAAACCATGTATACTATATATCATTAAAACTATAAAGATAGTATTTATATTTTAAGCAACTTGATGCACGATAATTCAGAAGTGCGAGATGAAACATCTGATGAATTGATTAAAAATATGAGTAGATTAGTTTAAATACATTAGATGATTATAGCAGTAAGAAATTTCGTGTAGGAGCAATGCGTATATGATGAAAATCGAATGGAATCAATTGACTTCAACTCCTGATCGAAGTTAGTATTTATCTCACGTGTGTAATGTGGAAATATAAAAGGTGAAGAATCAAGTTTGATGTAAATAAATATTGTGGTATTGGTTTAAAAACTAAAAAAGTATTGAATTTTACTGAATTAGAAAGCATAAAATTTGATTAAATAATGTTTTATGTAAAATATTAAGTTTAAATGTGATAAAATTATGAAAATCAGTTTGTAAACTCTCATTTTTATAAGTACTACTATGAAAATATTCTTTTAATATAGAATTTCTGCTTATTGATGAGACTAAAAAATTATATTTTTGTTAATTTTGAATATTTATTGAGTGTATGTAATACTAGGATTAAAATCTTACAAATTCGGTGATAAATTTTTCAAGAAATTGTGGTTTGTAATCCAGAAAAAGGTGTGATTTTAATAAATTTGTAAATATGTTCATTAACTTTTTTAGTTATTTCTCTAACTTGTCATTCATTTGTTAATTTTTGTAACTTTTGCAGAAAAAACATTTGAATTTTCGGTAATCTGTACTATTTTTTTGTTCAACAGTTGATTTTATAGATAATTAGTATTCTTATTCGGCAGTAATTTCACGTATGAAGTTATTAAATATTAAATATCTATTAATTTTCTTTACTGTTTCATATGATAGTAATATTTCTGAGGAACAGGTGTGATAACTACTAGACTTTGATTGACTTATTTTTCTGATAAACGTTTGAAAAGAGTTGTAAGTGTGTAATGATGAAATATCTATATACTATCGAGAGTCGAGATTGAAGTAGATAAGTATTGGAGTAATAGTCAATTCTTCGTTGAATTTCAAGAAATTGTGTGAGAACATGGTTTTTTACATTAAGTTTATGTAATTTCAGTTACAGTTTTTCGACAATCAACCTAAAAATGGATAATTATCATAGTTAAAAGTTATGATGAAAAGATGTGAGCAATATTAATGTTAAAAAGTTCGTCTAATGTTTGCTCTTATGTTGTGAAAATTTCGAATAGTTTGGTTTGAAATATGAAATGTTTGTAAAAATTAAACTTTGTATTCGTGTATGTTTCGCATTATTAAATTGTAAAGATAATATTCATATTTGGAAAATCTTGTTGGGTGTTTTAATAATTTTTTGATAAGTAGATAAAAACAGATGTTAAAATTCTGTGTTATTAAAATATACAGGATCAAGAATAAAGTTTGATGAAAATAAGTATTGTAAAAATTCAGAAATTTTGAAGTGTAAGATGAATCATGTCCTAATTTGATTAATTATATGGGTAGAGTAGTTTTAATATGTCAAGTGTCTAAAGCAGCAAGAAACGATTTTTTAGGTTTTCTAGAATAATAATAATAATAAAAATAAAAGTATACTTTTGTTGTAAGATTTCGAATGCAGTCAAGACGTGAAAAATATAAGTATGAACCCTTTGTAAAGACATTCAAACTTTTTAAAAAGTTTAAGTTTAGTAATATACTGTAACAATATATGTAAGCAAATGTATTTCAAAGTTGAAAATTTGTGTAAAAAATTGTCTTTTCTTGAAAATTGATATTTATTTTTGTTTAATTAATGATACTTATTACATTTTTGTTGTTAAAAATTAAAATATACGTTTAATTCTTCTGTTAAAATTGATATATCCGTGTTGGAGGTGAGAAAAAATAGTGTAAAACTAATAAAATTTGTTTAAAATTGTCTTTTTATTCTTAAAATTAATATTTTCTATTGTTTAGAATATATACTTTTGAGGAATGTATAACCGGAAAATGTTAAAAAATCTTAGAAAATTGGTGTTAAAAATATTAAATACAGTTGCTTCAATGATATCTTTTCGATATGTAAAGTGATTGTAGCATTTAGAAATGTACTTCTGAAGAATGTATAATCGGAAAATGTTAGAAAATCTTAGAAAATTGGTGTTAAAAATATTAAATACAGTTGCTTCAATGATTTCAAAAACAAACTCTGTTAAAAAATTCTGTATGATTTCAAGTGAAAATAATCTGAACCTGAATACATGGTATTTAAAATACAAAATTCACGATTATGAACTAATGTTGAAAACATGGGTAACATTAAATATACAGCTAATATTTAATTATAGATTAGAAAATTCTTAAATTGTATCCATATTTATTAAATATAGTATTGAATACAGTGAATAAGTGAAATATGTGAATAAGTATTGATATTTCTAGGTTGCTTTTGAAAATACTAGTGTAAAATTATTCAAATTCGTCTTTTCTTTAAAATTGATATTTATTTTTGTTAAATTAATGATACTTGTTAAGTTTTTGTTGTTAAAATTAAAATATACGTTTAATTCTTCTGTTAGAAATCTATATTTCCAAGTTGCAGTTCAAAAGACTATTGTAAAACTAATCAAATTCGCTTAAATTCACCTTTTCCCTTTAAAAAATAATATTTTTATTATTTTGTTTAATTAATTATACTGATTATGTCTTCTAAAATTCAAATTTTGGGATATTGCGGTAATTGTTATGAAATTGGAGTGCATAAAATGTCTCTTTTTTTCTCCCAGACTTCTAAATATACAAGAATGAGAGGTCATTGCATTGTCCATTTCCCTACCTGTGGTAAAAAATTGGGGGAGATGGGGGTGAAAAGGCATGGTGAGGGACTTCGGAGGAATAAGTTTTGGTTTCAATATGACGTCACAAGAAGCAGGTGTTGTTTTCATATTTGTGTGTGCGTTGAATATTTACTGAAATGTGTTCGTTTATGCATTAAAATTCTACTTAGTTAGTATATAAAAGTATGATGAAATTTCCATTTAGAGTAAAAGTTAACCAAATTCGTTTAATTCGTCTTTTTTCGTTAAAAAATCATTAGTTTCCTTTGTTAATTGTTCAATTATCGAAATTCTTTGAGGTAACGACTGTTCAAAAACTAAAAAATATGTTTAAATTTCTATTTTAAGTTGTGTATCCTGATTTTATATATATATAAAAAAAAATAAATAAATATGAAGAAATCAGTTTAAAATTTAATATTTTCCGTTGTTTTGCTTAATTATTAATGTTCGTGAAGGAAATGGTTGTCCAAAACTCGAATGCATGCTTAAATTTCTTTCTATCAAATTGATATTCTGAAGTTTGAGTTGAAAAAATCGTAAGAAATCAGTCTTTTTCTATAAAACTTGATATTTTCATTTGTTTTTTACTTAATTATCGATACTCATTAAGATTATAGCTGTTGAAAAACTAGAATGCATGTTTAACTTTCAACTTGTAAGTCGATACACTGATGTTGCAGTTGATAAAAATCGTAAGAAATCAGTCTTTTTCTATAAAACTTGATATTTTCCATTGTTTTTTACTTAATTAACGATACTCATAAGGGTTATAGCAGTTGAAAAACTAGGATGTACGTTTAACTTTCAACTTTTAAGTCGTTACATTGATCATATAGTTGATAAAAATCATAAGAAATCAGTCTTTTTCTATAAAACTTGATATTTTCTATTGTTTTTATTTAATTAATACTACTCATTAAGATGTCTATCAAGCAAAATTCAAATATATGTTTAACTTTCTTGTGTTAAATTGATAATCTCATCTTGTAGTTGAAGAAATCTAAATAAAATGGTTACAACTGCGATTTTAATTGTTTCGCTTAATTAATAATACTCATTAAAATTACGATTGTTCAAAATTCAAATATAAATTTAATCTTCATCTTATAGTATGATTTAGAGCGGCGGCACCGCAGGCGGGACGGTTGCTGCGGCACGGTCCCGCCGTCCCGCCGCCGGCTGAGCTTAAACTGTCCTTTTCCTACTACTTATACATGAAAACTAATGAAATAAATGCGCAAGCAGTAAAAATATTAAATAAAAGGGTTAAAATATAAGTAATTTGATACAGATTCCTGTTGCCTGACATGGTTGTAAACATCACCCTTTTTCTACGAATTTACCATTAGATGTAAAGAAAATGAACAAAAATAAACGAAATCAATGAAAGAATGCAATGCAACTCGCGAAAAAATTAATACTGAGTATGCCGGAATAGTAGATGTTCCAATTAACAAACTTTAACCACTTCGCTACGAGAGCCCCTTGCTTATTTTTCAACCTTTTATTACCGGGCTTTCAAAAGAAAAAAAAATTCTGTAATTGGATCGCAAAAAAGTTCTGATTAAATAAGATAAACTTTACAATAAAAAATAACTGGTGACAGTAATGAGGGATTCTCAGCAGCTTAGGGAGCTCGAGCACGTACAGGTACACCGATCACTCATCACGAAGGGGTCAAACGAAAAATCCCTAAGTTTTGTGAATTCGCAATGAAAAATCTATCTTAAACTTTTCAGAACAATGCCTGAAATTCTGGAAAGAAGAAAATAATAATAATAATAATAATAATAATAATAATAATAATAATAATATATAAATTGAAAACAGACTGGTTCCATTTTCCTTCAAAATTTCCAAATATCCTCCCAAAATTCTGGTTTTATTTCCCAAAATTCTGATTTATTCCCATCCCTCGAAAATTTGCGGCTCTTTGTTACACTATGCGTTCGGAGGAAAAAAAAAAATGATATCAAACATAATTGAGATCCCTTAAAAATTCTCGAATTTGAATCCATGAATCAATTGAAATCTATGTTTTCAGAACATTAGTAAAGAGTAAAAACGTCTGACACAATTCTCGATAAATAATCTTTCATTTGAAAACAAAATCTAAATAAAAGCTCTTTTCATTCATTGCTTAAAAAAGTTATTACGGCTTAATTAAAAGGTTTCTTAATGCACAAGAAACCCTTCACTTAATACTTTAAATGCATAAGAACACAAAGTGGGAGAAGAAAGACAGCCCTACTTATTGAATCGACTCCTGAAACAGAAGATTTAAGGCGGAAAATACATTTAGTAAATACAGTTTTATTTAACTTACTAAGTACGTAATATATTTACATATGCATAAAATGCACTTTTTTGGAATGCACTTTTTTGCACATTTTGAACCACGCACGCGCTTCTACTAAATTTTACCATAACAACATACGTAGATTTTGAAATAAAATGGCAGTTTTTATATGCCATTGTTTGTGTGCGACGCATAAATACACGGTAATTCTATCTTTGTCCGAATTAAAGTTACATTTATTTATTTTAAATGGAGCCCCCGTGCTCAGTTTCTGTAGAGGAAAAATATTAAATATTATATTTAAGGTTTTGTTTTTATCGAAAACGTACATGCTGGTCTAATTTTGGCTTTTAAATACCAAATTACCCATCAGGGCAAGGCTTTTATCTATGCCAAAAAACAGCCGGCCGGCTTTTATTAATTTATTAGTAAAAAAAAAAAAAAAAAAATGCAGCTAAATTATACAGAATTTGCATTAATATATCTTTAATGCACTCATAAATATTTTCTTCAAAAATTTTTTTAATTTCTATTAAATTTTATCAAAAAACAAGTTTTTTTTTTTTTTTAAGTTTCTAGAAGGCAATAATGAAGGCATACGCGACAGGATAAAAAACGTACATATTGAGAAGAATACATTAAAATTAGACTTCAAAGTAATGTTTTGAAATTCTATATTAAATAGCTTTGCATAGTATGCTATTTTAAAGATTATATTTAAACAATGACAATGTGACGAAATGCCACCCATAAAAAAGGAAACATTCTTATATATTACTACCTACTTTTAAAATGAATTTTAATTAAATCCATTTACACGTATTTAATAAATGGAACACTCTAACAGAAAACATCAATATTTAGTTAGTTATTAGTATTCAGGTGATTAGTAAAAATGATACACCTAAAAAGTTTTTGTCTTTTCTGCAACTAAATGATTACATAACCTATTCCAGATAAGTCCGTAGGAAGAGATTAAACTTTAGGTGATCGACTTTGAAAGATATCATCCTATTTGAAGAAGTTTTAGTACATGTAAGTGTATAAAAACAAGAGAACTATAAACGACGTTCTTGCAATAAACGTTGTTGCATTAAAGTTCTAAAAAGCTTATTGCTACCGAAAATAGTTATTCATACAGATGTTATCCATTACATTATTTTTAATAGTGAGAAAAAATATTTTAATTAAATGACTTTGTGAATGATTTAAATGTTTAAGAGAAACAAATAAGCAGCAAACTCAGCGTAAACAGAATATATTTAGAAATTCTGTTATGAAAGTAAAAATTTCAATGTTCTTGGGATAAAATACTTCATAATTATACCTGTGAAATAGGATTTTTGCTTCAAAAAAATTTCTAAAAATTTTTTCTAAAAATGTTCTAAAATTTTACAGCATGTTTTTTTTTTTTTTTTTTTTTTAAGTATAATAAAACATACTAAGACAGAATTGCAAGATACAAGAATGAAATTAGCTTTTAAATAGAATTCCGTCTTAATAGATATAACTGTAAAATAATCGTACCCCAGAAACAATAATATTTTTAAGTTTAAGCCTTCGTTTGTCGTAACTTTAGGACTCCCAGTTTAGAGACAATGCCTCTGCCTCTGATAGGCGCCCGTTTGACAAGCGTAATTAACAATTAATTAAAACAAATCTAAAAACTCTTAAAGTGATCAGTAATATTCTTTAGAATGGATAAAGAAAGCATATTTCAAATTTGAATGAAAAAATTTCGCTTATTATACTCAAAGTAAATAACACTGCGTGCTCTAGTGAGAGAGAAGAATGGAAATAATTATGCTGTGCCTGTCAGGCTTATTGTGACTGGGGGAGGTTTAATATAGGATTCCGCAAAAATACAGACGACGTACTTATGGGGTTTAATGTATCTTTATATCCCAATTTAGAAGTCACTGTCCCGATTTTTTTTTCTTTTTGTCGCCACGCCCCGCATTTGCTGACACTATACCTGGCAACATTATACCTGACTGACCAACACCCTTAAAATTCGTCTGACAGACTTTTGACTCTTTCTGTATTAGAATGGCTCAGAAGAAAGTTTCATAATGGCCAAGAACACGCTCGTTTAATTCATCAAAGAAACACTTTCGGTGAAACTTAAAGCCAGTCTCTTTTGTGTGCGGCAATAATACTATGCAAAAAATGGAGGGAAACCACCTGAGCATTCAGCCGGCAAATAAAAATAAAATGAAATAATGCCTTTTGCAGAGAGAGATTAATTTTCCAGAATCGAGGTCAATAGTCAACTGTGGGAGGAAACGGTACAAAAGGGTGCACAGATTATTTAACGCATTTCTATTTGTTTGGCAACAACAGCCGAAACAATTCCCTTTTTTTTTATCGCTCGCATAAAAAAAAAAAGGGTTGATAACGTAAGCGCTATTATCGCTTACATGCAATCTTATGTAAATTCAATTAAAGCTCAAAGAGAGTCGTAAAATCCAGATTTTATTTAAATAGGTTATATGATTTATGACACTTTTTTTTTGTTTTGTTTTGTTTTTTGACCGATTACATTGACTAAAAAGAAAAATAATGCAGGAGTGGAAAATATGGAAAGAGTTCAGAACATTTCCTGCAATTGAGTACCCCTATTTTCAAATAACAATCTTCTAATTTTTAGTATCTGTATGATAAAATCTTGATCAATTATAATAAATTAGCATACTTCCGATATACATATTGGTATATTAGAAATTCGAATTCCTAATTAAAATATAAATAATATTGAACTCATAAAACATTAAAAAACTAATTAATATATTTAAGAAATTTTTTTCCAATAAATTTATATTTCCTTTTTTGGTGACATCGCATTTCATACAAAGCAAAATTAATATGATGATAAAAGACACGCTAAAGTATCTTTATTATTGCAAATGTTGTGAATGAAAGTTCGTTCAGTTTGTTGGGAGACACGTGTGTTTATGATTAAATAAATGGATTGCGATGTTGGTTTCTCGTACAAAAAAAAAAAAAAAAAAAAAAAAAAAAAAAAAAAAAAAAAGTTCTTGACTACATTATTTTTTCTGAAAGATAATTCCAAAACCTCTGGAACATGTTGCGTGATTCCAACATCTAAAAATAACCACTTGCTCCAGAAGCTCCTTTCTGAGGCATTAAAAAATTTTCCTTGGTAAATTACAAGAAGCAAGGAATTTATTCTTGCTAAGTTGCCACCATTTGAAAGAATTATTTCTTAACTTTAATCTCTTCCTAACAAATGCACACAATAGGAATGTAATATTTTACTTCTAATTCTTTCAAAATTCCTTTTGGTTTATATATTAAAGTAAAAATATTGATTTTAATTTAAAGAAAAAGCCAAGAAGTTGAAAGTTTTATTAATTAAAAATTTTTTTTTAAGAGTATCCTGTTCTTAAATAATAACTCAAAAGCATAAGTTTTAAGTGTATGCGAGCATTTGTGAAGAAAGGTGGCAACATCAATTTAACTAAATATAAGTTTAGTATTCAGAAAAATGATCCAGGTAAAAGTTGGGTCCTCCGTGGATTTTCTTCACAAATCTTTATTTAATAAAAGAGGTCTTTACAGTAAATTGATTAAAAAAAAAAAAAAAAAAAAAAAAAAAAAAAAAAAGAGCTCTTTACTCTATAAGAGCAATTGCTCTTTCCCGCATCTGCTTCAGCTTCTTAAATCAATGTTTGAGTGAGGAAGAAAGAAGGATTATGAATTAAATGTGTACTTTTTAAACTAAACAAAATTAACCAGAAAGGAAAACTTGATCAAAAGAACTGACAAAAGTACCATAAATCTATATAATAAAGGCCAAACGTATCTGTGCGTAACGCATACGTCATGTTTTGAATGGCAACACTTTCCGGTGAAATTTCGGTTTTGCAATTTTCGTTTTTGTAAACTTTTAAACTTCTAGACATTGCACGTTTTCAATCTTTATACCATCGTTTAAAGAAAAAAATGCACTTTTAAAAACCGTTTGTTAGAAAACTGTATCTCAATTTGTTTTTAAGATATTAATTTTTTTGTAAGTTTTTGGTTCAATTTCTCTAATGGTGGCAACTTGAGTATCGCATTTATGTGGGAAAGAGAGGAAAAATAGCCATGGAGGAAGAATATACTGGAGGTGAACTATAATGATTTGGGTGATGCCAAAAATGCAACCCTACATTAAGTCACATTAAGTCCAAACAAAACCACGTGCTTTGATTCGCCTATCAATTCAAACCAGTTAAAACCTGTATTTGATTGCTCTTGTTTTTTATCGTCGAATTTTTTATTAGACACCGAATTAAAATTTCGTAAACAATGAAGTTTGTGCGATAATTGGCTGTAATACTCGATCAATAAATACAAATTTATCGCTTCACAGATAAAAATTTCTTTATTTAATTATAGTATGTCTTTTAAATATCAAAATAGAAAATCTTTTAATATTTTGCTTGAAAAGATAACATTATTTTGTTAATATCTGAAAAATCATTTGCAGTCAGAAATCTGTATTTTAGATTAATATTTATTACTTATGTTTTCATACATGATTTTAAAAAAATGTTTTCATTATTATATTTTAAATATTATTTAAATGCAATTATTAATATGTAACAAAACAAATTTCTTTTTAACAAAAATAAAGATGTTTAAGTAAATTAGCAGCGATTGACGTAGGCAAAATGGAGATCTATTTAAAAATTTCATTCCATAAAAGAGAATATTTATTAATTATTTTGAAATATTTGAATTATTTATGCGTATTGTTATTTGCAAATAGAGTTCATCAGACTGGAAAAGTTTAGCTGCAAGACTGAAATTATTATCAATAAATGCTTGGTTCACATTTGAATAGTTGCTTTTGATCTTACGATACAAAATTTTATTTTCACAAAATTCTTATATTCATCGCCTATCATGGAGGATGAAGACACTGATCAACATTAGCTCTATATTTAAAAATTTAAGCACTCTGCATTTTGATTTAAAAAAAAAAATCCATATCTGTATTGCTCTCTATAGTAAAAAAGCAGTTACCTTATTATATATATATCAGCCTTTGACTTCTAGTAAATTGTTTTAAAATTCTTGAATTAAATATATAGAGTAGATGTGCCAGTAATGGGCCACCTCGCACTTTTTGGTTTATAAAAAAATAATAAATAATAGTTAAGCTTTTATTATTTTTTTCTGAACTCTACCTTATATGCTTTATAAGCTGGATTAATTTTTTACACTTTTCGTCAAAACAATTAGGAAGCAGAAAATAAAGTTTCACAGTTTTTCTGTTTTTCACTGAAAATCTTAATGAACATGCTAAGAGCAGACTTTACTTACAAAGTTTATATCTTTTTTATTTTTCCGTAAAAGTTGAATGTTTTTGTTTGGTTAGCAATATAAAACATTGAATTTAATATATCAATGGCGATTTACAAAATTTTATTTATTTTTAAGATTTTAGGAGGGGTGGCCCATTACTGGATTGCTTATTTCGTGATTTTCCAGTAATGGACCACCCAAGTGACCAATGCAAAAAGTGTCATTTCAGTAGAGATAAAATATTTTGATTTAACTAAAAAGCTAAATAATCAAATTTAATACTTAAATTTTACCTATTAGAATGTAATAAAGGCAATTTCTTTATAAATAGTTGTTTTAAAAAGTCATCCAAAATTGGTACAAAACACAAGCAGAACATTTGACAAAATCTAGATGTGCCGTTACAAAAGAAGTTGTTTTAAGTTGGTTCAGAAATGTAAAATCATATTTGGAAAAAGATATTATTAATATTTTCTTCCGCATTCTAAAGCATACAGAGAGAATTTTCAATAAGGTTAAAACAAGGTTTCTTTTGTGCTCTTAAAACAAGGAAAATTTTGGGATCAAAATCAGTTAAAGATGTGTATTATGTAGTACCAAATAACGAAAAAGAACAAATCACTGTTATGGGATGTTTTTCAGCAACTAATGAGATTGCTCCATTGGTGATAATATATCCATATAAGCATCTCTGAAGGTAAATTGTGGAATCAATCTGTGCCAAAATGATGGGCTATATGATTATCTGAAAATGGTTGGATAATGAAAGAACATTTATCATTTTAAATGCATTCTAAAATTCAATATTGAATAGTTTGGACTATCGGAAAGGGGTGATAAAATTTAAGATCTGTTATTTATATTTCACAGTTGCACAGCACATCATTTAGATAATGGTATGAATGAAGATTGGAGACTTTTTTTAATGCCTTATTTTATCTAAACTTGATTTCAGTAAAACATTGTATTTATCTTAAAACTCCTTTAAATTTAAATATTTTGTTTTATATCTTTACAATATAAATCCTTTAATGTTAGTTAATAATGAACAGTTAATAATATCATTAATATTTTGTTTTATATCCACATTATAAATCCTTGATTATAATAAATTCATAACTTAAATTTAAATATTTTGTTTTATATTTTTATATTATAAATTCTTTAATGTAATGAATTTCTAACTTAAGTTTTAATATTTTGTTTTATGAGTATGCTTTCATTAAGTTCTGGAGCAAAATATAATTGAAACAAGTTGGAAATTGCACGTGAAGCGTAGCAAATGAGGTGCGTTCGTACGATAACGAAGTTTAAAACATATACAGATCTTCTTGATATAGTAGACAATACTTCGGATACAGTACAGTGGTTGAACTCTTTGTATTCTTATAAACATACAGGAATTTTCATTGCACCTCAGCAACGCATATCATATTCATAAAATGTGGCAGAGTTTAATAATTAAAACATGTCCCAAACAATGTTTCCCCGTATATAATTATGTAGTGTGGCTCTGTAATTTGATAATAAATATTCTTTGCATCTCAGATTGTACAGAATTTTTATTTTAGTATATATATATGTCATAGGTTCATATCAATTTTATTATGTTCGAATGAGTGTAACACCATTAAAATGCATTTGCAACTTTTTCCTCCATTGACTGTAATGTAACGGAATACTTTTGATAGTCCCTGTAATTGATCTATGCATCTGATTATCATAAGATCTGAAATGACTCGACAAAATTATGTAATAATTATGTATTTTAAATTTCAAACTATTCAGTTGGATAGTTTTTGCGTTGTTATACGCAGACAGACAGACGAACAGACTAACGGACAGACAGACGGACAGGCAGAGGGACAGCCGGATGGACTGAACGACAACTATAGGTGCTACATATTTACATAATTACGAATGCACCTAAAAACACTTATCTGTTATTTTTTGTAGGGTGGCCCATTACTGGAACATAGGCGGTCCATTACTGGAACATAGGTGGTCCATTACTGGGCTTTTAAGTGTTTAGACATATTTCTATTATTTAAAATTAAATTTATATTTTTATTGGGAAATGTAACTGTGGGATTAGTTAAATATTGTTGAAAGATTAATATAATATGAAAAAAATTGGAATACAATAATTATAACTATTAATAAAAAAATATTTTTTAGAGAAATTCCTTAAGGTGGCCCATTACTGGCACATCTACCCTATATATATATATATATATATTCATCTTGATTTTTTTTTATCCCTGAATTATTTTTTTAGAATAAATCTATTTGTGATATCGAAACCCTGTATTTATGCTTCATTTTTCGCATTTAAATGCGATTAATCTTAAAAGATAATCTAATAATTTTAAAAACATAAGAATCGAAATTTTTATTGCGTGAAAATCAGCTCATTTATTTTACAGCTCTCAAATTTTATTATGCTTTATATCTGTTGTTTTTAGGTGCTTTCGTAATTATGTAAATACGTAGCACCTATAGTTGTCGTTCAGTCCATCCGTCTGTCTGTCCATTTGCATATAAGAACGCAAAAACTACCCAATCGAATCGTTTGAAGTTTAAAATACATAATTTTGTCAAGTTATTTTAAATTTAAGATAGATCAATTATGCATAGATGAATTACAGGGACAATCAAAAGTATCCCGTTACATTACGGTCAAGGGGGGGGGGGGGGAGTTTCAAATGCATTTTAATCATTTGAAATTTAAAACAAATAATTATTACATAATTTTGTCGTGTCATTTTAAATTTTATAGAAATTGGATGCATAAATCAATTACAGGAACAATAAAAAATATTCCATGACATTACGGACAATGTGAAAAAAAGTTTCAAATGCATTTTAATGGTGTTAAACTAATTCAAACATAATAAAACTGACATGAACCTATGAAGTATATATATACTAAAATATACATTCTGTACAATCTGTGATGCAAAGAATATTTGTTTTTAAATTACAGGAGCACACAAAAGTATTCCATTACATAAAGCTATACGGAGAAACATTGTTTGTGGGGCGTGTTTTAATTACATTAAACTATTTAGCATTTTATGAATATGATATACTTTGCTGAGGTGTAATAAAAATTACTTCCTGTATATTTACAGGAACATTTCTACTACTATAATGTAACCGAAGTACTGTCTACTATAACAGCAAGATCTGAATATTTTTAAAACTTCGTTATCGTACGAACGCACCTCATTTGTTACGCTTCACGTGTAATTTCCCACTTGTTTATTGTTTCTCAAAATTTTTTTATTGATAATGCTGTTATTTTGAAGAAGTAAAATTTTTATATATGTCAAAAATTGTTCTTATTAATGTAAGGCATGACTATATGCTAACAATATTTGTTTTAAAACATGTTTTGGAATTTTTTAATAACGTTGTAAGTGTTAAAATAAGCTCTGTTTCAGGCGGAATACTGTTTATGTGTCGGTTTCGAATTCAAATATTAGAGGTTCAGATCGATAAAAAACATTTATGTTGGATTCCGATTTGAATAGAATTTTCGTGTTCAGGTAAAATACAACCCGACCCATTCAAGGATCTAGTCTCGCTGCAAATTTAACATATATTTTTATTTGTGCAGCTTTAAGCGTTGAGCAAATAAGCAAAATTATAATATCATTTTTTTTATAATGTTGCAATATTATAATTTTTCAACATTACAATTAAGCAACATTATCATTTTAAACACTCTTACTTTCCTTTGCGTGAAATTTTATATCATCACGAAAAATATTGAAAAAGCCCGGTTTTAAACTATATTGAGCTACACTCTTCACATTTTGAATATGCCTATACAGGGTGTTTCAAAGATCAGCATCAGAAATGTAAAGGCAATTAGCGGGAACATTAATGAGCAGATTTGTAAAGGAATGTGGGTGCGGAAATGTAGCGTTGAGGAGAATCAGTGAATAATTTGTCTATTTCTCTATAATTTAGTAACATATTTTGGTCGCTAAAAGCTCCCAACCATATATCATTATCCCCATAAACGGAATTCTTTTGTGAGTCTCTTTAAATAAATAATAAATGTTTAGCAAACCCCATATTCTACAAAATGCTTGTTATACTGCCGTTTATAAATGCATATCGATTTCTTTATGTTTTAAATGGTCTAACGTCATTGAAATGAACTTGAAACGATTTTTCCCATTGACCATAATGTAATAGAATACTTTAGACTGTCTATGCAAATGAACTTTAAATTCTACACATTTCCTTTTCAATAGCGATCACGGTGTAGTACACGTCAATAACATATAAAAAATGCTACGAGCATCAGAGTTTATTTACAAGAGTTAAAACTCGGCCACACAAACCGGAGTCATAAACATTTTTCATCTACGTTATAAAGTATTAAACAGTAAAAAAAAAAAAAAAATCCTGCGTTAAGCATAGATTATAAAACGCTATCCAAATTTCCTTAATTCTTTAACAAAACTTCGTTATTCAGGGAAATATGTGTTACTGCCCATAACCAAATATGTATTCGAATACTTTTGAACAGCTCTGTATTTGATTTGTCGGTTGATATATATACTATATCATGGAGAGATTTAGTTTAGCAAAAAAAGCCTAGCTGGATGAAATTTTTCTTTTGGCAGTTTATACGAATAGATGTAAAACATACTTCAATACTTTTGTTCAGCCCTGCAGTTTACCTAGTACCTTTATTACACGAAAGTGTTTTGCTAAGATTAATTATATAAAAAAATAAATAAAAATGTTAATCAAACAACAATACTCTTTAAACTATTTAAATCATATTTCCAGAAATTATCATCCTTAAACAAACCTGTATCCAGTTCTTTGCGTGACCCTGTATATCATTTAATCTATTCTACAAACATTTCACGATAAACTAAATGCGATTCGACGTAAAAATGCAAAACTTTTTTAAAAACAAACCTTTAAGTAAATTACACTCAGATTCAGTAACTTTTCCGAGTTCGTTTGAGTCACCCTGTATATCTTAATTGTGTAACTATTATAGCATTTATGCACACCATATAATGTGAATACATTTAGTGACACTTAAAAGCGCATATCATAATTAAAAATGCATTTCATCCATGGAACAGTTACCATTCGTAATATACAGTACTTCGAATAGAATATGCTTTTTGTAGTCTTTTGTGTGTCCCTGTAAATGCTATGCACTTCGTATTATGCGTGAAATAACTCATATTAAGTCTCAGCGAAGTATATCAATTTGATTACACATGACACCGTTTGGCATCGTTAAAATATGTCGCAAAAAATTTCCTCCTTTATTATCATGCATTAGAATTATTTTGTGTGGCCCTGTAAATGAATAACTATTCTTTTAGCTGCATATTTTAGTGTGCTTTTCGTAGATGCAAATAAATGTGAATACGTTTGTCCGACCGCAACATCTTTAAAATTAATTTGGAACGATTTTTCCCCATTGGCCCTAATATAATCGAAAATTTTTGACTGTCCCTGTAAATAAACTAACCGTGGTAGAAACTTCATTTTTAATAGGGTTCGTGCGTGTGTAAACTTCAATAACATGGTAAAATTTCTTTGCATTCCGAGTATATTTACGAGAGTTAGAGCGCGGACAGACGGACAGACAAACCGAATGCATAAACATTTTTCAATTTTGTTGAAAAGTGTTAATAAAAATTACTGTAAAAAGAAAACTTTTAATAATACAATTTTTAGTTCGTATCAAACGTTTTCAATTTCTTATTTAATTTTAATTTGAAATTTAATAATAATAATGACATTTAATAATAGAAATTTCCCAATTTCAATTATTTTAAAAGTAAACATTTCTTTTAATAAATAATAATAGAACAAAGACCATTTTAAAAATTTCCTATTTCTTCTTAAAAAATGCTACAGCTGTAATTCATTTCTTTCAATTCGTCTTATTAATACAAAAACCCTTCCTTTTTTGGAAGCTTTCCAATTTTACACGTGCTTTTGTTTGGTACACTAAAATTTGAGCGATAAATGGATTCACATTGCAAACCTTTTTTAAGGCTTAGTTCACCTCCACCTATCTTCTTCCTCCATGAAAAATAGCCATAGAGTAAAAAAGAAAAAAAACAGAGATGCAGTTTAGTGGATGGAGGTGATGCCAAAAGTGTAACTCTAAAATTCGCTGCATTGCACCAAACACAACCGCGTGCTTTCACAAAAAAGAAAAACTTTTAGCGATGCAATTTTAATTCATAATACAATGAAATGCTATTTTATAATGCTAAAATATAATCATATCCTTTTCATTTAGAGAAAAAATGATGTTAAAGAATTCGGTCTCTGTTCCACGTGATTGTTTTGTTTGGGCCAAGTGAGAGACTTAAATTGGAAGAATAACGCCCATCAAACCGTTTTAATCGCATACTGCACTTTCATCTATCTCTTTTCTCCATGGAAAATAACAGATCACTGTATATTTTAGTTGTCATTTTTTCATAGCAACTGAAAATATAGTAATTAAAAACCTGTTATGTCAATATATCGTCAGCTATAAAACCCGGTGAATGTTGTTGGTTTTATTTCGTTTTTATCTATGAATTTAATGACTTTTAGTTGGTTGTCAACTTACTTTACAAAAGATACATCAATTAACTTTTACAAAAATGTATTTTAAAGAATATCTGGGTGTCATATTTTCTTAGTTGTTTTTAAAAACTGAGAATGAAATTTTATTCTTTGGCGAAATCTTTGGCTAATAACTTCTATCTTGCGTCTAATACGGAAGTACCGATATTTTTTAAAGCTGTATATGATTACATAAATAATATGCTTCATATAAAACTGCTGTTTGGAATTAGTTGGCAGTTTAAAAAGCCCATTACGCAGACAAAAATTATTAGACCTTTCCAGTTTTAAATTAAAAAAAAAAAAAGTTTTTCACCTTTACTTTGTGACCCGGAGACCCCGGGTTCGGTGTACTAGTAAATATTTAATCTAGATTCGTGGACGTACATTTAATCTTTCGTTATAAAATTTTATTTTTTATAAAATATAATAAATTAGGGGGGGAGGGAGGAAATCACTACCACATACAGACAATAGGCAACATAAACCCACTATTAGAGACTACGCATTTGAAATTGTGGTAATCACAGAGTAATGCATAACTTTTCTGAACTTTAATTTAACATCATGAGCTGAATTTAACATCATTCACTGCAGCTGTATGCCTATTTGATATGTCAATTTACAAAGGAAAATAACATCAAGAGTCGAGTCAGTCCATCATAAAAAGAAATTATTGGCGGCTTAAATCACGTTTCAGGGTCGTATGCATGTTCCGAAATATAATTTACGATAGCTCATTTACGCACCGAAACGCTAGAAAGACAGATTTATTACAATGCAGAACCATATCATCCCACATACGTTTTTCTTTTATATACAGCATTTTATTAGCTTAATTTATTACAGCATATGATGTACTCCAGCTAGCTAGCAACAGTCCATTTCTATCCGACGTTAACTACTCACACACGATTATAACAAGTTGGAAATTAAACGTGAAGCGTAGCAAATGAGGTGCGTTTGTACGATAACAAAGTTTTAAAAATATCACTCTCATATATTAATCTCATAAAATTGTAAATAATTAATTACAATTAAGATGCGCTCCGAACAATGTTCTCTCTATACCATTATGTAAAGGAATACTTTTGTGTAGCCTTGTTCTTGTAAATCAATAATAAATGTTCTTTGCACCACAGATTATGCAAAATGTATATTGTAATATGTACTTGATAGATACATATCAATTTTATTATTTACGAATCAGTGTTAACACCACTGAAATGCATTTGAAACATTTTTCCCCATTCACCGTAATGTAATGGAATACTTTTGATTGTCCCTGTAATTAAACTATGCATCCGATTTTGATAAAATTTGAAATGACTCGAAAAAATTATGTTATAATTATGTATTTTAAATTTCAAACGATTAAAATGCATTTGAAATTTTTTCTCCATTGATCTAATGTAATGGAATACTTTTGATTAACCCTGTAATTGATCTATGCTTCCAATTTTCATAAGATTTGAAATGATCGACAAAATTATGTGATAATTATATATTTTAATTTTCAAACGATTCGGTTGGGTAGTTTTTCGTTGTTATATGCGGACGGACGGATTGAGCGACAACTATAGGTGCTACGTGTTTACATAATTACGAACGCACCTAAAAAAAATAGGTGTACAATTATTAAACTAATTATAACTAATGATTTAAAACCATGTTATCAAATCGTAATACAACTACTGAATTAAAAAATATATACATTAAAAATTTTTAACAAGAACTATAGGATGTAATAAATAAAGCACCGGAAACGCTTTATAACATAAACTAAAAAGGACGTGACAATTATTCTTTATAACAAGTTTCTTTACAACATGCGATTTGCACAAAACAAAAGATTGATTTATTTAAATACTTTGATTTAAAAGGACTCGCATTGAACGAATTCTATTATATAGTATACTAATTTAAATTGCTAAAAATTATAAATTAAAATTTTAAAAACAGTAAACATAGGTTTTTTCGATTGTTAAAATGTTTCGACTCAATCTGAGTCATTTTCAAAACAAAAAAAAATGAAAATATTCTAAGATTGTCTGGTTTATGAAACATTATTATTCAATTTTCACGTACTATTTCACATTTTGCTTGTTCTATTATTATTATTGTACTTAGATGTAGGGATGCAACGGATATCCGGCCAATATCCGATTATCCGGCATATCCGGCTGATTTTTCAATATCCGAAATATCATCGGATATCCGAATCACAGTCACCGGATATCCGACTTTGTCACCGACAGATCCGATTGGATATCCGGCAGAATGCAACAAACCGAAAATATATTAATAACAGTAATCGTTTGATCCCAAACAATGCGAAAAACTTTTGTTTATAATGCAAAAGATGATATATTATTATAAGTTCCCTATCGATGAATAAAAGGTAATTCTCAAAAGTTTAAAGAATTGCCAGCTTTCCAACTACAGTCGAGCCTCGATTTAACGTACTTTGATTTAGCGAATTCTCCGATTTAACGAATATTTTCTCTGTCCCGACAAAAAGGATGCTAAAATGCTCTGATTTAACAAATTTTTAGCTTTGATTTAACGCACAAGAATCGCTGAAAAAAAATTCACATTCGCAGATAAAATTAAAACTTTTAATCTTTCATATCTAAATCCAAATGTTATATATTTTTTCTCATTTCTGGGTGGATTCAAAAGACAGTCTTTTCCCTTTTTCAACTAGAAACATGACAAAGATGCAGACAAGTAGCTAAGTACCTGCAGTATTGACAGATAGAGAATAAAATTTCTAAAAGTAGTCAAAATGATGAAGAAACGGAAATTCAATTAAAAAATGTGATATTCCAAGAATCAATTTGCAGCTTGAACACTTTAAAAAATTATTTTTTGTCTCACGAGGTTAATGGTGTTGTTCTTACGGTGTTAGAAAATATCGACAAAAACTTTATAAATTCGAAACAAAGAACTATCAAGGATTTTTTTCCAAAGTGCCAATAAGTATGTATGTATGATGTATTAAATTTCAAAAGCAAATAACATTAAGAAATGTAGATAATTTAAAAGTTGATCTCCTAACTTACAATTTTTAAGCTCGTAGTAAACAAATATAATTTTTTTTAATCTGCATATCTAAGGGTATTTTGTACTGATATTTTTATGCCATACTCTTTACAAAAATTAATATTCGATTTAACGAATTGCTTCGATTTAACGAACAGATTTGTTGGTCCCAATCAATTCGTTATATCGAGGTTCGACTGTATTTATATTTAAACTCTGTAACAAATTAAAAAATTTACCTTTACATCTTTTAGAAAATTGTATCTACTTTCAGATTGTAAAACAAAATTTGAAGTCAAAATAGCAAATAAAGCTTTTGTGCAAAAATGTATAAAGATAAAAAAACAACATTGAGAAATGCACAAATAATGCATCAAAAGAATAGAAAACAGTCGTTTCGAATCTACTATCGAGATTATTCATCAGTATAAGACTCAGTGTGCCAGAAAAAGCTAAGCTGAGCAAAGCGACAGGGAAGCACAGTCTTATATACCTCTTACGGGAGCGAATGGTAATAGATTCAAAACAGCTGTTTGTTACCTTACATGCATTTCTAAACGTTGGTTTTCTATCTTTATAAAATTTGAAGTTGTTTATTAAACTGTGATTTTACTAATTTTCTTTCTTTCTTTTAATTTAAACAATGGGTTAATTGGTTTTTAAGTTACACAACTAAACAAACCTATTTTTAATTTCTTCTATCTTTCAAAGAAGAAATTATTGTAATCAATTTTTTTTTGACGAATTTGCGTGTTTTAGGGATCAAATATGCCCAAAAACATGTTTATTCAAAACATTTGTATGTCCCAGTGTCGCCATCATACTATAAAAAAGTGTATGAAGTTATGCATAGAATGATCCAAATATTTTGTGCATATTTTTGACTGTAACCAGCAAGTTCTTCTTCAATATGGAAACATTTCACTGTAAGGCGGTGCTGTAATTGCAATTTTTGTGCCATTTTCATTGTTCTACCATCAAATACTGTATGAAGTTATGCATAGAATTGAACCAAATTTCTTTGGATACATTTCTGGGAATGACTGTCTGGTCTTCCTTCAGTTTGAAAATAGTTTGCCTAAAGATGGTACTGTAATAATGATTTTTGTAAAATTATTTTGATTTTTCATAATCCTTACAGAGAATTGGTGGTTCGTGCAGCGATGGGAACTTCGTATCTTTCTAAAACTGGCTATTCGCAAACAACTGATGTATAGCAGAACAGAAAAAAATATTGATTTTAATAAATATCATGATCGAGATTAACTCATTCTTAATCTAATTAACTGACTGCAGCAAAAATTCTAGATGAAAATAAAAGTTGGTACAGTACTGAACTAACAATATTGAATTAGTATTAATACAGTTGACTCTCTTTACAACGAAACTCTATCCAGTGAATTTCTCTATTTAACGAATTTTTTGTAGGAACGGTCAATTATTTTCATGATTACATTAAAAATAATCTACATATAGGGAAATATATATCTCCATTTAACGAATTTTTTCAAAAATGTTCTTTTATATGTTCTGAAAACGCTTCAAATTATTTGTAGAGTAAATTTTTTTCATTGATTTCTCGTTTATAAGTCATAGCTACATAGCATCCTCTACCTTATTCCCCTTATGTCCAAAAAAAGGCATTCAACCCCCCCCCCCCAAAAAAAAAAAACATTTTTGCATGGTTATACTTGATTTTGTTTTAGCCAAGGTGAGCTTGCGTTCTTGGAAAAGAGTGAAACATTTGCTTGCTATTGGAACGATTTGCAATAATCACAAAGTATCCTAAAAGATAAAACTATTCCATTGTCGTCTTGAAAATGGTATTTATTTCTTGGTTTAAATAGTAAGTCAGCAATAAGGAAGGGGTGAGGGAGCAATTGCAGAAAAGGTTGTTTTTTTCAGCAAGTTTTCATCTACCTCAACTAACTTTCATTAATTTTAGAGTTTAGCGTTTATGTTTGTTGTTTGTGGCGACTTGGAACAGTTTTTGTTGTGAGAGATCATTTGAATGAAGAATTGTTACTAAACGTCATCTATGCTGGTGTTATCTTCTACTGTATCTGCATAAAAACTCCTTTGGGATAAGCATAACCCTTTCTTATAAAGTACAAAATTTTTTGCCGTTTTCTATTCAACGAATTTTTTGACTGAACGATGGATTTCGTTTATAGAGACTCGACTGTGTAAATATTTTTTGAAACATTCAGATATATGGAATAGAAGAGTTTTGGGAATGGTGCATCCAACTAGTTATTTTCATGATTTCATAATAAATATTTAAAATTAAAAGTTTTTTTTTTTTTTTTTTTTTTTGCTTATAAATTTGAAACTGATTTAACTTAAAGTAAAATTAAATGTAGCTTAAGGTAAAACAGTGTTAAATAATTAAAACATGAAAAAAATCATTAAATAAACCTATGTTTGGAAATAACTCTTCAACCATTGGTATATTCGTAAGCTTTTTTATGTTTACATTATAAATGGAAGCTATGTATTTCTTTGTGAAATTACTTTAGAATTATAAAATAAACATATTGATAAATGTGTAAAATTTGTTCTATAAATTATCTGCATTTCATTGTACAAATTATTAGCAATTATCAGCATTTCATTGTAATTATTAGCCATTATCAGCGTTTTATTGACAAATAAACAGAATATTTAAATGTTTGAAGTACATTTTTTATTCAATATTATTAATATACACATACAAGGCTTGAACTTTGGCATGGGATGGCTGGATTCATGCCTTAAAATATCTTATGGCCAAAACATTCCCAGTTTCAAAAAAAAAAAAAAAAAAAAAAAAAAAAAAAATCCCTTTTTGAATTTTTTTTTCTTTTGTTAAATGGCGATCAAATCTCAGGACTGACTGACTATTTTTGTGATATTTTCCGCTATCAATTGGCAAATCTCACAGTTTTCTCTTACGGCAATTATACAAAATTCATGATTGTTTTTTTTTTGTATTTGATTGAAAAACTTTGTAATTTTTCTCACAATTTTCTCGGTTGCTCGCCTCACAAACTTTTGCAACTTTTTTCTCGAGACCGATTGGCAAATTTCACAATTTTTTTTCTCTCAACTGAATGACAAATTTAGCTATTTTATTCTGCGACTGATTGGAAAATTTCCCTTTTTGTTTTAGTGACATTCTGCTGAAATTAATAATTATTTTCCTGTGTCCAGCTGAAAAATTTGTGTTTTTTCTCTGTTACCTGCTGATGATTTTCATGATATTTGCTTGTGACAGGCTAACAAATTTCACAATATTTTACTGTAAATGACTGATGAATTTCGCTATATTTTCCCACAGTCCAAGTTCCCTCAAACTTCAAATTTTTTCAGACCGATTGACTATTTTTAAAAATTTATTTGCCATGGTGGACAAAATCAGCGATATTTTTTCTATGGCCGATTTCCATATTTTGTGAATTTCTTTTTCTAATTTATTTTATCTCTTTTGCCGAAACAAGAAATTTCTAAAAGAGAAGTAATGGTCACTAGAGTCTGAGCTCTATCTAATTAGCCTGGAATCAGCACTAAACAAAATGAGATTAGATCTTGTGTTGCACACTGGGGAAAAAAAAACTTTTTTTTTTTTTTTACAATTAATGGTTTAGTATTAATTTTTTTTCATTTTTTGAAATCATCGCACATTTTGTAATCAATGGGCTTGATAATCATACTTATTTTTTCATTTAAAAGATGATCTTTCATACGATGTTTCTGTTTGGATTTGTTTTTTTTTTTTTTTTTTTTTCGTATCTGATAATTTGAATCTGCCCATTTTGTAACTTTTTATTTTCTTCTTTATTAAAAATGACATTATGATTTCCTATTCAAATAAAAATTCTTCTAAATTTAAAGAATTTTGTAAAAAAAAATAATAAATAAATGAATAAAATGAGGACATCCATTGTCCAAAGCAAGATGTTTAAATGTTTCCCATTGAGTTAATGAAAATCAGTAAAAACATTATTTTTATGATGATCAAAACATGACTCATGTAATAAGAGTCACATACTACATATGTCAGGGATTTTCTGGACCAATAATAAACAAAATAAAATGCAGACACCACAAGGTCCATTCCCAACCGATAACATCAACTGCTTTCCAAATGATTGAAAAAAAAAATGGCAAACTTTAAGGAAACACATTTAGAAACAATAAATAGTTTATGTGCATAGTTCACAGAAATTAGGACATGACCTTTTTTAATAAATCATTTCTCATGGAATAGAGGAAACCTACTGATTATGTCCTTTTCAGAATTTCATATGGATTTAAAATTCCATTGCATAGAAGAACATAATTCAATTAGCTAAAATGTCAGAAATTACAGTATTGACGATAATTCCACTAAGTGGTATACAATCACCGCAGGATATTGACAATACAATCATCTAAATGCATTATTCTTGCAAGTAAATTAAAAATGAATGCCCATCAGATTTTACAAAATTAAAAAAAATAAATAAATAAAAATAAAAAAGTGTAATTTACAAAAGATTCTAAACCTCACAAAATCGAATAAAATCTAAATTAAAATATTCATTAGCAACTCAATTATTAATTGTCCATAACACTGAGTGAAAATTGAAAAATAGATATGATATATATAGGCTTGATTCTTTTCGTTTGTTTTAATTAAAATAGACATTTTAGATAATTATCTTGAGTTGTTGATTTAAATTATTTCAATGGAATTTTGTCATGCTGGTATAAATTAAATATTTAAATGGCATGTAAAAAATAAGTTTTTTTTTTTTTTTTTTTAATTTCTTCCTTATCATATAGTTTAACTCCCCTGCATTTACAAATGTTATGAGGAAAACTCTCTCTGCCTGGGAAAACCTGAATTTCAAGCCCTGATAGTCAAAGATATATAGTTTCTGTAAATTATATTCCAATACGTTTAAAAGTTGTAATGGTGTGTGAAACACGTTTGCAATTTATTATTTGAGATGGCATTGCATAAAGAAATAAACAAACATTCACCATAACTAAAAACATATTTAGTGCCGGATATCCGATCGGATAGCCGGCCGGATATCCGAATCCGGCAGGCAAATCGGATACCGGATATCCGGTATCCGGTATCCGATATCCGGCAAAATCAATATCCGTTGCATCCCTACTTAGATGTATATTTTTACTTTCGTAACCACTGAGTCATAGTTTAGTTAAGTTATATGATGCCGCATCGTTACATATTGAATTTTTGCATGTTACAATCTGTATGGCTGTTCTTACCGGGTGTCCCAAAAATGACTGATGGATTTTAAAATTCAATAACTTGCAAGCGGTGACAGCTATTTAAAAAAATTTTGCAAGAGAGTTATGTATAATGTCAGGAATTTTTTTTTTTTTTTTTTTTTTTTTTTTTTTTTTTTTTTTTTTTTTTTTCGTGAATCTTGATTTTAGTTCGAATTTCAAACAATAGATGGCGATTGGCACTCAGTCAACGCCGAAACTGACGTCACTCAGCATTGATGCAAAGAAAGGAGAATAAGGATATGGAGTGCAACTCATTCGCCAATACAATGTTGCTCTCAGACTCCGATTCTGAACTCATTCGATATGATTTCAATGGAATGCGTTGTTGCCATGAAATAACATATTCTTCGATAGTGGAATACAGCGTTCACAAATGGACACAAATTTCGCAAGCAGTATTCGAGTTTTCAGTAGATTTTACATTTATAAAGTTTTATTTTCCCGGATTAAATGATTTTTTATGGCATGATTTAAAGAATATTTTATGCATTATACTTTAAAATTACACTATTAAAATTTTGAAATCTTTGCTGCATCGTCACATCTCCGCTTTTATAGAAAACGATTACTTCACTGTATTATGGAGCATTCTCATTGGTTAAAATAGAGATATTCTATAATAGCAATGGAGTGACGTTGAGCAAAAGTTTCAAATTTTTAACAGAGTAGGTGAAGGTATCTTGCTATAATCTTGCTCTTGGGGTCCGATTCTGAACGCATACCGTATGATTCCAATAGAATGCGTTGTTGCAATAGAAATAACAAATTCTTCCATAGAAAAATACAGTGTTTTGAACTGGGCATGAATATAACAAGCTGAATTTGAGTTTGAAGGCTATTTTACATTTATGAGCATTTATGGGAATTTTATCGAACCAATTTAGATATTTAGTTAAACTTTCCAAAATTTTAGTTTGGAATAAAATTCTAAACTAAGTTATAAAATTCCTATCTTTTCTGTTGGAATTTTCAAAAATTTAGTAAAAAGATCTAAAATTTCTTAGAATATAATACGATGCATAAAGTATTCTTTAAATAACGCCATAAAGAGTAATTTAATCTTGGAAAATGAAACTTCATAAATGCAAAATCTCCTGCAAACTCGAATAGTGCTTGCAAAATTTATGCTAACTTCTGAACGTTGTATTCCACTATCGAAGAATCTGTTATTTCCATAGCAACAACGCATTCCATTGGAATCATATCAAATGAGTTTAAATTGGGCCCTGAGAGCAAGATTGTACTAGCTAATGAGACGCGCTCCACAGAATTAAGCTCCTTGCTTTGCATCAATGCTGAATAACGTGTTTCGGCGTCGACTGAGCGCCAATAGTGTTCCTACATCCTTCGGTAAGAGTTGCGACATGGTGGCAATAAATTCTGATTGGACAAAATCTGTTTTCAACCGCCGCAGGCGATCGACTGCAGCGCTACCATAGACTTTACATGGGACGAAATTAGAAGGTTTTAAAATCCTCATCATTCATAATATTTTCATGCTTTTTTCGATTTGTAACATCAATTTTCATGTTCAAAAATGTTTATATTATGGATATAAATATAATTTTGCCTACGAATTTCGCAATTTTCATGCAAAAATATTTTTTTTCTTCCGTAAGTTTCGTTTTCATTCTGCCAGCACGAGCAAATATCCCATCATTTTCTCGTTATATTTTATCTATATACATACAATTTGAATTATTTTTATTGGTATGACTAAATTGTATATATATCCTTGCGTTGTTTTGGTGGAATCGCATCACAAGTATTTTTCCCCCCTTTTTTTTGTCATAAGTAATCAAAATAGGTTTGGCGAGAAATACAAGAACGCCAAATGCCAAATTCTTTTATGAACTTGTTTCGAGGTTAAAAAAATCGTTTCGCTGACATTTTCGCAGATGGTTTGGTGTAATGGTTAGCATACAGGTCTCGTAACCCCAACCTTGTGGGTTCGATCCCCGATCTGGGTTTCTCTTTTTTTTTTTTTTTTTTTTTTTTTTTCTTCATTGATTTGTTATAAGTTACGCTTATTTTTTTGAATAATTTATTACCAGTTAATAAAATATATTTTTTTATTGTTTTTTTTTAATGAAACTAACTTTTTATATTAAATATCATCCAAATGCTATATTTTGATAATTAAAAAGAAACATTTTACTTTTTTCCCCTTATTGATTTATTAAAAGTTACTCTATTTTTTATTAATTCTTTCAAAATAAATAAATAAATAAATAAAAAAATAAAAAAATAAAAAATAAATAAATAAAAAACTAAGTTTCAATATTTAATTAAATTAATTAATTTATTAATAATTTATTATCAGTTAATAAAATATTGTATTTCTTTAGAATTTTTTTTTAATGAAATTAAGTTTTAATATTAAATATCATCCAAGAGCTATATTTTGATAATTAAAAAGAAACATAAATTTTAATGTAATAACTTCGAATAAAATTACATTTTAAATATTTTTAAATCGTAATTTAATAATATAAAAATATCTAATAGCTAGAGATAACTTATTTCAGCATTAATTTTTATGAAATTAACCTTTCACTGTATAATTTTTTCTATTTTTATGATTTTAAAAAAAATTATCAAAATTTAAATATGCACCTTTCATATCTGTATTAACCAGAGTTGCCAACCTCCGGCTTTTGTTAATTCATGAAAACGTACTTTGAACCAGAAAATTTATTTAATTAGAAGTGTCTAGTATTAACTCAGAGGATCATTTGGAATTAACTTAATTTCGTTGATTCAATAAATTTCTGGTTAGAAGTATAATTGTTTGATTTATAAAAAACCGGAGGTCGGCATGTCTGCAAGTTTTTAATACCCTTTTTTTTTCCCCCTTAAAAAAGTACTTTAATTTGATCAATTTCTTTCAAATCTTGAAGTCTCGATACTATTAGCTGAAATCAATACTAAACTATTTATATTATTTTAAGTGTAAATGAAACTTTGTAAATGAAACCAATATTCACTGAGTTTTATAACATACTCGTGACAACAGCATGTATTTAAATTTCAATTCTTTTCATTTTTAATGAGAAAATGGCAACATAAAGATACAATAATGTTTTTCTTCCCTTTTCCCTTTGTTTTTAATAGAAATGAAGTACTTTTGTTGCCACAATTTAAAAAAAAGGTATTAAAAACTACAAAAAAAAAAAAGATACAGTTAAAAAAATGCATTTAAAAGTATTTTTTTTTTTTCCTATACGATGCTGCAAAAATTGAAAATGTAGGATGTTTAGAAGTTTAAAAATTTTGCAGAAGTCCAAATTGACATTACTTACAAATGCCTGTAAATCTACCTACACGGCAACAATACTGACTGCTCAGGAAAACAATCTCCCACCTTTATAACAATCAACAAAAGTTATGTTGGATTAATTACCGCTACAATGATTTTATTTTAAAGTACAACTTTTGTTTATTTGAATTTTCCTGTCATGGTAAGATTAAAATAACCACAAACATATATAAGAAAAAAAAAAAAAAAAAACATTTACAACGAGTTTCCGTTTAATCAAACTGCATTTTAATAACGAAGAGAAATAGTAGACTTTATTTCAACCAAAAAAAAAAAAAAAAAAAAAAATTGTTCATAAACGTAAATGATATTTCAAACATCATTTCAAAATTTGGCGCTTTAAGATTATTTACAAACACGGTAGTCGTTAAAAGATCGTAATTTGGGGGCAACCGTTATAATCCAAAATGTACACAAAAATAGCAATTTAGTAGTTTGAAAATATTCGAACAACGTTAGCCATGATACCGAGAGATACGAGGTATTTTATTTAGCATTATCCTCAACGATTCTATCTAAAATATTATCTTCACTCAGAATGATATTTTTCACAACTTATCATCTTTAAAGTAGGATATACTTAAATTCTTTTGCGAGATAATAAATTTTGTGCAATCGTTATATTATGAGTCATTTTTGGAATAAAAAAATCCGGAGAACAGATAATTTAGCATTTTGAACTTTTTCATTTTTCACCTCTTCTAAGTGCAATTTTTTTTTTTTTTTTTTTTTTTTTTTTTAAATATATTGCAAAGAAAATGACTTTCCGGAAACTTAAATCTATCCGTTACAACATAAAATAAAAAGAATATTGCCCAGTTAAACTGATGGCATTGAGCTCACAGGCTAAGCATACTAATTGTACATTACACCCTTATGTTTTCAAGGGTTAATTCCGTTCGCAGAAAAATTAAGAAGGGGGGGAACAGCTCCTCCCTTTCCCTTTTTTATGCTTAATCATTGACAGGGTTGCAAAAAACCCACCTGCCCCCAAAAAAACCCGGGTGGGTTTTATTGGGTAAAACCCACCTAAAAAACCCAATAAAACCCACGTTAAAGTGGGTTTTTTAATATCTGTGGTCAAAGTGTTTAATATTCAGCAGGTTTTATATCAGTTTTTAGCTCACAGGCTATCATAGCCTGAGAGCTTATGTGCCCGCCCATTCTGTATGTGTGTTCGTACGTGCGTAACGCGATAACTCATGATAAAAGTATCCTATCCACTTGAAATTTTGTATACAGGTATATCCTTATAAGGCGCTTCCCTGATTAGTTTTTGGAATTCATTCGAAAAGTATAAGAGGGGGAACGGGGGGCTCATGCCCCTCCCCTTAATTGATATAAATGGGTTTTTCATTCAGAATTATCAGTTTTCGTTCAAAATTTAGGTATAAGATCATTCTAATGAAGCGCCTCAGTGATTGGTATTAGGTGTTCATTGTATAAGTATAAACAGGAGGAACGGGTGTTCTAATGCCCCTTCCTTAATTGATATAAATGGGTTTTACATTCAGAATAATCAGATTTCGTTCAAATCTCTGAATAGTTTTGGAAGTTTAATGGTTAAGCATAAAAGAGAGGGGGATAACCCCTCTTAAATTACACAAATGGGTTTTTATTAAGAATTATCCGATTTGCTCTGAATTTTGGATATAGATTTTTTATAAGACAAAGCATGTCCCTGATTAGTTTAGGGGGTTCAATGATTAAGTATAAAAGGGGGAAAAGGGAAGCTGTTTCCCCTCCTTTGATTTTTTTTTTCGATCGGAAATAACCCTTGAAAGTATAAGGCTGTAATGTGCAATTAGTATGCATAGCCTGTGAGCTCAATGCCATCAGTTTAACTGGGCAGTATTCTTTTTATTTAACTTTAGTGTTTAAAAAGTTACACTATCCTATCAAAATAGATTGTGAGTGTACTGCTAAATATGACAAAGCCAAAATTGTCAAAATAAAATATTGTGCTTAATTTTTTAAAAACTTTTTAATATTATGAAAAAAAAAGGTCAAAATCAATGTATGTAGCTAATTATAACATTTTCGCATAGATGAAAAATGACAAGATCTTTTATTTTAAGATTTAACAATGTAAAATTTCATGATGTCCCAACCAGATACAAATTTGACTAATTCCCTTTTGGCCAGTATTTGTTAAAAGAAGAAAAAAAAGGAGACTTTTTTCAAAACACTCGAATATAAATATATATATTACTTAAATCAGGATTTTTACCCTATATTTTATTTCCTAATACACATTGTACCATCCATACTTGTTTATAAAAATAAACATTGTTTTTTTATGTAAGTATTATAAATTCATTTCAAAATATTCAAATTAAATAATTATAATCAGCTATGTAGATAATTGAAATTCATTTATAAAATATTTTTAGTAATAGCTCTGTATTATGTTCAGAGAATAAACTGCTCTATACAATGAACCATAGATATCTTGAAAATATTATCAAGCATCAT
Organism: Maratus speculifer; assembly: GCA_964019185.1. Classification (NCBI taxonomy): domain Eukaryota; kingdom Metazoa; phylum Arthropoda; class Arachnida; order Araneae; family Salticidae; genus Maratus; species Maratus speculifer. Next base: position 6,003,614 of record OZ025292.1, on the reverse strand, counting down.
TTGATTGATAAAGAGTAATACATTTGTTTAAAAATTATGTTCTTAGTGGGGAATATTCATAAAAAGTAATTTATTAAAATAGCTTTCAAATATGTGCTATGTAGTTATTATATTATATCATATAATATCAGAAGTAAAAACTTTTTTTACATTGATTTATTTGTGTTATTTTGATGAAAATTTATTGTATATTAAATTAATTAATAAAAATATCAGAAGATTTCTAAGTATAATACATACTTTCTAGAAATAAGAGACTTCACTGCCATCACCTCTTAAAAAAAAACAAAAAACTCGAAAAAACCCAATAAAGCCCACCTGGGTTGGTTTTTTTTATAAAAAAAAACCCCGGGTTTTTTGCAACCCTGATCATTGAACCCTCTAAACTGATCAGGACATGCTTTATCATAAAAAAATCCATATCCAAAATTCCTTGCAAATCGAATAATTCTTAATAAAAACCCATTTATATAATTTAAGAGGAGTCGTCCCCCTCTTTTATATACTTAACCATTAAACTTCCAAAACTATTCGGAGATTTGAACGAAATCTGACAATTCTGCATGAAAAACCCATTTATATAAATTAAGGGGAGAGGCATTAGACCCCTCCCATTTCCCCTGTTTATATTTATCCAATGAACACCTAATACCAATCACGGAAGTGCTTCATCAGAAAGATCCTATGTGTAAATTTTGAACAAAAACTATTATTTCTGCATGAAAAACCCATTTATATCAATTAAGGGGAGGGGCATGAGCCCCCCCCGTTCTCCCCTCTTATACATATCGAATGAACTCCAAAAACTAATCAGGGAAGCGCCTTATCAGGATATACCTATATACAAAATTTCAAGTGAATGGGATATTTTTATCATGAATTATCGCGTTACGCACGTACGAACGTAACATACAGAACGGACGGGCACATAAGCTCTCAGGCTATGATAGACTGTGAGCTAAAAAAGTTTGTAATCACAGAGGTAGAATTAATTAAGAAAAAAAAAGTTTGTAATCACAGCGGTAAAATTAAAAAATATATAAAAAGTTACTAGTCCCTGGAACCAGTAAGCATGAGAGTTTACTAGTCCGCTGTAATCATCACTGGTCCACGACATAAAATTATTGTCTGAGGGAAGCGAAGTCTTTATACTCAGAGATACGTAACGATATTAAAATTCAAAAAAATTCTTTCGTCAAGCAAATCTCAAAAAGTACTTGTCGGATTTTGATTCTGTTTGTACCAATAGGTACCTATGAAGGTAATCTGGTGAATGCACCTACTTTTAAAAATTAATTCTAAATAGTTTAAAAGTTATATTAAAAAAACTGATAAAAAAGCACAATTTATGTGCATACGTCACAGAAATTTGGTGAGCGTGATTTTCACCGGCTGGACATTTTCGTAGATAACCGAATCAATACATGGAGTAAATAGTAATCATTTTCGCACTCAGAAATATTGAATGCAATAAAACATTTTAAAATTTAATCATGCAGGAAAATAAAACTGTTATTTTTTTTATATTAAAAAATGTCATAAAAACTTTGATTTTGAGATTTTGTGATAATCTCTTAACAGCACTTTTTGATCGCTAAAAGAATGTTTTACATATTTCGCGTGTGAAAATTAGAAACAATTACGTTTTTAAATAAAAAGTTTCTTTTATGACATCATTTTGCCTTTATATTTATTTTCATTGCATGTTTTCTTTTAACTTATATTTGTTTGTGTATGGAAGTCAATTCTGGTCACTAATTTTTCGGCACGGATACCACAAGCGCATCAGATTTGGCGCAATTTTTTTCAAAGCCCATTTGGCGAAAACTCCCTTTTCAAATAACGCTTACATACACATTTTTAAATTGTTTTCTATTTTCAAAAAGAACTTACAGTAAATAAAATAATAATAATAATTAATAACTATAAAAAGAAATATTTTATATAATTAAAAGAAGGAAGTGAAAGTAAATAAACATTTTTTGAGTAAATAAACAAATAATAAATAAATAAAGCCGAGTTACCATCTCAGGTAAAATAATGCCATTTTGACGCCAATTATGTATCCTGGTGCATATGTGACATTTTTTCCCATTTTTCATCCGTTTCCTGTTGGCATACAACTTTGAAGTATGGAGTATGTATGCATACCTGGAAGCAATACTGGAATTAGACATTGATTTTTTTTTTTTTTTAATTCGATCCAAAAAGGGGCAACGGGGCTAATTTTTAAATTCTTATACAATTTATACTGCATAAAGGAGCCACTTACCTATTTCTATATACCAGAAGAAGTAAGTGGTATGTAAAAACAATTATAGTATACATAAATAAAATACTTGAGATAATATACTAGAGATATAAGCACCGGGTTTGGCGAGATTTTTTATGCCAATTAGGCGAAAACATCGATTTGATTACCAGATGCATATAGCATGCTATAACAACACGTTATTTATTTATTTCAAAATGGAAAAAAAAAAAAGGAATAAACGAAATATTTTCTGTTATTAAAAAAGATATAACAATCAATATATGATAATATTTTTAGAACAAACAATTTATTATAACATTTATATGATAACCAGCATGTTAGGCAACTAAACGCCATTTTGGCACCAATTAGGTACCTCAGTGTATATAGGGACAAGCGTCTAGAGATCACACTTTCTCAATTTGATCCCGCGGGGGAACGGCCACTGCGCATATCGTTCCCCGCATGACGTAGCGATTTTCGCGGATTTTTGCATACTGCACATATATTTCCATACATGACGTATATTTTTGTTTAGATTGTAGTATTTCTCTGATGAAGAAATAGTAATAAATTTATTCTCGCGCGCGTGTTTATTTCTAATCATCGCTCCATTGATGAAGATGTAGTATTTCTCTAATAAATAAATACATTTATATTATTACACAGAAGTATATTTATTATACATTTATGCACGTAATCCCTTCATCGATGGCGCGATTCTAATTCATTTTAAATGCATACATATTTTTTTTTATTATAGTCTCTTTCTATTTAAAACTGTTAATTGTTTTGATAGATAATTGTAGGATTTTCCTTCCAATCCCTATTACAAAAAAAAGTTAATGAAATTCCAATTCTCATCTATATAGTTTAGTGGTACATTTTTGTTAGTACTTGGCGAAAAAATGTCCAAGTTCGCATCCAAACAAATTACTCACCATTATTTGACATTTCAGACAAAGCAGTATTAATAGCAAGAAAATAATGAGAATAACATTTAAACACTTAATTAGTTATAACAGTAATTGTTTATACTCTGTAATGATAAAAAAAAATCATATGCATCACCAATCTACGCTAATGGAAATTGAAGTTTCACTAATTCTATATGCCAAATACTTTTTTTATATATATAATATCTTTGATATAATAAGTACTTCTTCAAGAAGAAAGGCTATAAAAAATCTTTCTTTTTCAGGTTTACAGTTTATGTACATGTTGTTATACATTTCTATAGACTGTTTTTAAAATAGACTGACTTATGTCGTAATTTTGTAATAATTTCTAATTCTACACATTTTAAGAAGCTTAACCCTTCAGCAGATGTATAATTAAATTTCACTTAAAGACAAATGAAAAAAAAAAAACATATGAAATAATATTGTAAAAAAAAATATTACACAACATCAAGATATTGGAATTTATTATTCATAACATTATTTAAAATACATATATATATCAGGTCACATGTCATATACGCACCACATTGGCGCATTTTTTTTTTTTTTCTGACGCCACTCTGGCAAAAACTTAATTATCAAATATCAGTTGCATATATATTTTTTAATCAATAGAATGCGACAAAATGGCGATTTTATGCTTCATACGGTAACCCGGTCATTGTTGTTTAATTATTTATAAATTGCTTATTTACTTTGTATTTTCTGTTACAAATCGATATAAATTGTTTTGTTCTATTGTTATTAATTAAACTCTTGTAATTTATTATTATTTCCTTTTTAAAATAATAGAAAATGGTTAAAAAAAATATATATGCAACTGATATTTGATAACGAAGTTTTTGCCAGAGTGGCGTCAGAAAAAAAAATCGCGCCAATGTGGTGCGTATATGACATTTGTGCCAAATGATGTATCATAAGACAGTTCATGATGATAATGTAATGATTTTTTTGGACTTTTGTAATTCTTATTTTATATTCGTTTCACGGTATAACAATACTTCACTTTATTTACTGTTTTTTATGTTTTGTCCCGTTTTAGATAATAGCAAATTCAAAGCTGTTTTTTGTAACTCATTTGAAGAAAAGCACATGTTACTTATTTTTCTTTTTTTGGATTTTCCACTTACAGAATTTTTCTGCACAGCTACAGCAGATCGTTTTTTCTTTGTGGAATGATATTCTTGTTAGCTGGGCTATTATCAATAAAAATTTTACTATCCCCAGAAGGTTTAATATTTATAGCAGCTGTTGTATATTTTAAATGTTTTTCAATTTTAATCATTTGGTCATCGTTTTCAACTAAATTTACTAATTGTATGTACCTTTCTATTGCAACTTTTTTTCGGCTTTCAAGATCTTGAACTTCAATTTTACTTTTTTGAGAGAGTTCTTGTACAATTATATTTTCAGGAATGTAAGGATCAATCTGCAACTGATTTTCTAATTCTTGATCATTTTTTAGCAAAGAAACACACAAGAAGTGTATGTGCTTACACATATTCCATCTGATAGCAGAGTCTACACATGTGCATGAAAAGTTATGGATACAAGCTTTACAATCGGTGCATATTAAATCACAATCACACTTATCTTTTATTCGTTGCACTGAGTATGTATCTGTGCTGTTTTCTGAACTTATAATCCATTCATTTTCTGTTTTTAGGATATCTAATGATAAACCTAAGCTGGTTTTGTGCCTTTGTCTCAGTTCCTTTAGTTTATTTGTTAATTTTCCTCTATGTTGAGTAATTAATCTTTCGAACAATTTGTCTTTAATTAGTCTCATGATTGCATTTATCGACTTATCCATACGTTTAACATTTTTTCCTTTCAAATATATATATTTCAATGTTTTATGCATACGTTCTAAATGCATATTGGTGTTTAAGCCAGCATGGTTTCTATAGCAATATGCCCAAAGATGGGGATTTTTAAGATAGTAAGAATCTAAATATAAAGCAAAATCTGCAGTTTCTGTATCAGAGTATAAAGTTTCCAGAACTATTTCTTTTAAAGTAAGAAATGTTTGTTTATCAGTTTCTGTTAACAAAACGCGCAACATTTTATATACTTCTATTTTTTTATCTTTATTGCCAACTTTTTTTAGATTTTTTCGCCATGACTGATCCACATGCCACGTACAAAATAGACGTTTATGAGGGGTCCCCATTTCGTTGAGCCAAGCATTATAAAATTCATTAGCCATATCGGACATAAATATATTAGGAGTCAATATGCCAATCTTTTCCTTAATGATCCTGAAATATAAAGAGAGAATAGATTCAGCACTGCGATTTGAAAACAGGAAAGCACAAGGGAATCCTTGTCTCAGCTCATCAAGTACCATGATAGTGAACAGTTGGTAACCATACTGATTAGTTCCATGGGTACCATCAATACAAATAGGGTCAGGTGGGGTAAAATGGGTATGAAAAGCACCACTTTTTCATTCAATGCCTGTTTTCATTGAAAAAAAAATATTTAATGTGATTTTTTTTGTGTTTATTTATGCAACTGATGTCTTGGCATAACATTTAAGTAGTTGTTAATTCATTTTTTTTATTTTAAATAGTAGAAATATTCTTTTGTTTTGTATACACTTTTTGTCTCTGAAGTGGGGTAAAATGGGTACCATGTGGGGTAAAATGGGTATTGATTGAATAAGTAATAAATAATTATCTAAATGTACTGGAAACTTTATTTTAAGTTTTTATTTTAATTATATAATGAAAATTACACAAAATTAATCAAAATGTTAACTTTAAAACATTGTACATTTTTTAAATTTGAAATTTGTAATGACCACGATTGTTGAAATGTGGCTCCTTTAAAATTTTCACAATTTGAGATTTGGTAACCACATCTGTGTCATCTTGTTCAGGAAATATAAAAAAATCACCAATGGTTGACTTTGTTAGGAACTTTACATTGAATTCCTCTCCTCCTTCCTCCATGCCAATAATTTGTCCATTGAATTCAACAACAGAATTTTTTTTTTGCATATTTCACTTTAACCCACTTGCCTGGTAAAATTTCAGATGCATTCATTCTATCAGAAGTTGTGCAAGTAGGATGTGCAATTGCAAATGGTGGAGATGTTTTTTTCTTATTTGGGAGATCTTTTTTTCTTATTTTGCTTGGTTGGGGCTTTACATTTTTCTTCTTTTCTAAACGATCGATTTCTTCCTGCAAGAGACGTTGTGCCACTTCATTCTGTGTCAAAATTTCACCAGCTTTGCTCTGCACTCGTTTCCTTTTACGTCTTGCATTTTCTAATGCATTTTTCGTGCCATATGACTGAGAAGGAGAAATTGCTGTCAGTATGGCACTTTTTAAATCTTTGTAAGGAGAGGAAACCATACTATGTTTATCATGTGAATCGAGAAATTTGTTTTCAGTTTCTGCATAAATATGTGCTGTCATTCCAGAGCTTGAAGTAGAGGGTTGCATGGCATTTGCAACTTCTTCATATGTATTTTTTTCTGTGAATATTATTCGGTGTTCAACAGCTTTTTTATCTACAGGATAAAGTCCAGCTCCCTTAAAACCTTTTACTGCATTTTCGCCTTTTAATGTTTCAAATAGCTGCTTGAGCAAGTGAGGAAATGAAGCTTTAGTAACTTTCTGGAGACGTGTCTCCCTATACCACAACTTTAAAATTTTTTTCCATGACTGCTTCATAGGAGCAAAGACTCCAACATCTAAAGGCTGTAAGGCATGGCTGGTATTTGGTGGTAAACAAAGTATAATGATTTCATTATCTATAGCTTTCTTTACTGTGGTGTATGTTAGATGGCTGCCATGTCCATCAAAAATTAAAAGCACAGGTTTTTCAAGATGTTTGACATGCTCGACAAAACTTGACATCCAAGACTCAAATACTGTGTCGTGCATCCAACCCGACTCGGTGTAAGCATATAGAGCTCCATGGGGTCCACCCTTTGTCCAACTCTCATACATGTTTAAACTTTTGTACACAGTAAGAGGTGGAAGAAAATTTCCTGTTGCTGATACACAAAACAAAACAGTGTACATTGCTTTACCTGCATCAGGGGATTTTAGGTAGGCATTGCGATCTTTCTTATGTACAAATACTTTGCTTGCACGAAAGTCAGTTCCCAATCCAACTTCATCAAGATTGAATATACGGTCAGGTGCATTTTCTAAATTGTTTTGGCTTTTGGGACAGCAAATTGCTATACATATCAAAAAAACAATTCACTACTTCAAATGACAAATCATTAGCTCTTGCCTTGGTTAGCAATTCAGGTTTTCTTTTTGCTAATCTATTAGCCCACCTCTTTTCAAACCCCCTTGCCCATTCTACCCCTAGACTTTAGCATTTTGTGTCTTTACAAGATTTAATATACTGCTGTGCTATATTAATTACATCTTGTCGATCTAATGGATAACCACATTTTGCTAGAAATTCTAATGCTTGTACAATACAAATCTCCTCTTCTGGTGTAAGGATAGTAGAACGCCCAGATTTTTTGTGAGATGGAGGACAAGTAATCCATCTTCTGAGTGTTTCAAATGGAATGGCATACTGGCGTGCAGCTGCCAAAATTGTTTTCCCCTTTTTCACATCTAAAATAGCTAATTCTAAATCAGTATCCGAGTAAGAAGAAACTCTTTTCTTAACATAATTCCTCGGCATTATTCCTGTAAAAGAAAAAAAAATTAATTTGCAAGCTGAAAATTCTCACACTATAAAATGCCTATATTCTCATATTTTTCTTTTTTCTAATGATTATTAATAAATTTAAAAATAGGAAATATATTTATTTACATATAAAATGTTTAAAAAGACATTTCATTCCAATTATTTTAAGTTTTTTTCTTATGAAATTACATTTTAATTGGATGGATTAGTTAAGCCTAACTTATACCCATTTTACCCCACCACACAAAAACTTTAATTACAAAAAAAGTATTTTAAATATTACTTACCAATTTGTCATAAACTTTACTTCAGAATCTTTGCTAATTCAAGCTTTAAAAATTATTTACAAAATAATTTTCAAAAATATAGATTTTTAAGGGTTTTTCAGTAACACAATTGAAACAGAGACATTCCACAGATGAAAACAAGGGTATATCCTGTTGCCATATACAACACAAAAACTTTTTGGAAGAATAGAAATGTTGCCAACTAATGTCTGAAAATATATTAAAAAAATAAAATCTCTCTCTTAAATGTAACATTTGTTAGGTGCTAAAATATCAAATCCTACCCATTTTACCCCACTACCCATTTTACCCCACCAGACCCTACAATCACTGCTAAACATTTTTAGCATTTCGCTTTGGGCATCTGTCATTATAATAAGCACAAAATCATCTTTGCCCAACCCTTTTTCAATATCTTCCTGACCTAATGGTTTAAAAAACGCTACAGGCTTATTTTCATCTTTATTTAATTCTTCTACCCAAATTTTGACACTTTCCATGTCATTTTCATGTTTTTTTTCATTACAGCGAATATTGAAAGATTGTTCGATGTTACTTAAATCTTTTTTTGTTAATAAGTGTTTTCTTTCAACATTATACGAAGTGAGGGTATCTCTTACTTCATCAAGAATGTCATCAAAAGGTATATTTGCTGCAATTTTTGCAGCTATAGATTGCCTTTCTTCAGGAGTTAAAGTAAGCCGACCTAAATCGCTTTTATGGCCAAAATGCGTACTTGCGTGACTTACAATAATTTTGTCATTTGCTTTCTCTACTGCAATTATTTTTGCGGGGCAGTATCCATCAATTTTGTTGCTTCCTTTAACTTTTAAATATCTTTTTCCTTTAGCATTGTATTGACCAGATCGGTGACAGACATAGTAATGAGTGCAACCATCTTTTAATTTTTTTGAATTTATTTTTACATATTTTGAAATGGAATTTTTCTCCATTCCAGACTTCCAATCCATGAATTCTTGTTTTGTAGAAAAAGACATTTTGTCAATTTTCACCTTTAGATCATGCTCATTAGCATAATGAAACAAAATGTTCTTTTTGTTAAAGTTTTGTTTACACTCTGGACACACATGAGGCTTTATTACATGATTATTATTCCTGTGGTTTTCAAAGTTATTTTTGTTAGAGAATATTTTTTTACAATCTGTGCAATGAAATTTTACAGTCTCTTTAGCGTGGAACTTTTTGGCATGTTTCTTAAGGTTGCTTTTATTAGAGAATGATTTTTGGCATTCACAGCAGTGGTATTTCAGATTACTCTCATCACTGAATTCTTTGTTGCAATCTATTTCTGAATTTTTCACCTGTGTGATTTCTTCATGGTGGAATTTCTTTTCATGTTTCTTCAGATTACTTTTATTTCTGATTACTTTTTGACAACCAGAACAAGAATTATTCTGGCTACTGAGTTGTTCGTTGCAATCTATAGACTGAGATTCCGATTTCTTTAGCGGTAACATTTCAGGATCTTCTTTGAGGTGGATTTGTTTTACATGTTTGTTTAAATTACTTTTATTTGAGAATGTTTTTTGACATTCACAACACAAAATATTTTCTGAAAACGTACTCTTATTTGAGAATGTTTTTTGAGATTCGCACCAGTGGTATTTGAGATTGATCTTGTCGCTGAAATATTTGTTGCAATCCATGCACTTAATTTCCAAATTTTTTGCCGGCGCCATTTCAAAAACTTCCGCAGGGTGAAATTTTTTGACGTGCTTGTTTAAATTACTCTTATTTGAGAATGTTTTTTGACATTCACAACAGAAAAGAATTTTTGAAGACCCAGACTTGTCAATCTGATTAAATATTGGCCCTGAAAAGGGCCGTTGTTTTTCAAAATTATGTTTTAAATTATTCGCCATGCAGTAAACAAAAAACTTTAAATCTTGTAATATTTTTCTAATGAAGAAGTACATTTATTCTCACGCACGTGTTTCATCATCATGTTTGCATAATCGCGCAATCAATGAAGGGATTACGTGCATAAATGTATAATAAATATATTTCTGTGTAATAATATAAATGTATTTCTTCATTAGAGAAATACTACAACTTCATCAATGGAGCGATTAGAAAGAAACACGCGCGCGAGAAAAAAAATCCGCGAAAATCGCTACGTCATGCGGGGAACGATATGCGCAGTGGCCGTTCCCCCGCGGGATCAAATTGAGAAAGTGTGATCTCTAGACGCTTGTTATATAGGGCATATATGTGTCATATTTATTTGTAAAACTGAGCATGAACGGATACCAGGTGTGTTTTCATAGGCGCTTATATCTTTTTGCAACATAGCGCACCTTTCGAAGCCAAAACTGCACAAAAGAAAAAATAATCAATATTTGCAGCATTTTTTTTTTTTTTTTTTTTTTATGTAATGCACATTTTGTAATCAGTAGGCTCGATAATCAGACTTCGTTTTTTTGCTTTAAAAGATTATATTTCATACGACGTCTTTTTGGGATTCGTCGTTTTTCTATATTTGATAGTATGTGTCTACTCGTTTTATACCCTTTTTTGTAACTTTCTTCTTTCTTAACAGCGACATCTGAATTTCCTATTTAAATAAAAATTCTTCTAAATACAAAGAATTTTGTTAAAATAAATAAATAAAGGAAATGCGGACATCTATTGCTCAAAGCACAAAATTTTTCCTACTGAGTTAATAAAAATGAGTAAAAAAATAATTTTTATGATAATAAAAAGGTGACTTATGTAATAACAGAGTCATATATTATGTACGTTATGGATTAAGTATGAATATTTCTCCACCATTTATAAATAATAATAATACTAAAATAAAATGTGGACAAACCAAAGTCTATATTTGACTGAAAACAACAACCACTTTCTAAATGCTTTAAAAAAATGGCCAATAAAAAGTGATATTTCAAAAGTATTATGAAATTAGTTAAAAACCATTTATTTTAAACTAAATGAATAAAAGATTTATATTTTTAATGAAATAAATGGGATTTGAAAAATTAATGGAAATTTATCACCATAGATGCATCAATATTACAATCAGTACCTTGTATGCAAAATGGAACAATTAGCAATACTTTTTGTACCCGAAAAATGGTCGTTGCTTTTTTTAAGGTTAAAAAGCAGATTACGAAATATTCCTATACAGAGATGCCAAACCCTCGCTTATTGCATAGCAGAATTTTCTTATAGGAAAAGTTATTTTTTAAATCCGCAGAATGTTCCAATTTAATAAAACATTTTCTGTATTAAAATACCGGTACCCAAAATGCCGGAGACTTGGCAGCTCTGCCTATAACATTTTAATTAATCACGGTACTTTTTTTAATCGGATTCAAATTTAGTGAAGACAACGTTTTTTGGCCAAAAGCAGCTTTTTCCCACATGTGTAACTACGATACAATTCCTTGATGTTGACTTATGAATGTTTTGACTTATGCTATTATTGCTTCCTCTCATTTATTTATTTGAATTTTAAATAAGATGACTCAAAATCGTGTTTTTTAAATATACGAAAAAAAAAAAATCATTTCGAGAGAGGGCGAAAAGGACAATATTTGGCGATTTATTACGTGCGTTTGACTAAGTGTCTTACTACCTTGTATTTAATACTCTTCACAATACTTCGCTGTTATATAAACTTAGGCGCTTTTATAAAAAGTTTGACGTAATTCGGGCTTAAGAAAGTGAGTTTTTTACTGAATAATACAAATAAAAGAAAAATGAATACTAAGAAATACTAATGAAAGAAAAATGAAGCATTATATTGATCTATGTATATTTAAAAATTCATCTGCTAGCACTAATTAGATAATTTATGTGCAGGGGTGGGGAAATTTTCCAAATTCTTACCAGGCAAGGATTTATTTCGCCAGCCCGCAAGATGCAACACACGCAGTTGAAAATAGTTATGACAAAATCGCACGCGATTACAGACAAAATTACTATTACTACAATGCATTTTCATAATTCTTTTTTGTATAATATTAAAAAATATATGTAACAAAGGTAAGATTAATATTAGATAGAACTTAGTACCATACTTACACTGTAATAATTTGGAAAGTTAAAATATCTAGGTTAAAAAAGTGTTTCTGATAATGTGCCTATTGCCTATAGTTTTTCAAAAACTAAAAATGCACCCGCCTTATGAGAAAATCCACTCGGCACTGGCGAGCAAAATGATGTATTTCCCCACGCCTGTTTATGTGTATATAATAGGAGATAAATAGCTTTTGATTCTGTATTTCTATGCTATAAAGCATTAACGTTTGTGTGTTTTTCGTTAGCATTGGGAGTACCTAGCCGATTTAAAAAATAATGAGGGCAAAAAATGTTGGTAACCATCTTTGCTGCAAAATATACTATATTTTGCGTAGGAACAATAATCACCATCAATGCACGAGCAAAAAAAGCTCTAAAATTGAGAATTCTTTGATGTTGATATGACTAAAAATTTTAAATCTTTTTTTTTTTTTTGGTGGCAACTTTTAAGATATAATATTCTCGTTATGAACGATTTCTAAAACATTCGACAATTTAATTTCACAAATTAAACATTTTTTTTCTAGAAAAAGTTTTAAACCCAATTTATTGAGAATATTGCAATTTCTAGGATACTGTTGGGGTCAGAAACTATAACTTTGGCATCACAGTAACTTATAAGATGCAAGTGCTCGTTTAAGACAAATTTTTAAAAAAGGATTCTTTAACTCTTATCGACAACCTCATTGCATCCGTGGAAAACATATATTCAACATTATAAACTATTCGGACGGATTTCACACCATATAAAATACACTCCATTTCTCTTCAAACATAATAGTTTATGTTATTTATAGTTTTTCAAATCGGTGCGAAGCTTCTGTTTATGCTCATGATATCATTTCAAAGAGCTATATTTCCAATATAGGAAAATTTGGTGTTTTATTTTCTGTATTACTTTTAACATTTTGCATATTTCCAATTTTATATCCATGCATGGTTTGTTTTTCTTTTATAAAAATAGTATATGTAACAAGATTTTGTAGTTCTACGATTCGATATGCTTATTTTCATCATTATATTTTATCACAATAAATGACCAATTAAAGGTAACATCTCATTTTCTTTACTTATCGCAAATTATTAAATGTGTATTCTCAGCAATATCGCTCAGACTAATCCCTCTGAGGGAAGTCCTAGTATTAAGTACTTTTAACCCATTGAGTACACCCCCTCCCTTTCCTACTAGAATATAAAGCAAACTTCCTTTGCTTTATATTCCCTAATAGCCAAATTACACATATTGACATAATTTTTATTTTAAATAACGAAAAAAACCAAATAATAAGTAGAATATTAATAAAATATCCAAATAAAAATCACTTAATGGCGTTTTAAACACGTGAATCGTATTGAATGTGATATTCACGATCATTCATTATTGGCATTTAATCTTATAGTTTGGCGATAACTGTTTGGTCGACGGGGTAACCTAGTAGTACCTCTTTTTTTTTTTTTTTTTTTTTCCCAATTAAAATAAAGTTTTGTGATTTGTTTGGTTCAGTTTTTTAGGAATGGAAAGATGTACGTGTACTTCAGAGAGGTGAAAAAAAGTTATTAATCCTGTGGGCCATTAATTTTTTTTTTTATTAGTGGTCAGGTTGAATCTTCGATGGTCTCGAACCAGCGGACTACCAAGGATTTCGAACGCTGTAATGAAAATTGTTTTATCTGCTCTAAAAAATATCAATAAAAAAATTACTTTTTTTTTTGTATTTTTATTTATTTATTATTATTTATTTATTTATTTATTTTTTGAAGTAATGTATGAAATATAACAATGCCGATGGAGGAGACAAGAGAATGCATTATCTTTGCCATTACTTTAAAATACTAGAGCTATAATTTTTTTGCTAGAAACAAAGCCCTGTTCACAGATACAAATCATGATTACAATAAGTAAAAACGAAAATTTCTATAACAAGATTCAAACGAACACACGCCGAAATACATCAATAGTAATTTTAACTTTAAAACATTTCACTCAATTGGGTAAAAAAATAAATAAAAGTAACATTTATTCACTGAATATGGCATTGATGCTTTGCATAAGAAGATATTTAAGCGATGACACATTCGTGAAATGCTTCGTTTGATGGCGTTCCACAAGGCCATGCCTTTCGGGTCGATCAAGGTTAGCCAGCATTGACTGCTATGCAGACTTTAAACGATCTTTCATTTTAAAGGGGAGTTTTGCGCAGAAATTTAATAAGGTAGCCGCAGCGTGGGGCGAAAGTTGTTTCTCTCGCTACTGTCGAAGAAATAAGCCTCCTTACATTCCAAGGTCTCTAAAAACAACAATAAAAAGCAATCCTATTAGAAAGGATCTCAAACGGACGACAGATATTACGGACTGCGGTGTCTTTATTGCGGTCACGCGGTATTTTTCATTTTTTATTATTTTCGAAATATGTCGTAGGATCCGGAAATCGGTCCGACGAAATCCATCGCCGCCCTTTTTCCATAGTTAAGCCCCCCCCCCCCCCACCCGCCACTTTTTTTTTTACTTTTATTGATGATCACAGAACGGTTAGAAAGAAGGCCAGACTTTCGTAGAATCGGGAGCACTGAATACAGTTTCATTCACACCGGTTCCTGTTTTTTTTTTTTTTTTTTTTTTTTTTTTTTTGATATACCAGTAAAAAAAAAAATCAAATCGTGTTGTCTTCCATGAATGACGTCATACTCTAAGAAAGGCGAGGGAGACATCTACAAAGTGTGATATAAGTAGTGAGAAGGGGGTGGGATTATTAATAGAATGTCGTGTTACAATTTTTTTTTTTTTTTTTTTTTTTTTTTTTAGATAATTCTATAAACAGGGCTAAAACTTGAAAAAATGCACGAACTGGAACACTATTTCAAAATTATTGTTGACTAAACACTTTTTTGAGTTATAAAAAATTTATATCTAATCAAACCACACAAAAACAATTTAAACTGTAGTTAGATGTGTCAAAACCAAGACTTTTTTTATCTCATTCATTTTAATGTTTCAGAAAGTACTTACAAATGTTATTAAAATATTATCAATTCAAATATTTCAATATTATTACTTCAATATTATAACAAATTTAACTTTCCTCTTAAATTTCTGCTTCAGTCAATATATCGGAATAAAAAATAAGTCGATATCGGTCATTATATTTATTAACCCCTTGAAGGGAGGAGATGCCGCTATGGCGTCATATAATTTAAATTCCTAATCGCTACATTGACACCCGAATTTTTTAATGAAATTTTTCACTTTTATAAGTAAGCAAAAATGTACTTTCACTTGTTTACAAATAAATCTTCTTGTAAATACTAGTATCATCAAACTATTTCAACAGTTTACGAATACAAGTACTTGCCTCTAAAAGGGTTAAAATCAATAATTTTTCATTATTCTATTGTACATCATAATAAGCTAAATATGATAAAAAGTTTATTAAATCCAACAGATTTTTTAAATCACCAGATTTTAAAAGATTCACCTTTTATATAAACATTTTATTTTACTTAAGAAAGGTGTTATAATAATTATAAATAAATGACATGTTTCGGATCCGTCTAATAAGATCCATAATCATAATAAAAATAAAATTTCAAAACAAATGACACGCGACAATGAGATATAAATAACAAAAAACAAACAAACACGCGCATTATTAAGCTAAATATACATAAAATTTTAATAATAATGTTTAAAATATTTCCTGAGCAGGAACGATATTTACCATCCTTTTACAATTCGGAGCCATTTTGGACGTAATTACACGAATCGGAACATCGGTGTAGTTCGAGCCTTGTCTATAAAGGAGTTCATTTTAGAGATGACCTTTCAGAAGAATTTTCAAAAGCAAAGATTTTTTTCAATGGTCATTTTCAAGATCAGAAATTAATATGAAAAGGCCCTTTAACCGCTTTCCTGATTTGCCCGTACGTCATACGGGCGACATGTTTTTGCCAATCGTGATTTGCCTGTACCACGTACGGGCACCCTTATTCTAATTGTAATTTATTATTCTCACCAGTAAATTTTTATTATAAATTTTGCATTACTTAATCCGAACATTTTTTTTGATTCGATTAGGCAAAAATTTCTTTTTTCAAAAACCGATGATTAAAGATTTAAAAACTCAAATGAAAAAAAGGTACTATACTAGGTTATACCGTCGACCAAAATACTATCGCCAAATTATAAAGATTAAATGCCAATAATGGATGATCGTGAATGTCACATTCAATGACATTAAATACGATTCAAGTGTTTAAAATGTCATTAAGGGATTTTTATTTCGACTTTTTATTAGTATTTTTATTAATATTCTACTAATTTTTTTTTAATTATTTAAAATAAAAATTATGTCAATATGTATAATTTGGCAAAATCGGTCGACGAGATGACAGAGTAGAACCGAAAAAAAAATAGACGTTATTTGAAAGTTATTTTCAAAAATATTGATCAGTTAAGGGGTTAAAGTAGGCTTATGAAACGTTTCAGGGGCACATTTCAACGAATAGCAGAGAACGAAGGGCACCATTATTATTCACGCCTACCAGGTTCGCAAATAAATATCTTTTCCGAAATATAAAAAATATATATTCGATATTCTTTATTATATAACCGATATATTAAAGTTTCACATGAATTAGAAACTGAAATATATAGCGCTTAATATGAAAACTTAATAAAACAATACTGTATTCTTTTCTTCCTTTTTTAGGTGCGTTCGAAATTATGTAAATACGTAGCACCTATTGTTGTCGTTCAGTCCGTCCGTCTGCATATAACAACGCAAAAACTACCCAACCGAATAGTTTGAAATTTAAAATATATAATTATTACATAATTTTGTCGAGTCATTTCAAATTTTATGAAAATCGGATGAATAGATCAATTACAGGGACAATCAAAAGTATTCCGTTACATTACGGTCAATGGGTAAAAAAGTTTCAAATGCATTTTAATCGTTTGGAATTTTAAATACATAATTACAGGGTTGGTAAAAATCCGGGTTTTTTTTAAAAAACCCAAAAACCATGGTTTTTTTTGGTTTAAACCAGGTTTTTTTGGTTTAAACCGGGTTTTTTTTTTAATATGTTTTCCTGTTACATATATATGCAAATTTATGAACAAAAGTAAACATTTTTTAATATATAAGTAATAATTTGATTTAAAAGGTAATTCTAATCAATATAATTATTTAATATACAATCATTTATGTAGAAAATTGAAATTCTTTATAATCTAAACATTTTTAGAAAAAGCTGTGTCTTATATTTCATAAATAAAATGTGCTACATAACGAAACATTGATACCCTGAAAATCTTAATGAACAATCTTTTGATTACTAGCACTATAAATAAATATATGATATAGATTCATATATAAAACTTCATATATATTATTTTCAAATGGTTATTCAAAATAATTAATTTGTAATACTTGTTATATGTGATGTCTGACTTATTTGTTAGAAGACTGCATGAGTTAATTATCTTTTATTGAAAAATAAAGCTTTTTATAAAGAATTTTTGGAAGGATTTAAATTTAGCAGTAGAGTCTTTACTTCAAGCATTGTGTTTTCTAAAACTACCAGTTAAAAGATGACTGTTAAATAAACAAAAATATCTATTTAACAGCTCTTTAGACTATTGAAAAACATTGATTAAAATATACAGTAGCTTTATAAATGCTGTCATCTACCAAAGAATTTAAACAGCCATTGGACTGCATGCTCTATTATAACACTTAGTATTTTTAAACATCTAAATTAAAAATTGCATTTTTTAGGCATTTTTATGAGACTTTTTTTTCTATTACGTCTCAAGCAAACCTTGTCTTGCCCCTCCCCCCTTTCTGCCAATTTTCTTAACTGATCTAAGTAATGAGTTTGGTATGCAATAGAAGATTTAAATATATCTTTTGCATATTTTAGTTAAATGTAAACAGGTGCTTTACTAGTGCCTAATTTTTCAATGTCTTCTTATTCGACTTCATATCGAGTTTTTTTTTATTCTTAAAAAATAATCCCTCCAATCAAGAAAATTTTCTTTTAGAGCTTGACTGAAATTTTTAAGATCATTTATGTCATTATCTGTACATCTGCGTTTCTCAAAGGAAAATATTTTTTAAATCTAAATATTGCATATTTTTCATCTATTTTTTTTTTTTTTTTTTTTTGCTAAATTTACATGATTTAAGTGTTTTCTGTAGAGTTTCAGATATGTTCATCAGTGCATGAAATATGCATTCTACATGTATACTAACATGACCTTGACTAGACTCATTATGTCTTATGGTGACTATTGAGATAAGACTTAAAAATAGAAATTACTTTCATCCAATAATTTGGAACACTTAAATTACAAAAATGAGAAAATATTATATTAGATTTGTTCTAAAAAACTAATTGGTTTGAACTGTGCCAACCTATATAAAATTATAATGCAAAAAACCCAATCCCAATGTAAGAATGCAAGAAAAACAAAGCCTTGTTAAAATCACTAATCACAGAGCAAATAAAAAGCTCATTGCCAATTATTCAATAGCATACATAACAAAAAGAATTTCTGAAATGATGAAATCCTTAGTAAATCTTTACTAATCAAGCAATTTAAATGATAAAAGTGCATTTTTAACTCGAGTCTGCCCTTCTGGCTATATATATATGTTTTTACAAATAATGGCTATATATACAGTCGAGCCTCGATTTAACGTACTTTGATTTAGCGAATTCTCCGATTTAACGAATATTTTTTCTGCCCCGACAAAAAGGATGCTAAAATGCTCCGATTTAACAAATTTTTAGCTTTGATTTAACGAACAACTGCTGAAAAAAAAAAAAAAAAAAAATTCGCATTCGCAGATAAAATTAAAACTTTAAATTTTTTGCTCATAAAACTTTGAATCTTTCAATATCTAAATCCAAATGTTACATTTTTTTTTTTCTCATTTCTGGGTGGATTCAAAAGACAGTCTTTTTCCTTTTTCAACTAGAAACTTGACAAAGATGCAGACAAATAGCTAAGTACCTGCGATATTGAACAGAAAGAGAATGAAAATTCTAAAAATATTATCAAAATGATGAAAAAACGTAAATTCAATAAAAAAAGGTGATATTCCAAGAATGAATTTGAAGCTTGAATACTTAAAAAAAATTATTTTTTGTTTCACGAGGTTAATGGTGTTGTTCTTTCGGAGTTAGAAAATATCGACAAAAAACTTTATAAAGTCGAAACAAAGCACTATCAAGGATTTCTTTCCAAAGTGCCAATAAGTATGTATGTATGATGTATTAAATTTCAAAAGCAAATAACATTAAGGAATTTAGATAATTTAAAAGTTGATCTCCTAACTTATAATTTTTAAGCTCATAATAAACAATTATCATTCTTTTTTTAAATCTGTATATCTAAGGGTATTTTGTATTGATATTTTTATACCATACTCTTTACAAAAATTGATATTCGATTTAATGAATTGCTTCGATTTAACGAACAGATTTGTGGGTCCCAATCAATTTGTTAAATCGAGGTTCGACTGTATATATATATACATATAGGCCTTAAAAAAGAAAAAGAAAGAAAGAAAACTGATTAGTTTTTTCTAACCAGCTAATTTTAGAAAAAATAGTTATTTTGCCATATAGATTTACAGCTTACAAGAAAAGTTGAGTTGATTAAAATTTTTTGTCCTTTTAGAAACTTATTAATTCATCATTTTTCTACAGCTTTGCTTGTAGCTTCTTCATAATTTAGATTTTGTATTTTTCAATTATGTGTAAAATAAAACATTTGGGTAAAAGAATAAAAAAAAAAACCAGGTGAAAAAAAACCAGCATGGTTTTTTAAAAAAAACCAATTGGTTTAAACCATGGTTTTAACCACGGTTTAAACCAAACAACCCTGCATAATTATTACATAATTTTGTCGAGTTATTTCAAATTTTATCAAAATCGGATGCTTAGTTCAATTACAGAGACAATCAAAAGTATTCCGTTACATTACGGTCAACGGGGAAAAATGTTTCAAATGCATTTTAATGGTGTTACACTCATTCGAACATAATAAAATTGATATGCATCTATAAAGTACGTATTATAATATACATTTTGCATAATCTGTGGTGCAAAGAATATTTTTTATTGATTTATAAGGCCACACAAAAGTATTCCATTGCATAATGGTATAGGGAGAACATTGCTTGGTGCTCATTTTAATTGTAATTATTTACAATTATATGAGATTGATATATGAGAGTGATATTTTTAAAACTTCGTTATCCTACGAACGCACCTCATTTGCTACGCTTCACGTGCAATTTCCAACTTGTTTTTATACTTATGGCAAAACTGAAGATCAACTCATGAAAAAATAGAGACAATTTTCTCAAAAGTGTAGTACTTCCTTTTGGCATTCATAAACACTACAGAATTCAGTATCACATAACAACAAAATTACAAATACAAAATATTAAAAAATAAATAAATAAATAACATAAATATAAGCTGCGAGGGTGGACTCGAAAGCTTTTGAATAAAATAACCGATACATCCCCTCCCCCGTAGTGTGTGTGTGTGTGCATTTAGAGAGGGATGGGGTAGACGCAAAAAGATGATTATTCAAAGTCAAATTATACTTAAAAAAAAAAAGATAAAATTGCTATAATTCAACTACAATTTAATAAATAATTTTATTAAATTGTATTCTGAAGTTTCGATTCAAGACATTAGAACAGATGCAAAATCTAGAGAAAAGTTTGTTTCCAGGAGAAATTTAATTCTTACCCTATCACTGAGCTTCAGTGCTCCAGCAAGCCCAATTGTTGTCATTAATAGTTTTCAAACGAGATTAATTTGAGAACGCCAATAAAATCAAGTTATATTTCAGCGATTAAATAAATAACAAAATTAAGTGATCGGAAATTGGGTGGACTGAGAATTCAAATTATCGCATTCCACGGGCCCCATTAATTCGTGCCACTGAATAAAAGCTTATCTGCTTTTTACTTTCTTCTAACTTCAACAGAAGAAAGTATTGTAATCGAAATTTTTTTCGACTTCCGGTTTTCGACGGATTTACACGTTTTAGGAGTCAGAGATTCCAAAAAACATGTTTTTACAAAATGTCTGTCTGTCCGTGTGTCTGTGTGTATGTCGCCATTCGATCGTCAAAAAGTGTATGAAGTTATGGATAGAATTGAATCAAATTTTTTGTGTATGTTTTTCGCTATGGAAAGCAGCTCCTCCATGAGTTTTGAAATATTCCGCCGGAAGGGGGCGCTGCAATCACGATTTTTGTGCCATGTTCAATATTGTACCGACCAAAAGTATATGAAGTTATGCATCGAATTGAACCGAATTTTTTGTGTATGTGTATGACTATGGCTAGTTTGTCCTCCCTGAATTTGAAAAAAATCCGTCGGAAGGGGGAGCTCCAATCGCGATTTTTGTGCCATTTTCAATATTGTACCGACTAAAAGTATATGAAGTTATGCATCGAATTTAACCAAATGTTTTGTGTAAGTCTATGACTATGGCTAGTTGGATCGCCCTGAATCTGAAAAAAATCCGCCGGAAGGAGGCGCAGCAATAGCGAATTTTAGTGCCATTTTCAATATTGCACTACATAAAAGTGTATGTAGTTCTAGAACTGAACTAAATTTTTTGTATATGATTATTTTTTGGTAAGGCAAGTAGGTCCTCCCTGATTTTGAAAAAAAAAAAAAAAAAAAAAAAAAAAAAAAAAATCTGCCTATCATTCTATTGTCCATCGGCTCGTGCAGAGACGGAAATTCGTTTTTACTCCGATTAATTGATTGAAGCAGAAATTTAAGATGAAAATCAAAGTTGGTATGATATTAAATTAAAATTATTAAAGCATTAAAATGAGTAACTATTTTTTTTAAATATTTAAATGTACTAATGAGATAGAAGAAAGTTTTGGGATTGGCACATCCAACTAGTTTATTTTTAACACTTTCCGACAAATTGGAAAGTGTTTTATGAGTTTGGTTTCTCTGGCCGTCTGATCATGCTCTAACTCCTGTAAAAATATACTCGGACTTTCATGTAACGGATAAACATTATTTAGAGTTACTTTAGGCATATTTGGTATTTATTGTATACTAGCAGTTACCCGTGACTTCGTTCACATAACATTTAAAGAAGAAATAATTGATCAATCAAGCAAAAAATTTCGATGATGAAAAGCATGTGTAATTAACTTTTTATCGCGAATTTATGGTAAAAAAGCTTTTGATAATCCCTATTTGCTAATTTGTTGCTGGTCAAAATTTTCCTTTCAGCGATTAATACTAATAGATAGAAACATTCTTGAATTCTTTTGTTCAGCCCTGTAGTTTTCCAAGTGCCTTTAATACACGAAAGTATCTAACAAAAATATTTCTTATTACTACCTAAATTACATTTTCAGAAATTATCATCCGAAGACAACCTTGTATCCAGTTCTTTGCGGGACCCTGTTTATCATTTTATGTATATATACTACAAACATTTCTTAGTTTACTAAATGCAGTTCAAAATAAAAATGCATATTTTATTTAAAAACCACCTTTAAGTAAATTACGCTCATATTCAGTAACCTTTCCGAGATCTTTTGTGTAACCCTGTATATCTAAATTTAACTATTTATACTATTACCATTTATACTCTCCATTTAATATGCATACATTTAGCGAAACTTAAAAGCACATATCATAATTCAAAATGCATTTCATCCATGCAACAGTCATCATCCATGATATACAGTACTTCGGATAGAATATATAATATTTGAAATCTTTTGTGTGTCCCTGTAAATGCTATGCACTTCGTATTATGCATGATATAACTTACATTAAGCCTCAGCAACATATATCAATTTGATTATACATGAAATCGTTTACCATAATTAAAATATGTCGGAAACTATTCCTCCCTTTATTCCTATGCAATGGAATTCTTCTGTCTGACCCTGTAAATGAATAGTAAGTGCCCTTTTCCCTACATACTTTACAAAATGCATATTTTAGTGCACTTTGTAAATGCATATAAATTTGAATATGTTCTACAGGCTGTAACATCGTTAAATTTAATTAAAACGATTTTTCCCCATAATGTTGTAATATAAGGAAATTTTTTGACTATCCCTGTAAATAAACTAATCATGGTAGAAACTTTATTTTCAATAGGTATTCGTGCTAGGTAAACGTTAAGAACGTCCAAAAATTTCATGGAAATCGGAGTATATTTACGAAAGTTAGAAAGCGACCAGACAGACAGACAAACCGAAAGCATAATAACTTTTCAACTTTGTTCGAAAGTGTTAAAAAATCGAGCCAAAAATATATTAATCAGTGATTTTATTTTTCACCTTTTCCCCACAAAAAATTTCTTCCATTGATAATTATGAGTTTTGAATAAAAATATTCATTTGTATGTAACTTATAACTTATTAATTAGTATAAATAAAAAATATTTCTGATTCATTTTAAATATGACGTCATTATTTATCTCGCTCCATTAGCTACTGATATTCATACCCCTTGTATTTTTAACGACTGCTATAAAGTACCTGTTTAATTTCAACTATGACGTCACATTTTCATGAGTGAACCATTTTATTAAAAATATAATTCTTTTTCATTCTTTTTACTTTTAATTTATGTCACCATATTTTACACAAAAATTCCCATTAACTAAACAAATATCCTTGTTAAATGTATTATAAAAAATACACCTTTTATTTTTATTTCAAACATGACGTCATATTTATTTTCTTTTAAATTATTTTATTATAGTTTTTCGTGTGGAAGTTTTCTATTAAAAATTCATTGCCGCTGAAAAATTATTATTCCAATTTTTTATTTTCTTGGCAACAGGAAAGGAAAATGGTTAAATTTTATCTGAAAAATGCCTATTGATTTTGTATGAAAAATAATTAAATTTTGAATTATTAAGGAAAATATTTGAATAAAGTAAATAAAAATTACCCTATTATTTAATCCGGACTTCTAACTTTACGTCTGCAAAATTTCAAAGCAATCGGTTCAGTAGTTACGGCGTGAAAGCGGAACAAACAAACAAACAAACAAACTCACTTTCCGATTTATAATATTAGTAAGGATGAAGTATGTGGGATTAACAACTCATTTACATGCATTTTGGTGCATCCAAAGGATAACATTACATTGGGAAAAATAGTTCGCAGTGTATTTGAATGACATCAATATTTCAAATACATTGAAACTGATATAAATCACTGAATTTCACTACGAGATGATTACGATTTCCTGAAGACACTTCTGATTAGACAAATCATAATTTACTTTGCGCACAGACCCGAACTTACTTTTTAAAAAGACAAATCAGGCGGGAAAAATAATTAGGAACGCTAAACGGCTTTCAAAGTTTTGAATAAACTTTCTTTCAATTTTAACTCCAAGCAGTAAATTTTGTTCTCTGCTCTTTTCGAATTTTCCTTGAATTTGTATGTGATTATACGCATTCCGCATCGATTTTTTGAACAATTTTCTTCCGAAACAGGAAGAACCCTCCGTCAAATTTTCTTATTGACGTGATTAAATTCAATTTTTCAAATCACCAATTGACTTACTAAAACAAAGTAAACGACGACACTGGAATATTGAGTTTAATGTAAGTAAAATAGAAAAACAAAACAGCAATTCAAGTCAAGATAAGTATTTTTTATTTGGACTGAAACGTAGCAAGAACGAATGTCCACCATCCATAAGTTGATTTGCGAAAACTGATAAGCGAAGTTGCATAACCTGCACCGTAGTAAAGTTTTTTCTCATAGAAAAATATTAACTCTATTCCAGAAATAATAAACATTCTAAAAATATTTTTCTTAAAAATTATTTTTCATTATAACAAATTACAGACATTACTTTCTTATAACTTTTCATTAAACAAGAGCAACAAAAAATGAATAAATAAAATAAATCCCCCTTTGTGGCACCTGCGGTTTCAGGTATTTTTTTTTATAATAACATTAAAACACAAGCTAATACCTGCTTTCAAAATACCAGAAGTTCTATTTCAATGTTATCTCTCTATTCCTACTCCCTCCCATCCCCTTTCCCCATCAAAATAAAAAAGAAATCGACCTCCATCAAAGACATATTTTTGTTTGGCTGTTTTCTTATTTCCGAATGTACCAGTTCCACTCAATGTAGCCAAAGTGCTTTGTTTTAGTCGTCTATTCTTCCGAAGTCATTGAGACAGGTGGTCGAGCGGATGACTCACGAATTTATCTCGCAATGAATGAGATCCATCTTTTCTTTTTTCCAATCGTCTTTTAAACTGCATTCAAAAGATTTAGAGAAACAATACATACTAAACTTTATTTTAAATTACTTATCAGTATGTAAAGAAATTTTTTAAATTATGTTCAAACGACTATTCAATAGCACTTATTTCAATAAAAAGCCCAAAACAGAGTGAGTAGTAATAAAGTCCTGCATTGGATTGGGTAAATGATGGTAAGGGTTGACACTAATATTTTTGGCAAGTATAACCTTCTAAGACGGAATTGCATAGAAAAGAAAAAAATGCTTTATGGATAAGTTTCCTTTTTAGGAAATGTAAATGTATTAGTATGTATTCCTCTCATGCATAATAGTATATAAATTTTGCATGGATCAACAAGTTTTTCAGTTTAAAACAGGATTTCGTCATAGGCAGATTCTTTTTCACACGTTTTAGTTTTTTAATCAGCGTATATATATATATATATATATATAACGCCATTCTTTCAAAAGATTGAATTTTAATGTTTAATTGTAGAATAACGACTATTTAAAAATGCATGCATTATTTTCAAAAATTTTTGAGCCAGGCCTAATTTTACCGACCTTTGAACGAATTAGGTAACACAATACAATGATTTTCATATGGGCTGGGTCAAAACTAGGATTGAACATTTTCGGCCGTGAAGATTAGAAATAAAATCAGTCCCGGCTCTGTGCAGAAAAAAAAAAAGTAAGGCCCAATACCGAAAAAAGAGAAGACAAAGCCGGGCTCGGTCTGAGTGCCGTGAGTAAAAATAGGCCTGCAGGCCCTGTTGCACTGGGGCTTCGGGCCACGAGCCAACCCGTGCGGATCTCTGAACACTACATAGGCACAGCCGCAGGATGACGCGCCGGAACCAGGTGCTTCCAATAACTGCTACTAATGCATGAATAATCAATAGAAAAGGAAACAAATTTTTACACCAGAATATAGAGTTGCTACCAGAGATTTACACAGTAGGGCTGGGCCAACATTCCTTCACGGCATTCGGGCCGCGCTTACTTATTTCTGAACGTTCGGTCCGGGCCTAGTTATTGCTCTATCCGTACCAGATCGAGTATGAGAATTACTTTTTATCTCGAAGGATCAAATCAGGGAGAGAAAGTCTAACCTATTTTTTCCGTACCGAGCCGGGACTGGTTTCATTCTTCCTAGTCTTTAAGGGCAAAAAAAAAAAAAAAAAAAAATTGAGTAACGGTTTTGACCAAGCTCATATGAAATTCATTGTCTCGGCGTGGACTGGTCCATTCAAAAATCATTAAAAAACAGCTGGCCTAAAAAGTTTGGCAAAAAATGCTTTAATTTTTAAATCGCGAGCATCCTACAAGTAAAAATTAAGATTTCTCCTTTTTATTTAAAGAATAGTAGACTTCTAGGCTCATTGAAATATAATAATACATATGAAAAAGAACTTACCTATGAAGAAACCTATCTTAAACTGAAAAGAATATTGATCCATGCAAAATGAAAAACTATACAATACATTTAAGCCTGCTTGAAAGGAAAACTTGTATATAACGCCTTTTTTTACTTTCTTCTATCTTCAATAGAAGAAAGTATTGTAATCGAAATTTTTTTCGACTTCCGGTTTTCGACGGATTTACACGTTTTAGGGGTCAGAGATTCCAAAAAACATGTTTTTACAAAATGTCTGTCTGTCCGTGTGTCTGTGTGTGTGTCTGTATGTCGCCATTCTACCATCAAAAAGTGTATGAAGTTATGCATAGAATTGAACCAAATTTTTTGTGAATGTTTTTGGCTGTGGCAAGCAGGTCCTCCTTCAGTTTTGAAATATTCCGCCGGAAGGGGGCGCTGCAATCGCAATTTTTGTGCCATTTTCAATATTGTACCGACCAAAAGTATATGAAGTTATGCATCGAATTAAACCAAATTTTTTGTGTATGTGTATGACTATGGCTAGTTGGTCCTCCTTGAATTTGAAAAAAATCCGCCGGAAGGGGGCGCTGCAATCGCCATTTTTGTGCAATTTTCAATATTGTACCGACCAAAAGTATATGAAGTTATGCATCGAATTGAACCAAATTTTTTGTGTATATGTATGACTATGGCTAGTTAGTCCTCCCTGAATTTGAAAAAAATCCGCCGGAAGGGGGCGCTTCAATCGCAATTTTTGCGCCATTTTCAATATTGTACCGACCAAAAGTACATGAAGTTATATGCATCGAATTGAACGAATTTTTTTGTGTAAGTGTATGGCTAGAGCTAGTTGGATCGTTTTGAATCTGAAAAAATCTGCCGGAAGGGGGCGCTGCAATACCGAATTTTCTTCCATTTTCAACATTGCACCACATAAAAGTGTATGAAGTTAGTTCCAGAACTGAACTAAACATTTTGCATATGATTATTTTTTGGTAAGGCAAATAGGTCCTCAAAGAATTTGAAAAAAAAAAAAAAAAATCTGTTTATCATTCTATTGTCCATCGGCTCGTGCAGAGACGGAAGTTCGTTTTTACTCCGATCAATTGATTAAAGCAGAAATTTAAAATGAAAATCAAAGTTGGTAAGGTATTGAATTAAAATTATTAAAGCATTAAAATGAGTAACTATTTTTTTTAATATTAAAATGTATGTATGAGATAGAAGAAAGTTTTGGGATTGGCACATCCAACTAGTTTCCCTATACAGTTGCGTTTCAGAATATTTTATTGTATAGCATTTTTTAGATTTTTAAGTCTGCAATACTATGAATATAAATTAATAACATTAATGATAATTCTAAAACATTTACATACAACAAAGAGAGATTCATTAACAAAATAATGAATATCGCAGCCTATGGCACTTCTATAAAAATGAAGATTATATACATGGGGGAAAAAAAGCTAAGATAAGTACTTGTGGTCAGAACTCTTTTTATGAGACAAATCGATCCATTAACCAATCGTAAAAATTGATGATTTGCAGAAATTCTCTCCGGTCACGGGCAGAAATTTTAGCTGGTCCGAACTTTTAACTTTTATACTGGGACTACAATCGGCCAGGCTGGGCCAATATTTTTTTTTTTTTTTTTTTTTTTTTTTTTTTTTGTTTTGCCCGAACTTTTTAATGTTTAAACCGGGCCATGCAAGTCGGCTGCTTATAGCTACATGGAAAATTAATCGACGAATATTAATCTTAATTCATGTAGTATCAATTAATTTCTTCTCAGCAGTGAATAACAATACGAATTTTCGTATATAGATATTGTATCAGAAAGCATCAATTATGCATGACAGCCTCGTTGATATTTTCTTTTCCCACCTTCTTTATTCTAACCAACATTCTTAACTCTAATGCAAAGCTTTCTGACATGATATAGCATCTCATTTGTGCGAAAATTTCAGGCATTTTCTTTTAAAAATAGACTTTTTTTTTTTTTTTTCAGTTTTTTGCAAATGAGTATACATTTTAAACTATAATTCCCATGTGCAAAAGCAAATTTAAAATGTTAACTTTGAGGATCATTTCTGAAATATTTTTTATTTTTATCGGGAAAAACAAAACAAAACAAAAAACATTTTTTGAGAACTTAACAAGTATATGTGTAGTTTTTGTGGCATTACAAATAAAAATGAATCTAGGAACAGGACAATGGGGCTTAATTGTTTATAAAAAAAATTAGGTGGTTTACCAAAGCAAAAACTTCGCTGACTTAAAAAAACAAATGTTAAACTAAATAATTAAATCTAGGCTTACCCTCATCCGAATCCGAACATCGGCACAATTTGAAATTTCTGGTCGGATAGTTTAGAGATGAGCCAAGCACGCTCCAACTGACCCATTTTCAAAGCGAGTGCGGGCGCAATTAATTAGGGTTTCGGCAATAGACCATCAGAACCAGCATGAAGCAAGAACCTCGTTCTGCCAATTCGAAAACAACACACCTGGCTGAATTCCGAGAAATACCGATGCTCCGATGATGAATTCTGATCAATGCACCGAACAAAACAAAATAACCCCGAAATCCGAGGCCAAACAATGAAAAAACCCGCCTAGATCGGGGTGCCTTCACCTCAAAGCCTTTGATTTAAGAACATAACATAATTACAGTTTCGTAAAGCAGACAAAAATTTTGTAATAATACAAACAATGTTATATATGAGTAAAGTTGATTACTCAAAACGTTATTAATTAAATAATACATATTAAAATTTATCAAAAAAGTTATTAAGAAAAAACAAAACTGGAAAACTACGCTCACTAACATTGATTTTACCCTAACATTTTATACTTACTTATTATATGTTATTTAGTATAAATTAAATTTTATCCACGTTTTTTATAGATGGCTTAGTTCATCTGTTTGATATAACTAAGCAGAACTTCACACAAGTTACAAGCGTCCAAGTTTTTTAGTACTTTGAAAAATTGTATTTTTTTAGCTAAAATCCCCGTTAAATAAAATAATAAATTTTGATGTTAGAGTATAAGATCATATGTGACAGGCAGCTTTTAAAAAAAATTATTATTTTCAGAAAAGAAAAGAAAAAAAAAATCTGAAAAATGGAAAACTGTCGAGCAATTCCATCTCAGCTCAGGCAGGGCATGTCAATTCACCATCGCAGATTTTTTTCAAAAAAATTCAGTAGTTAGAACTAAGTGATTTATAAAGTTTCCTAAAAGGATTTTTCCCTAAAAAATTTATTTATTCGATTACATCACTTTGAAATTCATGATAAAATTGACAGTTTTCAGAAAAACTGAAAAACGCTTCATTTTGAAATGAACACAATACCAAACATATTCAACATATTCAGTTAATTTATTTTTTATAAACAGTTATTAAACTGAATTTTACTTTAGTATAGCTTTAAAAAATATAGTGACATTTTTACTTACTTAAAAAAAAATTAGTTTTTAAGTACAAAAAATATAATAATTACTGAATTAAAGATTTTTTTTCAGAATGAAAAAAAATATTTTAAAGCTAAACATTAATGGCAATCCAAAGACCTTTAATGGTAGTTTTACAGCAAATTTTATTTTAACTCTAAGGTGCTTATAACCTTTGTAATTCAATTTTAAATTATGCAAAATTTTGTAAAATCACTACTTTTGAAATGCAATTTCTCAAAAACACCATTTTTTAAAAATCTGATAATATGCTCAATTGATACTTTGTTAGTCTCTAATAAATACCTTACAAGCAAATCGTGTGTTTTTGCTTAGAAAAATTTATATGATTTTT
The DNA here is from genome assembly GCA_964019185.1 of Maratus speculifer. NCBI lineage: Eukaryota > Metazoa > Arthropoda > Arachnida > Araneae > Salticidae > Maratus > Maratus speculifer. Next base: position 5,972,908 of record OZ025292.1, on the reverse strand, counting down.
TGAAAATGACATGTTATGTGTATTTTTCAACAGACCACAAAGTCAAGCTCTTCCTTATTTAATCGAACTTGTAATGTAATTAATATTTCAAACTAAAAAATACAACACTAGTACATAATTATTACTGTTAAATTATAGCTAATCATTTGCTTAAGTTTAAAATTGCGTAAAATACAGCCACTAATAGAATTAGTATTGATCATATGTCATTTCATTCCATACTCATAAATGTGTTAAATTCATCTAAAGTGTGTTAAATATTTTGTTGTATAGTATGGATATAATATATTAATATCCAAATACATACATTACAGCTGAATTAGATTTTTTTTCAAGTTTAGGTTTTTTTCCAATTAGTTTTTTTTCTTCAGAAAACCAGAAGATCAAGCTTTTTCTTATTTCTCTGAATTTACAATATTATTTTTTAATGAAAAAAAAAATAATAATATGCACATAATTGTGGCAGATAAATATAAGCTAATCTTCAAAAATTGCTATTTATAAAATTAAATAAGCCAAACCCCTTATAAAATAAATAAATAAATAAATAAATAAAAGTCTGCGTTTGTGATGCCTTTTGACTTTGCTGAAAATTAGTCACTAATACTGCAAAATGAAGTACAAAGCTACCACTGGCAAAATACTCTGATATTGTTATTTACCTGCACAGCATATTTTAGAGAAGAAATAAAGAGTTTTAGCATAGTTTCTGATGATTAACTCATGATACAGCTCATGCTGTTTGTGACATAGAAAAAGTAAAAAAAGAATTATTTAAGTTGTACCAATTACAAACATTGGAATCAACTGTGTATATGTCAGATGGAGCTGGAGCACATTTTACAAACAAGTATCAGTTTTATGAATTGCACAAAAATAAAATCGTACTGAAGTAGTGGATATTTTCAGGTACTGGCCATGTTAAAAATACATGTGATGCTATTGGAGAGTGAGACAAGCACTATGCAACAAAATTTAATCTCCAAAAGGAGCCAATAAAAGCTATTCCAGATTCTGTCTCATTTGTTGCTGAACAATCTTCTCTGTTAAAAAATATCATCCTAGTCCATCCTGACAGAAATATTATTTAATCCTATTGAACTAACAATGAGAAAGAATATGCTAATGTAAAATCTATTGTTGGTATAAGATCTAAACATTATAGGGGGATAGTAAATAATGAAGGTTATATGGGACGAGCAAGAAAAAATGAATTGACAAAAGTTGAAACCTTCAGCCAAATGAAAAGACAATATTCAATACATGGTTTCCAAATCGGTGATTTCATTGGATGCATTTATGAAAATAATTGATGGATAGGACAAATCAATGGTATATCAATCACAAGAACTAAATGACATTAAAGTATCATTCATGTACCCAACATGGTCCATAGCTAAAGCATTCTAGTGGCCAAAAGAATCTGGAAAGAAAAAATATGAATGTGCATTATCATTGGAAAATGTGCTTCTAGAAAAGAAAAAAAAAAAAAAAAAAAAAAAAAAAAAACAGTTACAACAGGACAATCTGAGCGACTTCATACTTTCAATGAAAAGAAGAAGTTTAAGTTAATTTAAAAAATCTTCAATACCGAATTCAGCTGTAATGTATGTATTTGCATTGTTATATAGTATGGATATAGTATATTATATCCATACTATATAACAAAATATTTAACACACTGTAGATGAATTTAACACATTTATGAGTATGGAATGAAATGATATATGATCAATACTAATTCTATTAGTGGCTGTATTTTACACAATTTTAAACTTAAGCAAATGATTAGCTATAATTTAAAAGTAATAATTATGTACTAGTGTTGTATTTTTTAATTTGAAATATTAATTACATTACAAGTTCGGTTAAATAAGGAAGAGCTTGACTTTGTGGTCTGTTGAAAAATACACACAGCATGTTATTTTCAAAAAATCATATAACATTTTCTAAGCAAAAACACACGATTTGTTTGTAAGGTATTTATTAGAGACTAACAAGAAGGTATCAATTGAGCATATTATCAGATTTTTAAAAAATGATGTTTTTGAGAAATTGCATTTCAAAAGTAGTGATTTTACAAAATTTTGCATAATTTAAAATTGAATTACAAAAGTTGTAAGCACCTTAGAGTTAAAATAAAATTTTTTGTAAAACTTCCATTAAAGGTCTTTGGATTTCCATCAATGTTTAGCTTTACAATACTTTTTTTCATTCTGAAAAAAAAAAAAAAAAAAAAAAAAAAAACTTTAATTCAGTAATAATTATATTTTTTGTACTTAAAAACTAATTTTTTTAATTAAGTAAAAATATCACTACATTTTTTAAAGCTATATTAAAGTAAAATTCAGTTTAATAACTGTTTATAAAAAATAAATTGACTGAATATGTTGAATATGTTTGATATTGTGTTCATTTCAAAATTAAGCGTTTTTCAGTTTTTCTGAAAACTGTCAATTTTATCATGAACTTTAAAGTGATGTAATCGGAGAAATAAATTTTTTAGGGAAAAATCCTTTTAGGAAATTTTATAAATCACTTAGTTCTAACTACTGAATTTTTTTGAAAAAAATCTGTGATGGTCATTTGACGCTTATCACTACTGTCTGCCTGAATTGAGATCAAATAGCTCTGTCATTGTTTTAAAATAAAAGGTTTTAGCTGTAGAAGAAAAAAAAAAAAAACTCTAAGCATTAATCCAGAGAATATTGATTCCAAATGTTATCGAAATTGGTCGGGCATATTTCCGAATAAACAAGTCTTAAAGTTGTCATATTTCCCATAGGATTGGAAACCTATCTTCCCTTAATGAATTATGCATATGTAACTTTGTGCTCATAAACGTAATTCATTAATAACTTTTCTAGAAATTTGGAAATAATAATAATATCTGTTTCATCGCATTAATGTTACTTATAGAGTGGCCTTTAAAAAAAATCTTATTTTTCTTTTTTTTTTTTTTTATTCTTTTTTTCTGTTATTGCTACCTCCCAACACATCAGTTAATATAAATTGTTCATAGAACTCTCAATTACCAAATTTTTACTTATGGTCTGAATAGTTTCGCATCACCAAACTGAACTTCATAATTTTTCTTTTAATTAATGCAGTGAAATGGTGTAGTTTAGTCAAACTGTGGCTTAAATGTTATTTTTTAAATTATTTTTAAAAGTATAATTTCTTATAATAAAAAATCAGACTTACAAAATATCATTTGGCATATTTCAATGATTGCAGAGCAAAGCTGCGGGATTTGCTCGTACATTTACATACACATACATGGAGGCCACTCAAAAATTCAAAGCCAATAAACATCCAAGTATTTAGGCTTATTGATAACACAAATGTATATTTAACAATCTACAAATTGTGAAATAATTACTTACTAAAAACAGGCCATTGTTAATTTTTCAGACATTAACAGGAAACACAAAATTCCAACCTTACCTAAAGAAGAAAAACAAAATTATGTACAAAAACACGTTGCATTTAGAAATAAAACAGTTCAAAAAACTATAAATAAATAAATAAACAGGCATTCTGAATCAATAACAATATCGCACCCTTTCTACAAAACTATCTTGACTCAAAAAATTTAGTTTTTCAGGAAATGCGAAAAACTGTTTTAGGTTGTGATAGGATCAATAGCCATTTTGCAAACACAACTGCTACCTGGTTGCTGAACATTAAACAGCACTATTTTCTATTTTAGGTAATTGGTAGAGTAGCGTAAACCACGTAGAAAGGCAGCCATAACTCAAAAGACGCAACTTTTGAGTTGTGACACTTTTGTAGCAAGGGTGTAATATGTATATATAAAGTTAAAATTTCATAATTTCTTTAAAAAATTTCAGACATTCCAAATCAAATCCCATTAAAAATTAAAATAAATCGCATTATTAAAAAAATCAAGGAACACACTTTAAATTAAATACCAGAATTTTAAGATAGAAATATTTATTTCTGCAAAGCAACGAGAAAATGATGTTTAAGACAATGGCTAAAGTGAGAATGGTGATCGTAATCAATTCAAAGCAATCTATCTATATATTATAAGTTTAAAATACGGTAAATTATTTTTTTAGATTCTATACCTAGTCGAACCGACTTTTTTTTCCCTATTTTTAAACTTTCAATCTGCAAAATGATTCGAAAGCCTAGGCATGACCAGTGTTAATAACATAATAAAGCATATTTAGGATATCCCTGTCCTTTGGCAGGATACTGCCAGGGAGAAAGGCACTTTTTAAATTTTAAACGACATTTTTTGGTTTTTTTTTTAAAGACACTTTTCGAATTATTTTGCGTAATTTTCAGACTCTTTAAAGACTTTTTTTTATTCTTTAAAAGAACTTTTTGATTTATAAACTCATTCTTTTGATTTTTTAAGCTTTTCAAGGCAACACTGAATCATTTTTACTATGCAAGCAAATTTAGTGAAAAAGAGAAAAAAAGGGCATTTTTTAAGATTCTAAACGACATGTTTTGGATTTTTAAGGATACTTTTCGGATTATTTTGAACAATTTTCAGATTTTTTAGGCATTTTTTGGACTTTTCAAAGACATTTTTTGATTTTTCAATTCATTCTTTTGATTTTTTTTAAGCTTTTCGAGACAACATTGAGTTAGTTTTTACTATGTAAGCAAATTTTAAATGAAAAAAGGAAAAAAGGCACTTTTTATTGAGAGGTAAGAAGGGTGCAAACTTTTTATACGATCGGCAGGGAAAGTGCTAATTTTTAGAATGGGGTTCAAGAGGAGTGCTATTTTGTGAACCAAAGCACAAGTAGGGTGCAGCACCCCAATAAAATTGCATGGGGTAATTACCGCTGGTCGAATATACTAATACAGCAATTTGACTTCAGTTTATTTCATAAAAGTCAAAATCTTTACTTTTTTACAATCATGCAACCATTTAAACAGCATCTTACACAAAACTGGCAAAAAGTCAAGTTTCTTCCAGAAGACAAAAACTAAAAGAGTTCCACTAACCCAACAAGTTTTTAACAGTTTCTGTAACTGTTATAAAACAAATAAAACAACGAAGTTTTTTTTTTTTTTTTTAAAGTTAGTATATATTTATGCTTAGAGGCGGCTTAATTTATTAAGCTACTCCAATCAAGCGTGCAGGTCAGAGATCACAAGAATATGTTTTAACTGCAATAACAAGAAAAGAAAGAAAAAGAAAAAGAGAACGTAAAATTCAATCAAAGAATCTCCAGAAGGAAATTGTTTTTTCCACTTGAGTGCAACGAACATGCGCTATTCGAGTTCTCGATCCAGCATCACTGACCCAGCGAAATTGAATTCAATGAAAAAGGAAGGTGGGAAAATATGTCGTTTCCAATATACGTTAACACGATGAAATTCGATCCAATTAAACCGTGTGGCGAATTTTTTTCAGCAGGGGTCGAATTTTTTATTTTCATCATCTCATTCCAGTCGACAAAGCGTGCAACAGTGGCGTAACAATTCAAATAAACGCGACAATTAAGTTTTTTTAATAATAAAATATTTACGAAAATTAATTAACTCTTCAAGAAAATTAGTAATGTCATTAACAGAAAATCAATATTTTAATTATTTTAGATAGAAGATTCAATGCTTTGAAAATTGAAGAGAGGTATAACTCAATGAGATAATAACGGTTGACGGAGCAGAGCCCCCCCCCCCCGTTATATAATGAAGATTTTTTGCTGAAAATAAACAGAATTAGAATATCTATAATTACATATATTTGTAATTGCACTTCCAGTTAAAATTCACAAATGTTAAATCCCTTGAAGTAACGATCTCGCTTCTAGAACTAACAATATTTGAAGTGCCAGTTGAAAGTTTTAAAATATGATAATTATATTAATATTTTAGCTTTACCATGCGATAAAATACCTGGCAACGTTATGCATAGTTTGATTAGTAGTAATGAAAAGTTTATTGTAATGCTTTTTATTTTGAGTAATTAATGTATTAATTAAATTGAATTGTTATTTGGCTTAGTTAAATATTAAACATTAAAAATATTTATCAATATGTTTTTATAAAATATTCAAAAACTAGTGAAAAATGCTCCAAGGAGCAGTGCAAAAGCAGAATATGATTTTAATTGAGCATTAAAAAGTAATGGACAAGTGCTTCTGTTAATTACTGAGCATGAGGAAGGATAAGGGATCCCTTCTTGGCTACAACTCACTTCAATGCCAACTTTGAAAAAAATCATATTTGTGCTTTTTCCATACAAAAGAAATTTGCGGTTCTTTAGTAGAATTTTCCGCCGTGCTTTAGATGTTAACCAGGGGTGTAGTCATAAAAATAACATAAGATATACGCTCTAAGCAGAGGGATATTCTAGAATGTGTATACTATAAGCTTTCTTGAAAAACAGAGGGTATATGGTGTTCTATTAAAAAGTCCAGAAGGTGTACGGCGTATAGCCTGTACTACATCTCTGATGTTAACTGCACTGTTCACTCTGCACTATACTACAAATCAATTTTCTGTGCAATTATACACTTAGGGTATGCTTGGTGGCAGTGCATGAATGTGATACCTGCAGGAACTAGGTATCTGGCATTATGTCGCCTTCCTTTACATTTATGTCTAATTAAGCTGCATCTTTACTGGTTACTTCTTTACACTATACATTTTTATAGTAACTGCGACTGATTTGTTTTCACGGAAAAAGCGCAAATATGATTTTTTCAAAGTTGGCATTGAAGTGAGTTGTAGCCAAGAAGGGATCCCTTATCCTTCCTCATGCTCAGTAATTAACAGAAGCACTTGTCCATTACTTTTTAATGCTCAATTAAAATCATATTCTGCTTTTGCACTGCTCCTTGGAGCATTTTTCACTAGTCCTTCTATTTTTCCATATTCCACTGGGATACTGCCCAACTTGTTTTGTATTTTATATATAGAAATAAAAAATGTTCCCGGGATAAAAAGTTTGTCTTTTGTTTAAAAAAAATTAAGTTTTTATCTTTAGTAGTTTTCGAGAAAAGTGCTGTGACACAAAATTTTTGTCCGATTTTCAGAATACTCTACAGTACACCTACAGTATGCCATAAAAAAAATAATTTTTGTGCTATGTTGTGCTTCTTGGTCAGACGAACATTTAAAAAAAAATCATCAAAATTGGATAAGTATTTAGTTAGTTATTGCAAAAAGAAAAATTGAAAAATCCATGTTTTTGTGGTTTCCTTTGCTTAAGCATTATCGCTCAATCATATTATTGTTGCGCGCTGCCGCGTTTACAATGATTCCAACCAATCAGAAAGCGCCATTTCACGGCCAAGTAACCGTTTTCTATACAAGCAGGGGAGTGCGTTGCAGCAAAATGCAGCAGATTTTTAACAGTGTGCATATCCTTGGCGCTATAGTTTACAGGAGTGGTACATTGTTCAAAATTTGAAACTTTTGATGCATCGCCACTGCATCGCTTTGATAGAATATCTCTATTTTGATCGAAGAGAATTCCTCGATAATGCATTTAAGTAATCGTTTTCTACTTATCTACTATATCGTTTCCGTATATTTATTTTTTCAATCAGCACCAAGGTGCGCACTTTATTAGAAGATGCGCTCTATTAGAGGGCGCATTCTATTAGAATAAATACGGTATATACTTATAGTAAATACACTTTGTTAAAGTACAGGGCCCCAATATTTGACAGGTATGCCAGGCATTTTTGCCATTGATGCCATTGTGCTAAAAACAAAATATAAATAAATGAAAAAAATGGATAAATATAAATTTGGTATGGTGCAAAAAATTGCCTAATTTAAAATTAAAAATCAAATTTAACAGCCACCAGGGCTAGACACCGTGCATAATTATTCAGTAAATGATTCATTAACACTAGAACGCCCGGAAATTCTACTCAAGTTTGAAAATAATATTTCTCACCAGAATTTTTATTCAAAATTATTTAATTGATTTATTTAACGTAAATTTGCGTGGATTAGATTCAAATTATTTTAAGAAAATTTTTCTGGTTCGAATTGAAATTTAGTTACATGATTGGAGTGGAATCGACTCCATCCGGGCGTTCTAGTGTTAAAAAATGACAAAAATCAGCATGTCAAAAATTTCAAAAAATTCATAATTCGTTAAAAAATTAAGTTAAAAATAAGAGAAAAAAAAGCATTCTGTATTTTTTTATGCTTAATCGAATGGTGTAACTGGTTTTGCTCTCCGATGATCACAAGTACCTTAGATTGATGACTGCCATTCTTTTATTTCATCTTGTAAAAAAACTGTTTAACGTAAAGCTATGAATTTTTGCAGGATTAATTAGCATCGCAAAATCTTTAAAATAAACTTTACCGCAACATTCTATCTGCAATAGAACGTTAGATATACCCATTTATGACCAAGTTTGGAAAATACGCAATTTCAGAAAAACCGCCCAGCGAAATAACTTTTTCTCGATGACTACCCCGGGATAAAAAGTTTGTCTTTTGTTTAAAAAAAAATTAAGTTTTTATCTTTAGTAGTTTTCGAAAAAAGTGCTGTGACACAAAATTTTTGTCCGATTTTCAGAATACTCTACAGTACACCTACAGTATGCCATAAAAAAAAAATAATTTTTGTGCTATGTTGTGCTTCTTGGTCAGACGAACATTAAAAAAAAAATCATCAAAATTGGATAAGTATTTAGTTAGTTATTGCAAAAAGAAAAATTGAAAAATCCGTGTGCATCATCGCTCAATCATATTATTGTAGCGCGCTGCCGCGCGCACAATGATACTTAGAAAGCACAAACTGGAAACTCTCTAGTGTAAATTTGCAACTCTCATGTCTATTTTATTTATCGATTAATGTTGAATAAACTATATACAGGGTGTCCAGCGAATAAAATCCTGATTTCAAAATTAAATTTCTCAAAAACAAATATCGATAGAATTATGCAGTAAAGGGTTTGTTTATTAGGTAAACTGTAAAATTGTTACAGAAGTTTCGATCGGTGAATATTTTGAAAAGATTGTGCTCTGATTGCACAGAATACTTGACTTTTTTTCTTGCTTTAGACTGATTGCAGAGAACGAGTTTTTCAGCGTACAATATCATATTTTAATGATTTTTCAAGCTAAATTTTTGGAATTTCGAAATTTCAAAAAGTTAATCCTAAAAATCGATAACATGAAAAAAGTCAAGTGTTCTTTGCAATCAGAAAATATTCACTGATCGAAACTTCTGTATAACATTTTCACCGCTTACCTAATAAACAAACCGTTTACCGCATAATTCTATCGATATTTGAGAAATTCAATTTTAAAACCAGGGTCTTATTCGCTGGACACACTGTATATAGTGTATGTTTGTCAACAAACTGACTTGTGGTTTGTTTACTGAACTCTACGTAGGCAAAAACTTGGAACTAAATTGCTTGTAATTTTTGTTAATTTTCATCGTTTGTTAATTTTTAGGAAATAAATATAATTGAGAAATACTAGCTGTACGATAATTGTTATTTTTTGCCCATAAGAAATTGAGGAATACGTTTTTACTTGGATACTGTAGTAGATTCGCGACGTCACATACTCTTTATCTATATCACTCAACAAGAATTAAACCTCAACGATTTATTTTACATGAGTAATTTTTGGAAATATCAACACTCGACGGCAACATCTTAATTAAAATCAAGATTTATTTCTCCGTTTATTTCCTATTAACTCATTTCAAGCTCAATGACCAACATCGGTTTAGATTACCATCCACGAACAATACAAAGCTACACGATTAAAATTGCTAAAACGAATCACTGTCATCTCAGTTAACGCTTTTTTCCTCTCCAACAGATTAAAAACCTTTTTCCTTGAAGACCGCGTAAATAATTCATGAGAAATTTCTCTGTTCACCGATTTCTCTTTCGGAGATTAGGCAGATAGTGATGCATATAAGCATGGATAAAAAAAAAAGACTACAAAGTAATACATGGACTATTTCAGGATGTTTAGTAATAGAAATCGACATTTTCTAATTTGAAAACTCCCAAGGGTAAGCAGAAAATATTACCATAAACTAAAATTCAAACTAATCCATATACCCCTGAGGCTCCATTCCGCGATTTACTCATTATGTAAGGTTTGTATATTACTTAGTTTATATAATTAACATATTTTTGAGGTTAAATGGATTGTTTATTTTCAGGCTTCGGCGATATGTAAGGTCAGGCGGGGTAATTATGATCACCCCCATAATGGAGAAAATTGTGTATGTTAAAATTTTATTTCGCACTTAAACATTAATCTCATAAGGTATTTTTCATCTTAGAAATTCTTTATCACTACTCTAAAGCATTTTTGAGATCCAAATAGCAGTTTGAAAAAAGTATTCCGAAATGTTTAATAAACGGATTTGTCACTTTGGAGTTCTATTGGTCTTAATTACCCAAACCAATCTGTTTAAATTATTATTATTATTCCTTTTGTAAAATTTTTAATTAAATGTACCAGTATTTTTAAAAGCTTAGATTATATCCATTCGGAATTTGCTTGCATTGTAAACGAAATTTATATATTTTTTTATGAAATGTCATTTAAATGTAATAAATATATAATATATATTAGGCAAATATAAAGAGGCAATATAGTGATAATAATTTTCTCACTAGTTGTATTAATTACCCCAAACATTTATAATTATGAATTTTTGATGGGGTACTTATAATGAAACTTTTAACTTAAAAAAGCGGGCTGTGAGAATTAAAACCTTTAAGAAGTGTTCTTAAAAGGATCAAAGTTACTTCTTATGTACTAAAAGTACCATTTTTCCAAACAGAAACAAGAAAAAAAAATTAACAAAATTTAAAATGTAAAAACTGATCATAAATACTCCTCCTGACCCCATTAGATATATTTTTTTTTTTCAAAATAACATGATATTCGATATTTTAGATCAGCCATACACAACCTGCGGCCTGAGGCACATAATCATTAATATTTATACAATAAAATGAGATGTACATAAAAATGTATTCACGATCCTCAGCTCTTTTGATATATTTTCATGGGAAGATAATTATGTGAAGAGGACAGGCTTTAACTGAAAACTGAGTTATAAATCGTTTCCTTAGTCAAAAGCTGTTTTTGCATGTACTCCTTTTTGTCTTACAGTAATAAAATATTTTTATAATCTTCACCAATAAACAAACGCCATGCCAAATTAAATTTGCAATACATATTTCTACAATCTATAACTTCTACAATCTATGTATTTTTTCTTTTTCTTTTCTTTTTTTTCAGTGGGAAAAACACTGATTTATTAAAGAAAATCTCCTCGGAAATTTTCTCACCTCAATTTCGAACAGCAGACTTCGCGGCATATTTCTGCAGCATTTTCAAAAGAAATCTACTATGAAGTTTATTATTTGAAAAGAGTGGTGGTTAAATTTTTTGGTGACATTTCTTCCATGCAAACCTAATGATGATATTAACTTTGTTACATTGCATTGTTAGACTACTTATGCTATTTTAATTACTGTTTTTTTTTTAAACCTTTTTATAAGAGTATTGCGGCTGCCTTCAATCGAAAACTTCTGTTTGCGGCACGCGGGGAGAAAGATTGAGTATGGCTATTTTAGAAAGTAATTTTTTAATTATCGTTGCGTATATTTTAAAACTATTATAGTGATTTTACTGTTCTGTAAACAAAGAATATTTGTGTTATGGTCAGTGCCTTAACTAGAAGTGAATAAAGGAGGGGGGGGGGGGGGTGCTCAAATTTTCTGTGTGTGTGTGTGTGACGCAAAAAAAGATAAATTAGTGCATATTCACACTGTAAAGCACTATGTTTCTCATTAAACTGTTGTAATAACTACATTTTATGCTAAGAAAAATACATGATGATAAAAAATTCGAGTGTAACTAAGTACAAAGTAAAACATCATGTTAGCTTCATATGTGCAAATAGGATGAGCAAGAGCTGAAACATTTTAGTTGTAATTCAGTAACTCTGCAAAACTTTGAAAGGGCCTCAAACTAAATTAGATTTTTGAACAGAATTTCATTTGTCATATAGATTTTTGAAACATAAATTCATTTAGTGACCTTGGAATCCTTTCCAGGAGAGGCACAAAATATTTTAGGGAGGGGGGGGGGGTCAATTCCCAGTAGGACCCCTTTAGCTACGGCCCTGCTCATGGCATTGACAATTTCAGAAATCAATTAACTTATGTTTTGCTTTTAAACGATTAAGGAAATACTTCATCTATACTATTTGTTAGTAACCAAGCAAGCAACAATCAATAATTGCTATTAAACCGTTATTACGCTATTTGAATACAAGTGAGTTTTGCCCGCAAAAGAAAGAAGAAAATTTCATGTAAAGACAGACTAAAGAACTTTTTTCTCTCTTTTTTGGTGCGTTCGTAATTATACAGTCGTCGTTTAATCTGTCCAACTGTCCGCTTGTAACAACCCAAAAACTGCCGATCAGAATCGTTTAAAATTTAAAATATGTAATTTCTGCTTAATTTTTTCGAGTCATTTCAAATTTTATGAAAATCGGACGCATAGTTCAATTACAAGGACAATCAACAGTATTCCGTTACATTACAGTGAATGGGGGGAGAAAAAGCTTCAAGTTCATTTTTACGCTCTTTCGAACATAATAAAACTGATGCAATTACGAAATACATACTAAAATATATATTCTGTACAATCTGTGATGCAAAGAATATTTGTTATTAATTTACAGGGCTACACAAAAGCAATCGATTACATAATAATGTAGAGAAAAATGTTGTTTGATCCGCATTTTAATAATATGAAATTATTTCACATTTAACAGATAGTATTTACAGGGACACACAAAATATTTCGGATACTATACTGAAGTACTGCATACTATTACACCAAGGTATGAATATTTTTCAAACTTCGTTATAGTACAAACGAGATGAACAATCCCCGAGATTCTGTCACCAAGTCCAGTCAGTATACGCAGTGATACTTGGTGCAGTGGCGTAGCTGGGATGGGTGACACCCGGGGCGGAAGTAAATGGTGTCACCCCCAACCACCATGATGTCAGCCTCTCCCCCCCCCCCAAAAAAAAAAAAAAATCTGTCACATTTTTTCAATCACAATTTTATGTTATTATAACAAATGACAAATACCATTTCTTATTTACCTTTTCTCCTTCTGCATAACAGTTAAAAAAAAAAAAAAAAAAAAAAAAAAAAAAAAAAAAAAAAAGAGCGATTTATTATTTGTCTATAGTTTGCATAAGTCAATGCGGGGTCTATTTGTAAAAGAAAATTTTTTCTTTAGAACATTCTTTCTTTGCTTTCGCTATTCACTCGTTGGAAAGATTGTTTTTTGATCCCTGGTAAATATCTTACTTAGACACCCTTTTCTGTATAAATTTCACATTCTCAAAGAAAAGAAAATTAGCTTTAATGCGTCGTGTGCTAGAAATTTCATTTTCCTGAACTTTTCTCCAAAATCTTATTAGCTTATGTGTATATATTTGCAAATAAAAATTGAGTGTCACCCCTTAGAGGGTGACACACGGGGCGGACCGCCCCCTCCGCCCCACGCTTGCTACGCCACTGACTTGGTGACAGTAAGCGTCACCAAGTGTCTGCCAGTGTTATCCATTGGCGCTTGGTGACAGTGTCGCAAATACAAACGATTAATTGGTATACATGTATTTGTAAAATACAAAAAGCTATAAAACGAAACACAAGGTTATACATTTACACGAGAACTAGTTCAGTAAATCTGCATAAGATTAAGATGTCTAATCTCGCATTATAAACATGATTTGGCAAAACAGTGGCCCAACTTTTTATTTGCGGTGATTCAAGAAAGTTTAGAAAACAGAAGGCTTTTCTGAAAAACCAGTTTGGTTTCCGTTGCACGCTTCTGGCGGTTACGGCGGAAACCCGAAAACAGAAAAAGAAAAGTTATAAAATGGCAAACCGGTGATTCACTACAACGGTTTCAATTGTATGCCAGACGATCAAAAATTCAATACAGGTGTCATGCGAGATAAATCCGATGCTAAACAGTGTTCTAGGCTACCAAAAGCATGCTTCAAGTTCTTATACATCTTTCTTTTCTTTTGCACTTTTTTTTTTTTTTTTTTTTTTTTTTTTGGGGGGGGGGGGTGGATGCTACTATAAAGATAATATCTTAGTAAAGACAGTACAATATGAACGCCTTTAAAAAGAGAGAGAGAGAGAGAGAGAGAGAGAGAGAGGGGGGGGGCATTGTCCCTTTGAAGTCATTCATTTATTAAGTTACGCAAATTTCGTGGATTTTTTTTTCCTTTAACCCTTCTCCGCTCTACGTCACAGGTTCTCTTTAATCACATTCATCCTGGCTCTAAGCAATGCCTGGCGGATCAGCTAGAACACCCTTTTACTTCAAACTATCGTAATAAATATGATAAGAAGAAATATACATTAACTTCTTCGCTACCGAGTATTAAGGGAGTATTATTAATTATTACTGAAATATTTCTCCTCCAATTTGACTTCACAGGAGGATTTTTATTTTATTTGCATCAGCTCAAATGTAAAACTTCGAAACATATTCCGATAACGAAATCGTAATTATGTTCGACTGTGATTAATAAAATGGGACAAAACTGAAGTCCCCATTTGGGGACACAGGGAACGAAAATATTATACTTCCAGAGTAAAAATACATATTTTAAAAATAAGCTTCATAACATTGCTTGTAAACACAGTGCAACTTCGAAAATCCGGCATCGTCGAGACCTAGACCAAGTCGGATTTTTGAAAGTTCCGGATTTCTGAAACAATATCAAAAGTATTTCCGATATTCTTAATGGTGAATTTATTCATAATTTAATTAAAAGTGACGTAATAATGCATCCCTTGTATGGAAAAAAAAAAAAATAGTTCCAAGTGAATTTTAATGATGTTATATTCTTTCGAACATAGTACAAATAAGTTTCGAATTGATATGCATCTATGAAATATAGAATAAAAAATATATTCTGCACAATCTGTGGTGCAAAGAATATTTGTTATTAATTTACAGGGCCACACAAAAGTATCCCATTACACGATGGTATAGGAGGAAACACTATTTGGAGTGCGTTTTAATGTTATTAAACTATTCCCCATTTCATGAAATTGATAGTCGTTGCCGAGGTTTACTTCAAGTTACTTCCTGTAAAATAAAAAGCAGATAGTATTTACAAAGACACACAAACAAGAAAACGTCTACTATACTGTATCCAATGCACTGTGTACTATTACACAAAGGTCTGAATATTTTTAAAACTTTGTTATAGTACGAACGCATCTCATATGCTACGTTTGACGTACAATTTCAAACTTGTTTATTACATTTACTTATTAATATAAAAATGTAACATGTGTGAAAATTAAATTGCACGAGATAAATAAGGGGGGAGGGGGGAGAGAGTCCATTTAGGAGATAAAACCTTTATCTCATAAAATCTCTTTTATTCACTTTCACAGTAAACCAAGTCTGTAAACAGATGCTATTTATGAGAAGGTGTGTGAAAATAAGACTTGGTTTACTGTGGAATAGATAAAACAGATTTTATGCACTTTTTAAAGACTTTTTTCCAAAATAGACTTTTTATTAAGGTTTACGATTTACTAAGGTTGTGAACCCCTCAAATAATAATCTTTGTTTAACTTACTTCTATTTTACATTTTAAAATACGCAGTCTGGACATTGGACTAGAGATGGGAATGCTCGGAATAAAACCGGAAAAATTGGGAAAAAAACCGGGTTTTTTCCGGAGGATTATTTTTCAATTTTTCCGAACTGGAAAAATTGAAATTTCATTTATGAAATAATATAGTGAAAATTTTGTAATAGCTACATTCCATACTTTTTATTTTATTTATTTTTATGTTGAGTGTCCCACATGAAAACTTTAATGTGGGTAATCTGATTTCTGTGCAGAAATCGGAGAAGACTTGAAAAGATCCTTCACATTTTTTTCTTGTTTGAAACACAAGACCCTTTGCAAAATTTCTCTTGAAAATAGACATTTCAGAAAAAAGTTTAATCTACAAATTGAATCTTTCGCAAATGCAGTGATTGAAGAAAAAAAAAAAATCTCATGCCATGCAGCAGCTGAATCTTATCAAGTTGTATATATGCATAAATAACCTTATTAAAAATGTCTAAATAGGACTCTAAAAATAGTAATAATTTCTTATTCACAAATTCTGAATATATTTTGTATAAGTATATATACAAAAAATTCACAATTTCACAAAAACAGGATTACATGAAAAAAATCTAGATGTGTAATTAAATGCAACTTCTTTTTTTAAAAATTAATTCATGTGCAAAATTATTTCAATAATCTGCCGATTAATAGATATGGTAAAATTAAAAAATTAACATAAAATTTGAAGCATGCATTTATTATTTTTTTTTCTATCTTTTCAAGAAGTAAGTATTGAATTCAGGAAAATTTTGACTTCGTTTTTGGTGTATTTAAATATTTTAGAAGGTCCTGAACACGATTTGATAGTTTTTGGAAAATATCTGTCACACTGTGAGTCTGTATGGGACAAAAATTTTATGGGCATTCGATCTCAAGAACTGATGCACATAATTTCACAAAACTTTAGATTCATTTACACCTTGATATTAACTCGAGATGCTTAGTTATTAGTGTATATCGCACAACTGATGGCGCTACTATGCTGCATTATTCATAATTTCCACAATAGTTCTATCTCAAGAATTAATGTATGTATTTTCATAAAACTTCAGATTAAATTAATCTTTGATATAACTTTGTGCACATTACTTTTTGGTGTAAATCGCTCGACAGATGATGCTGCTATGCTGCATTATTCATGATTATCGCAATAGTTCTATCTTAAGGACTAAAGGACGATTTTTTATCAAACTACGGATTCAGACAGTTCCTGATATATATTAAGATTGTTTAGTTTTTAGTGTAAATTGCCCTATAGGTGGCAATACTATGCTGCATTTTTCAAGATTTCGTTATAGCTGATTAACTGAATGTTTTTTCAAGGTATTGAATCTAAAATTGACCTCCATTTTACCTCAATAATGTACAGTAATGTCGCAAAAACATGGGCAGTTTGCATTAGAAAAGTACAACTGCGATGAAAAAAAACCCCATATTTTATTACAAGTAACTATGTTCCAAATTATACATTCCCTTTTGGTTAAACTTTGAATTTTTGTAGTTTTTTAAAGCAAACTAGAAATTTATCTCTGTATATAACTGCTTTTGTTAATTCCTCACGAGCATTTTCTATTTGTAGTGTTCTGTTTTCATAACTTTTGAGTTCCATTCTTAGAAATATGAAATTACCATATGGAAACATTATTGAATATGGTTTCTTACTCAAGAATAGAATACCAGATTTCAGGATAAAAAGAAAAAAAATACGTTTAATTAAACTTTAAAAAAATATTTTTCTGGTTTCAGTGAGTAAAAATCTACCAGTCAATAAATCCTATGCTATTTTTTAGTTGCAGACTGAGTAAGCCAAACAAAAACTTAGTTTTGTTTGAATTTAGATTATCAAAACTTTGAGTTGAGATTGGAAAGCTATACCATAACTAAAAATATTTTTTAAAGGAAATAAAATTACAATTGTAAGAAAAAAGTGTAATAATGTAAAAATATACATATTTTTAAACAAACAATGGAATTTTTTTAATAATGATAATGATAATAATGACAAAACTGCAACAATTTTTTTAAACTAGTATCATTTACTTAAAAACTATACTTATGTAAATGGAATGCATAATTTATTTCGTTCCAAACTGCAGACATATTGGCTCAGGTTCTTACATTAGGTCAATTGGTAGTTAAACATGTAACTGAAAAATCATTTCAACAGAGATATGATATAACAAACAATAGTGTTTTAAAAATTCTTAGGCCGTGGAAAAAAAAAAACTAAAATTTAAAAGCAGGCTTTGCTACTTTTTTTTTATTTTGTAATATAAAGTGAAAATTATTTTCATTTAATACAAATAAATGGGAAAAAATGTTTATTATTTAATATTCTCTGAGAAAATATAATTTATTTGGGAGAAATAGTCATGAAAAATAAATTTTTCCAATTTTTCCCGAAAAAAACCGAAGCGGTAAAAAACCAGTTTTTTTCCGCCACTTATATTTTTCCGGAAAATTTACATCTCTACATTAGACTACATATATTTCTGTCCAAAATCTTGCACCTCCCTTTATTTCGTTCTGCCGGCGATCACGCTTTATATTTATTTATTTTTTCTTTTCTTTTGAGGCTAGCTGGTATAAAGATAGTATCTCAGTAAAGACAATGCATAGGAATAAGCTTTTTATTTAATTTTCGTGAGGTCAACTACAAACATCAGAATAGTTGAGTCGGTATTTTGCGAAGTTTTTCAAGCATGAAATTACTTCTATTTTGAAGATTTGACCGAATAACAAGCAGCCGAATATCACATTCTTGGAGAAAGAAAGAAAAAGCAACCAAGAAATTCTATAAAATTTGTTACACTGCTCGAGTAAAGATTATTTTCCAATCCATAAGTAAAGCTCTTTAATTATTCGTTAAAAATAAAATGGGTTTCCAGATTAACTGCGTTCCGTATTTTTATTTTTGTATCTTAATTTATTTGAGGCTCTTACCAATGAAAAGCATTGAAGAGAAAGAGAAAAGAATAAGAATCACATATGTGCCTTAGAAAATCAGAGTGGACGAACCTCACCTGATGTGGTAGAAAAATGCCTTCCAAAATTTGACCACCTCATTTTTGACAAATTCTATTAAGCGAGTTTTGAAATTGACCGCATGATTCCAAATTTTTTTAGCAAATATAATATGGTTAAGTTTGAAACGTCACAGTGATCGAGCCACTCTTGCATTGGCAACTAGACATCCAAGTTTCAAAAGTTACATTGGACTCTGTTAAACTGGATATATCATTTGAATAGTTTCGAAATTAATAAAATCCATTGTATAGCAAATAGATGGTATGACACTTCAAACTCATTTTCCATAAAACTGTGGGACAGTCTTCTGGTTCTCAACGCTTCATAGACAGTAATGGAAGAAGTGCGCAACAGCAAGCTAACTGTCACAACTCAATTTCACTATATAAAAAAGGAGTAATTTACAGTTTTTTTTTTTTTTTTCATATACAATTTGCCTGAAAGTTGCATCTGAAAGTGTCTATCGTGCATTGTCCGATCACGAAAGAAAACTTATTTGCACTTAAAACAATAAACTGTGGGGGGGGGGGGGAATTAATAGTAAAATAAGTCAATTTTGGCACCAGTGGAAAACAGTTTACTTTACAGAAAATAGTTTTAAATTGTTCATTAAAACAGATTATTCTTTTCCTGCAAAAATTACAAAATTCATAGTTTTTTGGGGAAAAAAATATGTTTTAATGAACAAATTACACATATTTTCCGAAAATTAAACAATTTTCAACTGATGCCAAAATTAACATTTTTTCCCCATTGGTTTGACAGATTTTTTAAACAGGTTCATACTTCTTTTCCATGAAAAAATCCCCTAAGAATCCCCTGATGTATTTATTTTCCGGGATGCACAGTTTTTACAAACAATGTTATTAACAATGTTTTTTTAAACCAGTATCCTGACACGCTCATCTCCTAAAGGAATCCAGTAGGAAGAATTTCATTTCTACTATACGATTCTAGTATCGCTTTTTAAAGCATTATATGAATAATATGAAGGCTACAAGAGCCAATATCGATTAAAAAGTCCCTTCTTTTTTTCTCTCTCTCTCCTTAAGTTTTTCTTGAACTATTGCAAAACCTCTGGATGTTAGGAGGTATGTTTAGTGACTGAAAGAATGTTGACAGAAACAATACCATAAACCATGCTAACTCCAATTGCCTTCAATTTCTTAGAGTAGACAGTCATTTTAGCAGATGTTTGTTAAAGGATTTGCATCCAGGATGTCTACACCAGATCTCAACAAATTTTATTGTATTTCGTAACACACCCCCCCCCCCCCCCCCCAAGAAAAAAAAGAGAAGGATATCGAAAAATTTTGGCGGTGTACACACAAAATTTTTTAAAAGTTGTCAATTTGAGAGTGAAATTTTCACAACGGATTCTGAAGTACAAACTACTGATTTATTAAAGAAATTCTTGTAAAATTTGTAAGTTGTGAAATATTTTATACGCTAAACATTTTGCAGATACGCGCTTTTAACATAAAGTTCTACCCCTTTTGTCTAATCAGTATGAAATTTTTTATCGCATCAGTCACGGCTAAATACAGATTGCATCGACATATTTTAATACATAAATAATAAATATGCAATAAATTAGGCTAGCAAATGCTCAGATCCCAAACAAAGATAAACAAACAGACTGAATCATCTAATGAATCCCACAACGTTCAGTAGGAAGTTTCAGTCAAGCTGGATGGAATTAAAAACATCTGATTTACATCGAAAGACTGGAAAAATAGAGTAGGACGGGGGGATAATCAAAATGATATGCAGAAGAGATTGAAATTAAAGATCTGCACGGGCCCGACCCGACTTATAGAAAATAATTCGCCCCGACCGGGGCCAATACAAAAATTATTTGGACCTGAGCTCTGCCCGGCTCGACCCGATATATAACTTAAAAATTCGGTCCGAGCCTGGCCCATAGAAAAAGATCATTGGCCCGACTCTGTATAAAAACTAAAAGATCGGCCCGGACTGAGCCCGTTAGGCCAGACTGAATTTCTACAAAAAAAAAAAAAAAAAAAAGTGATTTTTACGTCGATTTGGTTAAAAATTTGATCG
The DNA here is from genome assembly GCA_964019185.1 of Maratus speculifer. Lineage (NCBI taxonomy): Eukaryota > Metazoa > Arthropoda > Arachnida > Araneae > Salticidae > Maratus > Maratus speculifer. The sequence continues at coordinate 5,952,125 of OZ025292.1, read as the reverse complement.
TACGAAGAGTTCTGACATAAAATAGTTATCTTAGCATTTTTTTTTTCAATGTTTATAATCTTTATAAAAGTGCTGCCAACATGCGATATTTTTTTTTTTTTTTTTTTTTTTTTTTTTTATGAATCTCTATTTGCTGTATATAAATGTTTCAGTTATCATTAATATTGTTAATCCATATTCCATGTATTGACGTGTTAAAAATCTGAAAAACGGTATACAGTGAAATCTTTTAAGACAGTTTGCATAGGGGAGAAAAAAATCTGTTATAGTTCCCTTCTTAGCAGCTTATTATGTATTCTTTTCTTGCATATTAGTATATTCATTTTGCATGAATCAACAAACTTTTCAGTATAAGAAATCATTCCATTTAAGTCAAATTCTCTATAACACTTTTTTAGCTCACAGACTATCAAAGCCTGAGAGCTTATGTGCCCGCCCGTTCTGTATGTATGTACGTGCGTACGTACGTACGTAACGCGATAACTCATGATAAAAATATCCGATTTACATGAAATTTTGAATATAGGCTTATTACGATAAGAAGCTTCCCTGATTAGTTTTGAGAGTTCATTCGATAAGTATAAGAAGGGGAACGGGGGCTTTTACCCCTCCCCTTAATTTATATAAATGGCTTTTTCCTGCAGAATTAGTAGATTTCGTTCAAATCTTAGATGTAGGATCATTCTAATGAGGCGCCTTCGTGATTAGTATTGGGGGTTCATTGGATAAGTTTAAAGAGAGGGAATGGGGGGGGGGGGTAATCTCCCCGTCTTAATTTAGGTTTTTCACGCGAAATTTATCGATTTGCTCCAAATTTTGTATAAAGGTTTATTTTGAAATGGCGCTTCCTTGACTTGTTTTTGGAATTCACTGGATAAGTATAAAAGGAGGATAGGGGAAACTACCCTTCATAATTTATGTAAATGGTTTTCATGCAGAATTAACTGATTTGTTTCAATTTTTGGATACAGGTTCATAGTAGTAAGAAGCTTCGCTCGTTTGTTGTGGTATTCTTTTGTTAATTATATAGGGGGGTACGGGCGATTACCTCCCACTTAAGTTAGCTAAATAGAGTTTTATGCAGATTTATGCGATTTGCTTTAAATTTTGGATGTAGGTTCTTTCTAATAAGTTGAATTTCTGAACTGTTTTAGAGGTTTAATGATTAATTATAAAGGAGGGAAAGGGGGACAACGTTTCTTAAATTACATAAATGAGTTTTTATGCAGAATTATTCGACTTGCTTCGAATTTTGGATACAGGTTTATTATATGATAAGGCGTATCTCTGATTAGTTTTGAGGTTTCAATGATAAGTATAAAGAAAGAAAATTGGGGGGGAGGAATACTTCCTTCCTTATTTTTATTTTTATTTATTTATTTATTTATTTTTTTTTTGAAAGGCATTATTATATAAGGCTGTAATGTACAATTAGTCTGCATAGCCTGTGAGCTCTATGCCATCAGTTTAACTGGGTATCATTCTTTTTATTCTATATTTTAACTTGGCTATATTTTAATTAGCGTACAAATCAAATCTACTATCCTTTAAAAAGAATAAATTTTAATGTTTAATTGTAGAAAAATGGCGATTTAAAAATGTAATGCATTTTTTTGCAAAGATTTTTAGACCAGACCTAATTTTACTGACATTTGAGCGAACTAGGTTACGCCGAGAGAATGATTTTCACATATGGGCAGGATCAAAACCAGGACTGAAAATTTTGAGGTGCGAAGGACTAAGAAGAATTGAACCAGCCCCGGCTCTGTATAGAAAAAATGAGTTAAGCCCGGCCAGGCTCGATTCTTTAAGAAAAAGGTAAAGACCGAACACGGCCGGCTTGTAAACAGAACACACAAGACCCGGTCCGAAATAAATGGAGACCAGGCCCAGCACGGCCTGAGTGCCATGAATGAAAATAGGCTTGAGCCCGTTCCGAGTAGATCGCTAGAAATATTTTTTACAGCATTTATGAAGATAAGATTAGATTTTTCAGTACTGAAATTTCGAACTTTTTAGCTTTATAATAAGAATATTGTTCTACAATTTTTTTCTTGAAAGTTTCAAATTTCTCCAACTTTTTATCCAAATTTTCAAATTTGCTAGACTTTTGCGGTATAAATTTTCCTGATTTTTCAAGTGACTAGATATACCACTTCATCATTCAACTATCTTCAACTGCCTTTAAAAGGTCTACTTTCAAACTTCAATTTTGCATCTAATCTAACTTTTCCAAACAATTGAACGCATCTCAAATTAACAGATGACACGGCCATTTCAAATTTACAAAAAGTGGCCTATCATCGCCTAATCCCCCTTATAAGTCCACTTTATTACAAGAGTCTGTCCCAATATTTTCCACAGAGTCATTTTTTATGAAGCTTTGAATCGATTAGCATATTTTTGAAAAATCTATTGATAATTTTGTAGAAATGAAATTACCATTTTATTCAAGTTTCTATTTATTTAAAATTTTAAAATTTTTTGTATAAATCCACATAAATGCAATATAAAGCTAGATGCTCTTTGCCTTTTTTTGACAGGTCAGATTTCCTTTTAAAATGAAATCTTTTATTAATTTCAAAATTAATTTTTTTTAATAGCATGGGTGGAGTAGGAAGTAAATATTTATAGAATCCCGGTCTATACAACATTCCACCACATTAGGCCGAACCACTTCCAAACTCGATTTCTTTTATTATATAAGGAAGGGGGAGAATAATGCGTGGCCGTGGTATTAGATGAGTTATTTTTAAAAGATATTTTTCATTATTCAAAAAGAGAAAATAAATATTATATGATAAAAAGAATATATATTTGGGAGTAGACGATATTATTTCTTCCAATCTTTATACTAACATCGCTAAAACTAGAAGGTCCCCAATCAATATTTTTACCATGTCCTCTTTTCAGCAAGTCGGGTCCCGAGTAGGGAACACAATTCGAGCATTGAACATGAAAATTAAGTCATTTTAGCTATCCGTAATTGTTTAAGATTATCTGAAAGTGGGTAAGAAATAATATGCGCAAGTATTATAATAAGACAGCGGAACATGGTAAGCTAAAATTGTCTTGTAAAAAATAGTTCATTGTCAGTGGCAAAAACAAATGATCCTTCGGAAAAATCTTTACACTGAAAAATTAAGGTTCTGTCATGCGAATCTAATTTCAGGATTTCAGCGATTACGAATCTCTCAAGCGTTTTTAAATAGTTTTGCTTAATAATTTTTAAAACATAAAAAAATACGTAAAATCGACAATTTTGCATGCATTTGTGAAACACGTCTTCAATGGCACTCTTTTACTTAGCTTGTTTTATGTATGTAAAGATAAAGATAGATTTCCCTCTCGCTCCCTTATAGGCTATTAACAAATATATATACAGGGGTCGCAGAGTCCCTAAAATTTTCACAATTTTAAAACGATAATTTTTAATGTAGAATTTCATTGTAGATGTTAAGAGAATCTTACTTGAAGACTTTTGATTTAAAATGTTGGTTGAAAGAGCGAAAATTTTAGGGACGCTGCTACCCCTGATATATATATAACTATATATGGGTGATTTTACGATAAGAGGTAATTTGTACGGCAATCCGTTTAAAACAGATTTTATATTCTATATGTTGCTATTTTTTTTTGCAATGAATCGCATCATCTTAATATACTTTATTAAATAACATCACGATTGAATGCCTAATTAAAACACATTTTTCTGAAATTTCTTACAAAGTCTAAAAAAGTCTCTCCCCTGGCATGTCTCCTTGCCGGTTTCAATTTAACTTTCAAACAATACATATATTTTTTCCGCCAGATGCTTAGCTAAAGTATGTTTAATTGGAATTTAAGCAATTATACTTACGTATTGTAAAATAAAAAATAAAATAATTTTGTTAATTTCAAATAATTTTTAAAATTAACTTTTGTCCCGCTTTTTTTGTGTATCTACCCTGTCAAATTTCGTTCCGCTGAAACAAATATAAATTCAAGGATGACTATATCGGAAGTAGCGCTTAAGGACATCTATTGGCTTGAAGTTAGCAATACTAAACGCGCACGCCATTTAAGCGTCGCCATTTTTAGTTGTTGCGATTTGACCGTGCGGGTAGTGGTTTCGCACGGTGATCGTGTATCTCCCTTGTTAAGTCATAAAACTTATAATATTCATTTAATTCAGTTGTATTTACTGCCCTAATTAGACAATAAGGTAATAATTAAAGTGAAATACACAATTAACCCAAAAATTTATTCAGAAAAATTTGAATTTTCACGAAAATGTCTCTCTCCTGCCGTATTTCTCCTGACAAGATAACTGCCAGGGGAGCGAGTCAATGACCAGAAAAAGTTATAAAATATGTATAAAGTGACTTGCCCCTATATGAAAAAGTAAATAAACGAGACAAAAATCATAATTTAAAGGTTTTTGATCAGTCTGAAACTTTTCTTTTTGGCCGAATTCTCTATGTTTTTGAACCTCTTATCATAGAATCACCCATATATGTGTGCGTGTAAGAGAGTTACATAGGTGCATTTCCCCATGACAATACAACATTTTACCATTTCTAGAGCTTGAGTTTATTTATTATAATCATTGAATTTATTACGCATGACAGAATTTAATAGATTAAAAAAAAATATATATATTTTTAAATTATTCGACCGTCAAAAAATTTGAATGACTCGACAAAATTTTGCAAAAATTATACATATTAAATTTCAAACCCATTCGGTTCAGTAGTTTGAAATGCCAAATGCAGACAGACGGACAGATCAGATGACGAATATAACTGTTGCAGATTTATGTAAATACAAAACTCCCCCATACAGCTTAATGTAATGAATACTTTTCAGTGTATCGGAAAATAAACTATGGATGTTACATACCTTATTTTCAATATCGATTATCGAAGAAAGCATATTAATTATCCATCAACTGCACCCAACTATACTAATGCAAGTTACAATTCGGACAGACAAACCGAATTCATAAACACTTTCATCTTTGTTGGGAAGTGCTAAAAACGAATGAAATTTGATTGTAAAAAATTATAATATCATTTCTTTTTAAATATTCTATAAGCATATCTTAGTATACTAAATAAAGTTCAGCATTAAAAAAAGGCTATTTTTGTTTATATTCTGTAAAACTTAAATTTTTTGTGTAACTCTGTATATGATTTACATTTATACACACAACGTAATATACAAAAATTTAGACGTAAAAACTCATATCACAACTAAAAATGCGAGACCTTTTGTGTGTTCCTGCACTTTCTATTATACAGGAAGTAATTTGTAACAAATCTCAGCACTTCAGCAGCATATATCAATTTAATTATATGTCAAATAGTTCAATATAATTAAAATGTACCACAAACAATGCTTCTTCCTATAACCATTATCTAACGGAATTCTTTGGTGTGGCTTTGTAAATGACTAATAAATATTCTTTGTATCGCATATTCCACAAAATGTATATTTTAGTGCACTTCATAAATTTGCATAATGAAACAGTAAATTTTTACCTGTCCCTGTAATTGAACTATACATTCGATTTTCATAAAATTTGTAATGACTAGACAAAATTCTGGAAAAATTATATCTATTTTAAATTTCAAACCATTCGGATAAGTAGTTGTTGCTCTGTTATATATGGATGAACTACACGACGACTATAGGTGTTACGCATTTATATAACTACAAACGCACATAAAAACTGTATATTTACAGAGGGATATATAGTATATCTCTGAGTATGACTGAAATTGAAAACTGATCATAAAACAATGACGTCATCAAACAATTGTGATGCACAGAATTGCCTCAAAAATAAAAAAAATTCGGATATTTGTTGCCTAGAAATAAAAGCTTCTTCTACCGGAAAAGGATATTTACGAATGATTAACGCATAAAGAGATATGCAGAGATAACTAACATTGTTTAGTCAGTTTTTTTTTTTTTTTTTTTTTTTTTAATAGTGTCGTAACGAATTACGCAAAGATGTTTTCTTACCTGTAACAACAAAATGAACGCGTACTTACTGATAAACGCCGTGAAAAGACAACAAATAAATTTGTCCTTTCGATTTTTATAGATTTAAGTAGCCTAACATATACACAGGGCTATAGTTTAAAGTGAATAACGGGGGTGGGGGAGGGGCTCAAAAAATGTACGGGAGGTCATAGTCTCTCTCTCTGAGCGATAAATTAGTGCATATTCACGCTAAGTACTATGTTTCTTATTATGTCATAACTTCATTTTTTGCTAATAAATATAGTTTTAAAAAAACTAAAAAACACGCTTTTTAAGTATATCAAACTAAAAAGTGAAAAATAATTCGTACTATAAGCTGAAAACGAAAATAGATGAAAAATACTATATTACTATAAAATCATTGTTATTATAGAAATCAATTAATAAGCAAAAATAAAAATTATCGTGGGAAAAAAAACGCGGGGTGCTCCATCTACCAGTTCTTAAGAAGCACCCCACGCTTTTTTTCCACGATAATTTTATTTATCTTATACTATAATGCGAGCAAAAATTGTGTGTGTGTGGGTAAATTTTATCTCAAAAACGGCTCTAACGATTTTCGCAAAAATTTGGATTTTACAATTTTCGGGCACGAGAAGACCATTGTTCTAGGTTCCATGTTCGGGAAAATTCGATTACTGGGTCATTTTGGGTCACAATGGGTCAGGATCAAGCTATTTATATCTAGAGAACGGCTGGATGGATTTTAAGGCAATTTTGTATCCAATCGTTTTTTGGCACGAGAAAACTATTGGGCTGGGTCACATGTTCGAAAAAGTTCGATTAGTGGGTCATTTTGGGGTCATTATGGGTCAAGCCATTTTTATCTAAAAAACGCCTCTAATGATTTTGACCAAATTTTATATTGTATCGCTTTGGATTACAAGAAGACCATTGGGTTAGGTAACATGTTCGAGAAAATTCGGTTAGTGGGTCATTTTTGGGGTCATTGTGGGTCATGCTATTTTTATCTAGAGATCTTCTGACGCAATTTTGACTAAAAATTGCATTCTATGGTTTTCGGGCACAAGAAAAGATTGGGCTAGGTGACATGTTCGAGAAAAAAATTTAATGGGTCATATTGGGTCATTAAGGGTCTGGGTCAAGCTATTTATATTTAAAGAACGGCGTGATCGATTATAACGAAATTTTGTATGTAACAGTTTTTTGACATGAGAAAACTAATGCGCTAAATCACATGTTTGAGAGATTTCGATTATAAGAGTCATTTGTGGGTCATGATGGGTCATAATGGGTCATGGTCAAGCTGTAGCTAAAGAACAGGTGGATCGATTTTAACGAAATTTTGTAGGCAACATTTTTTTGGCACGATAAAATCATTGGACTAGGTTACATGTTCGAAAAATTTCGATTAATGGGTCATTTTGGGTCATTAAGAGTCTGGGTCAAGCTATTTAAAGAGCGGTTGGATCGATTTTAATGAAATTTTGAATGTAACAGTTTTTTGACACGAGAAAACTAATGGGCTATCTCACATGTTTGAGAGATTTCGATTATAAGAGTCATTTATGGGTCATGATGGGTCATAATGGGTCATATCAAGCTCTATATAAAGAACATGTGGATCAATTTTAATGAAATTTTGTTTACAACATTTTCTGGCACGAGAAAATCATTGGGCTTGGTCACGTGTTCGAGAAATTTCGATTAATGGGTCATTTTGGGTCATAAGGGGTCTGTGTCAAGTTATTTATATTTTAAGAACGGCAGGTTCGAGTTTAAATATTAACGAAATTTTGTGCGTAACAATATTTATACACAAGAAAACTAATGGGCTAAGTCACATGTTAGAGAGATTTCGATTATAAGGGTCATTTGTGGGTCATTTTGGGTCATGATCAAACTACACCTAAAGAACGGGCGAATCGATTTCAACGAAATTTTGTATACAACATATTTTTGGCGCGAGAAAATCATTGGGCTAGGTCACATGTTCGAGAAATTTTGATCAATGTATCACTTTTGGGTTATTCTAATTTTATCAAGACAATAATCTCGCGCAATTTTGACTAAATTTTATATTGTATCGTTTCATCAGAAAATCATTGGGTTAGGTCAGATGTTTGAGGAAATTCGATTAATGAGTCATTTTGGGTCATAATGGGTCAAGGACAAACTATTTATACCTAAAAATTGGCTCAATCGATTTTATCTAAATTTTGTATCTAACGTTTTTCGGCACGCAAAAAATAATGAGCTAGGTCACATTTTCGAGAGATTTCGATATAAGGGTCAATTGTGGGTCATGCTAATTTTATCTAGAAAATTGTTCTCCCCATTTTGAGTATACTTTCTATTATATCGTTTTCGGGTAAGAGAAAACCATTGAGCTAGGACACATGCTCGTAACAATTCAATTGGTGGGTAGTTTTAGGTCTTAATGGGTTCGGGACATTCTAATTATATATAACAACGACTCATTCAATTTTACCTAAATTTTGTAACAAAACGTCTTTTGTCACGAGAAGATTATTGGGTTGAGTTGCATATTAAACAAAATTATATTAGTGGGTCATATCACTTCATTGCTGAATGCTGTCAAGCTAATTTTACTTAAGAAATGGCTTAAACGATTTTGATTCATTTTATACTCTACTGTTTTTGATTACCTGAAGACCATTGAGCTAAGTCATATGTTTGATCACATTTGATTAGTGGATCATTTGGGTAATAAGGGTCAGTATCACGAGACTATGGAAAAATCCAATAAATTGGCGATATTTGACAAATACTGGCTAAATTTGGCCGAAAAATCCGCTATTAAGATTACGAAACCAAAACACGTATTTGGCGCCAAATGAAAGAATGTGTCCAAATTTGGATATATCTGGCAAAAATAGTCTTTCAGACTGTGAAGAAATTTCTTATACATTCTTAATAGTATTCGAGATGCATAGTTAAACCAATCAGAGTCGAGCTAAAAAAGTTATTTAGATTGATGTCCTTTCGTTGTAAATATTAAAATAAAGTAAAATTTATGAACATGTGCATACAAACATACTTTTCTTATTAATTGTTTTTGTAAATAATACTATTATTAATAACATGTTTTACAGTAATAATTCAGAGTGAATGATTCAGGGAAAATACTATATCGAGTTGAACACAAAGTTATTTTTGACCGAGTTGAGCTCGGTCACCCCTGCTAGTTGCTTATTAAATGATTTCTATAATAACAATGATTTTATAGTAATATAGTATTTTTCATCTATTTTCGTTTTCAGCTAATAGTACGAATTATTTTTCACTTTTTAGTTTGATATACTTAAAAGCGAGTTTTTTAATTTTTTAAAACTATATTTTTCACTTTTTAGTTTGATTACTTTAAAAGCGTGGTTTTTAGTTTTTTTAAACTATATTTATATTTAATACAAAAAACAAATTAATCGGTTGGATAGTTTCAGAGTAATTGGTGAACATACATAGAAAAAAAATACATACGCGTCGAATTGATAACTTCCTCTTCCTTTTCTGAAGCCGGTTAAAAATAAAAATTATAATACGGATTTTTTTTTTTTTAATTTTACATAGATGTAAATAATGTCAGGAGCGGGGTTCGAACCCACAATCTCTTTCGAAAAACAGAGCTTCAATCCGGTGCCTTAGACCGCTCGGCCATGCTGTCTACACTCCATTCAGTGAACGTATTCAACACTTTTAATTAGCGAAAAATCACTAATTTTATTAGTTTTTGCCTAATTACTAAAAAAGTACTGAACCAATTTCGATGAAACTGAAGTGATACCAATTCGAGAGCATCGTCTTTCATTTAACACTAAAACCAAGTTAATCGGTTGCATGGTTGCGGAGTAATCGGTGAACATACATAAAATAAGGAGAGTTACAAACTCACAAACATACAGGTGAAGTTAATAAAAGCGTGGTAAAAAAATAGGATGATAAAAAATTTGAGTATATAAATAATGCAATATTAAACATCACATTAGTTTCCTATGTGCAAATAGGATGAGTGAGTGTTGAAACACTTTATTTTAGTTACAATTTAATATTTCTGCAAAACTGTGAAAGAGCCTCAAAACTAAATTAGATTTTGTAACAGAATTTCATTTTGATTTTCGGAACATAAATTCATTTAGTGATCTTGGAATATTTTCCATGGGAGGCTCAAAATGTTTTCGGAGGGGGCTGAGCCACCCCTAGCAGATAGCACCCCCTTAATGTCCGTAGAGAGGGGACTAATCGAGTACAAATTATCGATTACTAGCTCTTCCATACTGTGCGCATAACAAACAATTGCTGATTATACATCGGCAGATTTCACAGAGTTGACTGTATAGTGTCCCAGCGTTCTATTAGAACATAAGTTATACGGAAACCTTGGGCGGTAGGGAGTTAGTGAGAAGAAAATTAAAGACGCTATATTCATATATGTGTGTTCAAGGAGGAGATCTGTGGGCCAGAGTAGGGGATTTATAACTATGACCTAGTTTTGATTGGGAAAAGGCGTTCGTGGAACAAAAAAAGATGAACAAACATTGCGTCACAGTTATAATTAGGATTGTAGTATAAAATGGATAATTCCTGAATTTTTTTAAAAAAAGAAACTTCACATACACCGTACTTGCCAACCTCCCGCTTTTTTTAATTCAACAAAACATACTTTCAACCAGAAATTTTATTCAATGAATGAAATTATGCAGATTTCAAATGAGTACTACATAGAAGCTAGAAACATTTAATTTGATAAATTTTCTGGTAAAAATTGCGATTTTCATTAATAAAAAAGCGGGAGGTTGGCAAGTATGCATACACGCTGTTTCTAATTAAAACTACAGTATACAGTTTCTTGCGTATACCCCATGTCTATTTAATACAGTTTCTAGTGCTTTTACAGGTACAATATTTGTTACAAGCGGTACAAAAAAAAAAATGCAGTTGGCGATGCAAGGACCCACACTATCTAGCCACAACACTCACGCTTTTACAATGATTTAAAAATGACTTTTGCTGAAATTTAGGATCTCCTCCTAAAATTCAAAGTCAGAAACGAAATAGAAAAAATTCAAATATGCTAATTCGGGAGCGAGATAAACACGAACAAAATGCAACTCTGTTTTCCGGTAAACATTCCCATTCAATGATGTAAATGGAAAATAAAAAATTTATTCTTTCCGATATCTTTTTTTTTCTTTTTAAGAACGATACCTTTCCATTCATGAAAAACGTCGAATTACCAGTTTACATTCTTTTTTTTTTTTTTTTTTTTTTTTTTTGTATGGTAGTGGTAGATGTAGCGTTGATTGAGCTGGCTTGTACAGGTGAAAGCTCTGGCAAGGAAGGTGGAAGGGCAGCAAATAAAATCGTCAGGCACAGATCACGAATCAGCCCAGGGAAACACCCTCGACAGGTATGGAATGGAATGCGGCCGCCCTCCGGTGCTGGTACCAGTGGTGGTGTTTTTTTTTTCCAGTCCAAGGACAAAGGCCCGAATGAAAGTGTTGTTTCACGATGGAATGTTAACGAGCAGATCCGCGGCCGAACAATTCGCAACACGGAGGAAATGCCCGAGTATGTGTTTCGCACAGCTAACGGACGAACGCCTTTTTTTTTTTCCCGTTCGTGATTTACAGCAATTTAACAGAGTTTATTTCTTTACCGATCTCTGTAAACTACTTCCTATTCTGATAGACACTGGAGATACGAGTCAAATAGAAAGTTTGATTTTCAGACTGATTTCTTTAAAAAATCTATTTAAATTGGTGAGAATGATAAAGCCTGAAATATTGAACTAGTTCAAATCTTATTGTGACTGTGTATTGATCTTAGGATCTTGGATACGCTCGTTAATCAAGATGATTCGATATCCATTCAAAATTAACAGGCCTTTGAAAATACAAATAACATTGTGGTCTTTGGGTGTGGGGGGGGGGGGGGGGGTTACATTTTAAGCTCCCTATTAATACCTGTTAAATTTTTTAGATTTCAATTCTAAACTCGTTTGAACATCGGAAATATTACAGCTTAGTATCATCACATGTTATATATATTACATACCTAAGAAAGCATTAAAACATCCAAATCTCATTTTTAAAATCCAAACTTAAATCCTGATTAAATAATAAATCTCACAAATAACAATACATAAATCTTAATGTAAAATAAATAATGATAAATCTTAATGACCAATTCTAAAGCTGTCTTAAAGTTTTTTCCTAGCCCTAAAAATATTACTTTCAGATATTAAGTTGAAACTAATTCTAAAAGTAAATGTGAAAGATAGACGCATTTTGTATGCGGATGCGGAATGATGCAAGTTAGGCTAAGCTTAGTGATTTACTTACTTAGTGATAGCGTAGTGATTGCGGTAGTGATGCAAATTTGGCTTGGCTGTCTCATAGACCCTCACATTTTGACAGCTTCGTCCCCCGCTGTAAAATATTGCATGAGCTAAACAAAAAGCCAAGGCACGCACGAAGTTTAAGTCTTGTCTACAGAGCTTCACAGCTTTGAGTCTTGTCTGCAAAGCTTATGAGGGCCATTCCAAGCAAAGTGGTCCCAGGATCCAAAATTTTAAAATTAGAGATATAATTTAAAAAAAAAAAAAAATATTTATGTAGTTGAAAGTGTATATTTTCTTGTAATAACAGTGAAATTTGATTTAGCAAAGTTTAAGTGCTTGAAAACTTAAATTAATTAAAGATGTTTAAAAATTCATGTTTTTTGACAAAAGTTTTATGAAAAGAATATGTTGTATTAAAAATGCAATAAACACAATAATTATTAAAATATCATCATATATCAGAATAAATACTTATATACTAACCCCCCAAAAATTGCTAAAATAGTTTATTGTGATCTCGGACATTTTAACAATGATAAAATGACAGTTTTTCGATTCCAGTGTCACACACGTCACAAAAAGTTACAATTTTTCCTCTTGTCATTTAATTACTAACTTTAAAATGTTGGAAACTTTATTTATAAGTTAACTAAACATGAGGAAAATATTGCAAATTAAAAAAATAATTTTGACCAAAAAATAAAATTATTATTTATTTTTTAATTCTTCTCACACACGTCATTATATGTGATGTGTGTGACTGTGACGTGTATGACATGAATATCTAATTAAAAATGCTTAACTTCTTTTAAATATGTTAGGTATATATCAGCAATATATGCACAAACACCTGGTAGCTTATTGTAACTCATGATGCAATTAATAAATTCATCTATTTTATAATTTTTTTTTTTTTTTCAAAAAAAGCAAGATAAATTACTTTATTTTCAAGAAAACTGTTTTTTCAGCTATTATTTCTATATATTTTATCTAGTCATTCTAAACAATTTGGAAAGGTATAGCAAAGGAGGAATTTTTGAACAACCAATTATCTTCTGTAAAATAATGCTTATTGTTTGTTTACATATAGATGACAACACATTTGCTATTCTTGTAGTAAAATAAAGTTGTCTATCTTTTTGTTTTCAAAGTGGTGAGTGATTTTTCTATCATTATTATAAACTAATGAGAATAAATTTGTAAGCAATGATGCCCTATAATTTTGTTGTTAATTCAATATTTTTAAAAATAGCTTTTTTTTGTTTACAGCATTATTGTTTCCGAAAAATTAAGACTAAATGATTAATTGTTCTTAACTTTATATATTGGAGGTATCACTGAAAACTAAAAACCAATCTTAACAATGTGAATTATATAAACAACTTTTCATCATTGAGTTTCACATTAACAATATTTTAAATTATCACAATACTACAAAAAATATGTTTGAGTTTATGCAATGTTGTATTCAAGGGGTGGGCTGATGGAGCTGCAGCCCCCTCTGAAATTTGTAACAAACATACAATGTAATTACAAAAGTTCATCAAAATGTAATGAAATATGCTAAGATAGAATTTATAGGAAGCGCAATAATATTCCATTTTAGACAGGTTTTCATTTAAAAAGTATTATTTCGCACAAAACAACTATTTCATCCAAGTTTCCATTACACACAGACTATCTTTACACGCCATAAAAATTATGCTAATTAAGACAAAAACCTGCTTAAAAAGAAATTGTTTGTAATCCCATGCGATTCAATCTTAGCAAGTTCTGTATAATATATGCATTACCTGCATGATAAAAATCTGTTTAAAGCGGAAAAAATAACTGTCTTATGATTCTCTCTTAAAAACTTTTACTATATCTCAGCCCCCTCCGAAATGATAAGTCTAGATACGCCACTGAATTTATAGTTTCAGCTTAGAAATTTGCTATGAAACATTTCATAGCTATGTAACTTTACAAGTTTGATGTTCATGATATATTTAATTGTTGAATCAATAAATTGTTTTATTTTGTGTGGAGTTCAGTGACTGTATTTAATTACTTAAATATTGTAAGACTGCTAAAATGAAAAAAAAAAAAAAAAAAAAAAAAAAAATCTTAAAAGTTTATAAACACAAGTTTGAACAACCAAACTTTTCATTTAAAAACTATAATTTTCTACTTATTAGGTATTTATGAATATATACAGCATAATTGTTAAAGGTACTTTTCAGTTCCGAAAAGTACCTTGTTAAGTACCAGACATCACTTTAGAGATATCTTATGGTATCTAGGTGCATTTTACATTTAACTTTTCAATAATCATAGAATAACCTGTGAAAAATTACAATTAAGCTTAATAGAGTAGATTTATTGAAAAAAATATAAAATTTATTATTGAACTTATTAAGTTTATTAATTAATAAAATTAAAAAAAAATATTAAGTTTATTACTGCTTTCCACAGATATATGACCATTTTAAATCTTTTCATGGTAAATTTCACACAAAGTCACACATGTCACACACGTCACAGTACTATTTATTTTTTTTTAGCCCAAGTATTTCTAGCTCAGATTTCTAACACCACTTTTTTTAATTATTGTATATGTGGCTTATAAATGATATTTTTTATTTTCATGAATATTATAATAATTCACAGAAATATAGCAATATGTAAGAGACATGAAGAAAAATGCTTACAAAATGGTCACACACGTCACAAGAATTAAAAAAATAAATTCTCTATAAATGCAATATAAAAAATTTCCAACCATGGTGATTATGTTTCAAGATAACTATGAAATATACTAAAATATTGTTTTCAAAAGGAAAAAAATTTTTTTTCACACTCAGAATAACTGCAAATGTTTTGAAAATGTTGTCTGAATGTCACACACGTCACGCTGGAATGGCCCATGACCATGTAGGTCTCGAAATTCATATTTATTGGGATCGTCCCGGAATTCACTCGACTAATATTTTATGATGGAACTCTTAATAAAATAAGGTCGGTCAATGGGAAATTGGGTGAGAATAGCGGGTGTTGCGTGTTATGCTGTACTTCCAAAAATGTTGTAACTTACTAAGAACTAACAAATGGAGTGTTAGTGAGAACCATAGACTTATGTATAACATGATTCCTCCGCTAAGGCGAGAACTAACGGTTGATGAGAATAACAGAGACCGTTATTCTCACCAACCAAGTTATTTTAATGCGACCAGAAGTCAATTTGCTATCATGAACATCTTATGTGTAAGAAAACACTCATTCATCTCCATTGTTAACTTAAATAATTTTTTTTAATGATAATTCTTTAGTTTCCACGATAACACGAATGCTAATATTTTTCTAAAAAAAGATTTTTTCCCAAATTTTTCCAAGTTCTTCATAAAATGCAAAAATCTTTTTTTTTTTTTTTTTTTTTTTTTTCCAAAATTTGCCAAAGACGGATACATTTACGTATTGAATGTCCTAAAGAGATTATGGTTTTAAAAAGAGAGAAAGAAAAAAAAATCAAAGTAACTTTCCAACTGGGTGTATATGTCTTTAATTTCTTAAAGTCTTTAAAAAAAAAAAAAAAAAAAAAAAAAAAAAACTATGTATACTGAGAGAAAATTGGGAAAATTAAAATAAAAGATATAAGATAAATCTTTGTTCTTTTTTATATTTAGTATTTATTAATGACTTTAAAAACAATTTAAAAAAGTGGAAACGAGGGTAGTCATGTCACTCAGATTATAATCATCGAATGTAAATTGTTTCTCCATCGCCCAAATATTTTGAAATAGCTTTTCAAATTAAAGAATATTTATAATAACGGTCACGCATATCATCCTAAAATTCCAGACCATAAATACTCAACGAAATACCGTTTTCAAACAAACATTTCATGCCTATAAGATCAACGTAAGAGGAAAAGAAATGCTTGTCTAAAAAGGATCCATTACAAGGTAGACATCAAGCAACAAAAAGTAAAAACTTACGAAGAACAATAGGACCTTTTAGAAATCTTAACTCGAACACGAAGTTTCAAAATTTAATTGTTTTTTGACACGCGATTCGTAAAACAGCGACATTCCAAAGTATTTATTTTCACCGGATCAAAAACATTTTCCGCAGCATGCAATTCGCATGTCATGTAAATATCTTACAACAGAAATGTCAAAGATGGCGTTCAGTCACATTTTTCGCAATACCAAAGGAAAAAAGAAAAAGAGATAGAGACAGTGATACGCGACAATCATCGTTATTAAAATATTTGGCACAACATTCAAAAATCTAGACAATTGTCACAAAAAAAAAGAAAGAGAGATAAGATGTTAAAACACAGCATCATGTTATCAAAAAGTAAATATGGAAGCTAAAAATGCCATTTGATTTATGCAATGTAACAAGATATAATTGAATTTCGAAACAGTGACAGCTGAAAATGATACTAGAAATGCATTATTCGTAATTCAGTTATACTGCCGAACTCAAAATATTTACAGCTTTTAAAAGTTAATGGCGTACTGTATGAGACAATTTTTGAGAAAATTATTAAGGAATTTAAACATAGGAAAAAACAATGCATTGTATAGGTGTAAATTAACGGTCGCCACTCGCCACGTGGCGACTAAAGTTGTAAAAGTGGCGATTAAAAATCGGCCATCGATCGCCACCCTAGTCGCCACTCGGCGATTAAAAAATCTTATTAATTTGCTTTGTGAAATACAACTTTTTTCATGGATATATGCATGTCTACTTTGTTTGCATTTAATTAGTGAATTGGTTAATTCTTTAAATTAAAAATCGGCCATCGATCGCCACCCTAGTCGCCACTCGGCGATTAAAAAATCTTTGATTGTGAAATACAAATTTTTTCATGGATATATGCATGTCTACTTTGTTTGCATTTAATTAGTGAATTGGTTAATTCTTTAAATTAAAAATCGGCCATCGATCGCCACCCTAGTCGCCACTCGGCGATTGAAAAATCTTTTTAATTTGCTTTGTGAAATACAGTTTTTTTCATGGATACATTCATATCTTCTTTCTTTGCATCTAATTAGCGAATTGGTTAATTCTTTCTTTCTATCGGATGCAAGCATATTTAGCAACTTTGTTGTATTTTCTATATTTTGGCTTTTTACTATGAACTCTTTATTTGGATTATGTTTTCAAGAAATACTTTTTTTCCTACAAAATATAGTCATCAATTTTAATTCCACGTGCATTTCAAATACCATTTTTACCTCTGGATGCAAGGAAATGTTAAAGACATTGCTGTATCTTAAATCTTTCACTTTTGCCATATGCTCACTAATTGTACCAATAATAATTGGCTGGTACATTTTTTTTTAAATTTATGATTAAAGTTTATGTAGGTGTCAAGAAAGATTGAAACATTATAGCCAATTACTTAAAATATATAGGACAAAATTAGCACTCGCCACTTAGGCGAGTAATACTGCAAATTTAGCATCTGACTTTACTGCTACTAAGCAGACTTCCTCCACCTCACCAACACATTGGCACTCTCTGATTTTGCCTTAATAAAACATCCAGAGTTTTGAAATCTCAGCCAAAGCAAAGAATATTTATCTATACTAATATTATAAAGAGGAAAGATTTGATTGTTTGTTTGTTTGAATTGAATAGGCTCCGGAACTACTTGACGGTTTTGAAAAATTCTTTCACCGTCGGAAAGCTACACTATTTCCGGTGAACATAGGCTAATTTTTAATTGATTTATTCAAATATTTTTCTTAATAATTCAAAATTTCATTATATTTCATACAGAATCAATTAAAATTTTTCCGATAAAAAAAACCATTTTCTTTTCCGTTGCCAAGAAAATCAAAATATGGAAAAATAACTTCTCCTCGGCAATTAATTTTCTGTTAAACAGTATCCACGTGAAAAATTAAAATAAAAAAAATTCAAAGGAAAATAAATATGACGTCATCTATACTAATATTATAAAGAGGAAAGATTTGATTGTTTGTTTGTTTGAATTGAATAGGCTCCGAAACTACTTGACGGATTTGAAAAATTCTTTCACCGTTGGAAAGCTACGCTGTTTCCGGTGAACATAGGCTAATTTTTAATTGATTTATTCAAATATTTTTCTTAATAATTCAAAATTTCATTATTTTTCATACAAAATCAATTAAAATTTTTCCGATAAAAAATAACCATTTTTCTTTCCCGTTGCCAAGAAAATGTAATCTGGAATAATAATAATAAATAAATTAAGTCTTAGTAATTATGGAACAAAATAATTTGTATAATTTTAAAATAGAAAAGAAAAATAATGAAATAGTTTACTGATAAATAAACGACTATTACAGGATTACCACGTGAGGCATAAAATCGCAATTTTGTTGTAATCGTGCCAACGTGATCCGTAGATGACATCTGCACCTAAATATTATTGGCAATATTATTGTTTATATAATTTGTTTACATTATTTGGCAATATTGATCTCCCATCGACCAAAAACTGTCGCCAAAATATAAGTTTAAATGTCAATAATAGATGATCGTAAATATCACATTCTTTTGACATTAAATAGGTTTCGCATAATTGTTACGTCGACAACTAATTTTAATCCGATGTTTTATCTCAATTTCTATTAATATTTTAGTAATTTATTAATTCTTTGGTTATTTAAAATAAAAATTATATCTATTTGTATAATTTGGCGAAATTGATCGACGGAATAATCAAATGGTACCAATTGTTTGTTTACACTCTATCTGGATATTTAGATTGATAGAATTAGCGTACTTATCGAGCCTCCGCTAAGTCATATGCCAAGCAGTCATTAAATCTGAGTTTTAGCCTTACTTTTATATCTTTTTCATCTGCAGTTATTTTACCATCACTAAAAAAGAAATATTCTGAATGTGAAGGAAAAATCATTGTCATGAAAAAATATTTGCAATTAATTTATCATTCATTCTAATAAAAAAAGGTACTACTAAGTTATCCCGTCGACCAAAAAATTATCGCCAAACTATCAGATTAAATGCTAATAATGGATGATCGTGAATGTCGCATTCAATGACATTAAATACGATTCACGTGTTTAAAATGTCATTAAATGGTTTTTATTTCGACTTTTTATTAATATTTTTCTTAATATTCTACTAATTATTTGTTTTTTTCGTTATTTAAAATAAAAATTACGTCAATATGTATAATTGGGCTATTAGTTTGGCCATTTGTATAATTTGGCGAAATTGGTTGACGGAATAGCAGAGTAGTATAAAAAAAAAAAAAAAAAAAAAAAAAAAAAAAAAAAAAAAAGTGGTAAGTGTGATTGGCAATTGCACACAGAGATTCGTTTAATATCTTTTTCAAAACACTTTTTTTCATTAAATTAACAAATGAAAAATGGTTTTTCGGCGCTATTTTGGGATTTCTTCGCTAATTGCGCCAACCAGAACAAAATATTAACAGAATCTTCTCCTAAATGTTGCCTTGATCGCATAGATTTGTTCATTTCTCTATCAGAATCTGCAGATTTAGTAAAGCTACACAAGTAAATAAAATTATGAATAAAAGTAAAATATTTCAAAGCTTAGCATAAATTTAAGGGAGACCAAATTGGTCACCAGAGGCGGATCTTAATTTAAATAAATAATCTATATATATAAAAGAAAGTTTGGATTTTGTATTAATCACAGCACAAAAAAATCTACCGAACCAAAAATCTTGAAAATTGGGGTAAAAATACTTCTTATAACATCGAGTGCCGCTAAGAAGGGATTTTCGAAAATTCCACCCCTAAGGGGGGTAAAAAAAAACGAACTTTAAAAAAAAATTCCTTAAAAATCGGCTTTTGAAGTTATTTTTCATCTGATAACATATTTTAGTGTATTTTCTCATGCTGAATCGAATGTTACTTAGTAAATTCTTTTAAATCCAGTAGTTCGTGAGCTACTTCACATTTTCCTAATTTGGCGATGACTTCGGCGCAAAAACCTGAAATTTTCAATCCTTATCTAAATAGATCAGATTTTGTAGTTATTTTTAAACTGATGCTATATTTTAGTGTATTTTTTCATGCTGCATCGAATGATATATTAAAAGCAAATTCTTTTATGTTCAGTAGTTCGTGAGATACCTTATATTTTTTTTATTTGTCTGTGTCTTCGGAGAAAAAAAGCTGTAATTTTCAACCTATATATATAAATAAAAATCTGGATTTCGTATTAATTGTCGTACAAAAAAATCTATTGAACCTAAAATTTTGAAAGTGAGTTCTATAATCAGGTTAACGTGATTATGTAAGCTACATTTAATTATCTCAAAATATATAAAACGCAAAGTGAAATTTCACTCCAGACGCTTATAACTTAAGTTCTACTAGATAGATTTTAATGCAACTTACATTGTTAGTAGGATAATTTTTCAAAAATTTTGTAACAAGTGAAATATAGCATTCTACGTTGTTTAATTGAATATTTATGGAGATGTTTTAAATCAGATGAACACAATTACAAAAGGTTGGCTTTAATTTAAAGGTTCCGCTGAATGAATTTTTATGTGATTAAAATTGTTAACATGTTGAGCGCTACGTCATTTATTGGTGACTAACACTGAACTTACCGTTTAGATGACTGACTTTTCACCGATGACAGTCTGAAATACAATACAAAACTAAAAATTACTATGATATAAAAATTTCGTTTGATTCAAAGTTTCTTTAAAAAAACTGACCAGCGTAGCGGGCGAAGGCTGCTAGTATTTTATAAATTTGGCGAGTGTACAGATGTAAACTCGCCAAATTTAATAATTACCACCAATTTTAAGTAAGAATAAAATATCCAAGAAAGATGTGAAATTATTTTTAAATTAAAAATTTAAAAATACAATTTCCTTCTTTGTTTTATACAATGTATTAATACATATTTAAATATAGTTTATCACTTATAATTTTATCTGCAATATTAATCACCGATTCACATTTTCCATTCAGTGGAATGACAGTTTTATTTTTTAACCAAATATGTTTAACTTTGTAACTCACTAGCCACTAAATAAATAAAAAAAAGCCATTTTGACCTATTTTTAAAAAGTGGCTACTAACTTTAAAAAAGTGGCCACTAATGAAACTGGGTCTACCGGCCACTGGCTACTAATCAAATTTCCCAGTTTTCACCTATAATGCATTGCTAAAACAAAAAGTCGCCACAGTGATAAAATTTGACATTGTGGTAGGATGTTATTAGTACCTTAGGGCCTCGGCCTGGTCAGCTTTAACTAGAACCAGGGGCACGCAGACTGTGTCGGGGCCCCCTAGGCTCAACAAAATTGCATTTTAAACATGACAAGTAGTTTCATGTGGAGTTCAAAATTTAAGCCACAGCTTTGTATATATATATATATGTGTGTGTGTGTGTGAACGAATACATTAAACACACATGTATGTAAAAATGCATTAAAAATTATTATAAAGTAAAATCTTCTGCACTATATGTTATTTAAAGTGCGTAAACTTCTAGATCCGAGAGACGGGGTGAAACATACCCAGGAGGCTTTTCTCACAAAGTCCTGTTTTTGCAAGATAGTGATGTTTTTCTTATATTAGTGAAAATTCTAATCATAATCTTCTGAATTTTAAATTACCGATGTATTCAGATTCTATCCTTCATGTATAAAAATCTAAGTAAGGTGAGTTTGGTGAGTTCAGCTGTTTATTTACAGGCCACATTTTATTTTTAAATGACTAAATTTGTGACAATTTCAATTTGAAGGTTAAAAAACTGTGAAAGGTCTATTGAAGAGACAATTTTGTGAAGGGATAAAGAAAGAAGTTTTGGGATAAAATGTTTTGTGAAGGGTCCTGTTTGGGGATAAACATTTTGTGAAGTGTTTTGTTTTAAGATACATTATTTTATAAGAGTCCTTTAAAGGGATCTAATTTTTCCTAAACATACCCCTGATATCTGATGTAATATCCGTTCTACTATGGATTTCAAAATTTATGTCTCATTTTATTGACGTTAGTGTAGAACACGGCGACAGTTTAATTTGCATGAATGGTAAATATATATATATATGTATAGTGTATGAACTATAAATGGAAATTTGCATTTATGTGTATCTTACGAAAGTGGAGAAAATGTGGGTTTGAAATGCGGGCACACGCGCTGTGTGCCCTTGTGATAAGGCCCTGCCTATCAGATCATCAGATTTAGAACACATTTTATAAGGATTTACAAAATCTCCATCCTTTTCTGTTTCATCCTGTTGGTTTTCTTTTCCCCGATGTCTTTTATAAAAACTGTCTATTTTCTCACATTCCCTCGGGATGTGTTTTCACCTTTTTAATGTTTTTTTGCCCGACTCGACGAACACAGGTTTCGATCATTATATTGACGGATTCTCGAATAATTATTATAATATAAAAATGCCACGGTAGAAGTTGTTTCGCCAATCGGCATTTCCTTGCCAGGTGAACATGAATTGGAGGAAGACTTTCATTTGTGTGTGTGTGTGTGAACAAACTCGTTCCATTCCTATTTCGTGATGAAAGGTTTTTACAGTCTCTAACAAGAAGCGATACTTATCGCACATCCGTTGCTTAAAAGGACGTGTACGCCCTTTCTGTACTTCAACTTATGTTCGCTCTGTTTAACTTCATGAAATTGTGATTTCACTGGCTTTTCTCTTTTGAAATAATAATTTGACGGCAGACTGATGAAAAAGCTGAACGGAATCGATTGTGTACAGCCGATTGTTTTAGACGCTAAAAAGAGCAATTGAAAATTCTTATTGAAACATATTTGAATCATTCCAGACGTATCGCTGGTGTGATGCATACCCCCCCCCCCCTCAATTGTGCGTGTCTGCTGAAATAACTACTAGTTGCATATTTAGAGATGTCGTTATCCTCACTTGTGTTTTGAAAGATTTCTATACAAGATTAGCTTATTTTATTTTTAAGCATGTCAAACTTCAGTGACAGCCCCGGTAGCAGAAACTGTGCAGCACGGCAACAGAGCTGCAGATCTTTTAATACCTTGTAGATCAATTTAATAGCTTTTTAAAAAATTCTAGGCTAAGAAAAATAACTAAAATTTACTTTTTATTTCTAGATTAATTATATCTTTTGCTTATAACTTATTTTTAAATGTAAACTGCTTTATTTTGTGGGGTATGATGGAAGCTTGGTCCAGCATTCTTGAATCGCAGATAAATTTTGATTTACAGAAGATTAACGCACAAAAATTTTGCTACTAGAAATGGCAGTAATTAAGATGTGCGTTAGTTAACCTTTCTTAAAGCATTATATCATGTATAAGAAGACTTTCATTCTGAAATGAAATTAATAAGCAAGCTACGTAAATCACGTGAAGTTTTCAGAAATACCACACAATAAAATGGATCGATAGTGAAACAACTTTGAAAACTTCCATGACTTATTTTTTTCCTTTTAGAAATTTAATGCTTTACGTTGATTGTTGACAAGGGTGGATCCAGACCTGCATTTAGAGAGGGGAGGGGGGACACGGCTCCCTTTTATGAATGGGGGGGGTGTCACATCTCTTATTACGTATCCTTTATAGTAAAAGCTATTCCTATATCCAAAATTGCTATTTTTTTCCAGGGTTCCCAGCAAAATATGAATGGCAAATTCCCTGACTTTCCATGACCTAATCTCGAAAAATTCCATGACTTTCCCTGACCAAATCTCAAAAAATTCCCTGAACAAGCAGGTATACAATGAAATTTGCTACTTATTTCAGAACTCTTTGTCAAAACTAGTAATTTTTTTCTGCAGTTGTTTTTCAAATTTATAAATTTTCTTTTCCATGATTATTTGATGAATTTCGTGATATTTTTCCAAGATTATTTGAGGAATTTCGTATCATTTTACATTTTTTCTCCAAGAATTTTCCATGACTTTTAAGAAAATATCTGTGAATTCCCTGACTTTTCATACATATTTTGAAATTTCCCTGACTTTCCATGACTGCTTTGAAATTCCATGACTTTCCAGATTTTCCCTGACTTTCCATGACGCTGGGAACCCTGTTTTCTGATATTTTGGGGAACTTATTTTCATTCGTAACTAAAAAAAATTGCATTTATATTAGTAAAAATATAAAATTTACACATTTTATTCAAATACCAGAAAATTAAATATTTTCCCATTTTCTTATAAAGGCAAAGAATAGTTCCAAGCTTGAGCACTTTAAGCCAATTTTTAGGATTCAACAGTTATAAAAATGTCAATGGAAGCAATTTGCTCTTACGGCGTGAAATTCAATTTAAAGCCTCACAGTTTACGGTGATTTCACGAAAGATTCTTTGACTTTAGCGAAAAATAGAAAACACTAATCAATTGCATTTGTTCAGAATAAATGCACAAGCAAATGTCTTGCATCTGAGATTCAAAATGATCGCATGCACATGTCAAAAATTATCTACTTTAAATTTAAGTAGTGAATTAAAAACTAAGAAAGATTCTTATTCTTGAGCAAGGTATAAATTTGAAAGAATTGAATATATACTTCATTTATAAAATGTCCTTTAGACATTTACTTCATTCAAGGGGAAGGGGGGGGGGGGTCATGACCGCATGACCTCCCCATGGATCCGCCATTGATTATTGATGTAAACTATTAATCTAAATAGATTTCTAATGAATATAAAAAATCGGTAAAATTGTTTTATCGATTGGTTCTACAAAATTTGGTGAACTTTAGAAAAGAGAGAGGCTAAATAGAGCAGAATAAAGCTAAATTATTAAATCACCTTTTCATTGCACTTCAGCCAGCACAGTAATCAAACTGCTTAATATAACCTAAGAATAGTCAAACAAGTAAGAAAAATCATGCGTTAAGCATAGATTATAAAACACTTTCCAACGCTTCCTGAAATCTTTAACAAAATTTTGTTATTTAGGGAAATAAGATGCTACTGCCCATAGCCAAATATGTTTTGAAGTACTTTTGAACAGCCCTGTATTTGATCCATCGGTTGATATATATATATATATAATATAATGGGAAAATTTAGTGTAGCAATAAAATGCCTAACTGGCTGAAATATCTCTTGCAGCACTTTATTCTAATAGATGGAAAATACTTCAATACTTTTGTTCAGCCCTGTAATTTATCCAGTATCTTTACTACAGGCCAATATTTTGTTAAAATTTAGTTGAAACAAACACATTCTTAAAGCTACTTAAATCAGACTTCTAGAAATTATCACATATGGGTGACATTGTAGCTAATACTTTACGTGACCCTGTATATCATTTCATCTATATTCTACAAACATTTCTTAGGGAACTGAAAGCAGTTCAACGTAAAAATGCATTACTACTACCTTTAAGTTAATTACTCTCATATTCAGTAACCTTTATGAGCTCTTTTGTGTAACCCTGTATATCAACTGTAACATTTATTACACCATATAATTTGCAAACATTTTGTAAAACTTAAAATCTCATATCATAATTGAAAATGCATTTCAACCATTCATCAGCTATCATCGATATTACAAAGTATTTCGGATAAAAATGTAAGGTTTGAAATACTTTGTGTGTCCCTGTAAAAGCTATCTACTTCATATTATGCGTTAAATATTAAGTCTCAGCGGCGTATATCAATTTTATGATACTTGAAATCGTTTAACATTCATTAAAATGTGTCGCAAACAATTCCCTCCTTTATTATTGTCTAATGGAATACTTTTGAGTGACCCTGTAAATGAATAATAACTACTATTTTGACAGCTTATTTTACAGAATGCGTATTTTAGTGCACTTTGTGAAACCATGTAAATCTGAATAAGTTTAACAGGATGTAACTCCTTTAAAATTCATTTGAAACGGTTTTTCCCCATTAACCACAATGTAATGGAAAACTTTTGACTGTCCCTGTAAATAAACTAATCATGGTAGAAACTTTATTTTCAATAGGGTTCGTGCTGGGGTAAACATCAATAACATATAAAAATTTCATAGCAATCCGAGTATATTTAAGGGAGTTACAGCGCGGACATCCGGCCAGACGGACAGATGGCCAGACAAACCGAATGCATAAACACTTTTCAAGTTTGTTGGAAAGTGTTAATAACGTCCTAAAATTTCATGGCAATCCGACATAGTACATTAACGATTTTTTCCCATAGGCCGTAATGTAATGGGAAACTTTTGATTCGTCCTGTAGATAAACTAATCATGGTAGAAATTTCATTTTCGATAGGGCTTGTGCTGGGTACACGTCAATAACGTCCTAAAATTTCATGGCAATCCGAGTATATTTACCTGAGTTACAGCACGGACAGATGACCATCCGGCCAAACGGACAGACGGCCAGACAAACCGAATGCATACACTTTTCAACTTTGTTGGAAAGTGTTAAAAAATGTTTTTACTTTTCAAAAGTAGTCAAAATGTTTATGCGAAAATTAATTTTATTTATTCAATAATAATAAATTAATGTATAAATAATATATCTTAAAAAATAATTTTCTGCATATAGCTATAATTGTAATATAGTAGAGCTCGGTTAAATCTGAGTAACACATAAAACAAATTTTCTAAAAATGCTCTTCAAATCGCAACATGTCGTGAGGAAACTGGTTGTAACGAAGTCCGCCCAATAAAAAATATTGTCATACTCTCTCTGTAGTTTGGATATACGAGGTTTTCAATGTTTAGTAAATTTATTCAAATTTTACTTGTTTTGATTGCATAAGGTAAATTGGTGCAGTTACTGCTATGGCTAATTACGCACATATGCTGGGCAGAAGTATAAAAATAGAAAAGAAAATTGAGAATTGCGCTAGCCCAACACTTACTAAATCATTACAAGGCCTTAGACTTTCTATCTTTACTGTATTGAAAATATCGCAAGGAATCGTTAAAATTAAGTTATTAAATGCCTGTTTTACACGGGATTTAATTTCTAACAAAATATGCACTGGAACTCTAAGTGCTGTTCCAATGGACTCGGGAGCGCAGTAATTATGAGTTCTGGTTAATTTCACTTAAAACTTTAATTAGTCACTAAAAACAAAGAAGTACCGGAGCTGAACTCCGGCGCAAATTAAGCACTGGTTATACAGTACAAAACCATTTATCCAAAATGGTTGGGGTGAGATGTATTCCGAATAACTGGTTTTTCTGGTAAACTGGTTGGGCATTAAAACAGCATCTATTTGATAAGCTTTATGGAATATGTGTGGTTGTGGCAATATTTATAATCTAGATTACTTCAATTAAGTATCAGATGCAAGTAAGATCCAATGTTAGAGTTTGAAAGAAAGTAATTTATGGAATTCTTTAGGAACCAAAAAAATTCTTTTGTTTTCTTTGCATAAAAATGAAAACATCTATAATATAACTATGTATGCTTCTATTTCAAATACTAGATGTTGCTATCAAATTATACAATTGTTTCAAGTAATGTACATTATGTCAAACTGGCTGTACAGGACACTTTTTCTAAAAAGATTCTAACATCTGTCTATTAAAAATATTATTCTGGATAACTGTTTTTCTGGTTAAGTGGTTTCCAGATAAATGGTTCCATAGTGTACATACAATGCAACGTCTAGATAAACGAGGTGAAATCTGTCGAAATTCGACGAAAGAAAATATTTAAGAAGAAACTGTATCATTGATTTATGATAAATCAACAAAATTAGTAACAGTAAAAAATGCATATTATTTTGGTCAGTCTAACTCTCAAATAAATATTATTTTAAGATAAAATTAGCAAAATACTATTTCTATAAAACTCAGTTCTCCAAATCATTAAAATAAAACTTTAATTTTACGTTTAATCAGCAATTTATAATAAAGATCAGTTATTATTATGAAGTTATTAATTGTGGCTCTTATGTTACGTCTGTCATATCAGTTAAAGGTTAATTACATGGAATGTGGGGTGAGGGCTCTAATCATAGCAGAAGAGGATCACGCTCTAGTAGAAAGGAATTCCACATCAAACAAGTCGAAAATGGACCAGTATTTCATTGCGTTGACCAAATGCTTCAACCGAGAAAGAATTTTTTTTTTTTTTTCCCCTATTTTGAAAATTCTGCGCTCAGCTGTGATCTTTTTTGAAGGTTTAATTGAAGGTTTTGAAGCAAATCATACAATTGGATACATGATTGCCAATAAAAAATAATTCCTGGAAGTGAGATTTTAGGAGCTGCGAGCAAGTTTTTGCCTGAATTGAATTTCAGTTTAATATGTGTCATGTAAAAAAAATCTTTATGTGTGGGTTGAAAAATATAACAAAATAAAGAATAAAACCCAATGTAGGCACCAAATTCTGTCTGTATAGACCCCAACTAAATATTACAATTTTTATCAAAATCAATTGGGAGAAGCAAAGTTTAATAAATTTCAAAGCCCAGTGAAGAGCAATAGCCTCTGACACGTATGTATAACATAATTATCAATTTATCATATTTTTTGAGACCATCATTTTTAAATATATATAATTGTATTATTTAATTGCATAATTTTGTAAAATAAACCGAATATTTCAATCATAAAAAATTGTGGTCACAAAACAAAATGGGAGGGCTAGCAGTAATTCCCCCTCCCCCGCCACGCTAAGGATTTTGTAAAAAATCTCACCGCATCGTGCAAAGTTTAGGTGCTCCATCTCAATTACGTGAAATGTGCGGGGGCGCCGCAAATGATTGCAGAAGGGGATCACGCTCTGGTAGGAAGGAATTTCATCAAACCATTCATCACGTTTGCAAATCTACGGAAGAATTCCTGACGCTGGTAATACTATGTTACAGAGAAGAAAAAAAAGAAAAAATAAATAAACAAATGAAAAGAAAAACGCCAGCTCCCACGCAATCTAGTAAACAAAACGAAATAAATGGTTGGTATGATGCTTCAGAACTTGTTCGGCAGGTAGGAAAAGAGGGTACGGGTAGAGTTCGTCAGAGACAGAAAATAGTATCATGCCGAATGTGTTTTTTCATGGACGAGCAACAGGTAGCCGAGGATGGCCTTTTGACGGATCTGACATATACGAATGATGACGCATTGCTATATAACTCAGCGATGAAACTGAAAATGGACAATCCCCGGGGTAATAGCAGAGGATGCGTCAATTCTATAGTTAGCGTGCCGCAAAAATTTCGAAGTGTCTATGTCTACCGGAAAGAGAAACTCGATTTTAGAGGAATTGAATAAAAAAATAATAATAATAATAATACACATAAGAGTACCTAAGAATTGACAGGCTATCGAAAGAGATGCAAAATATAGTTAGTACTTTTGGTTAACAGGATGCATCGTTCCACACCTGTACAGGTAACAAGCTCCAACAACCTGTTATTTTTATAACTCCCTCACCCTAAATACGTTGTCAAATTTTGACTCATTTTTACTGCTCTTTTTTAAAGGGTGTTTTAAAAGGAGTCGGCACCTTATCTATTTTTCTTAAAATAGTGTGCAGGATGCAAACCTTATCCCCCCCCCCCCCACACACACACACAAACCACCTTTTTTTAAACAAAAAATATACTAACTTTTAATCTAGCATCTTTTACTTCGTGATTTATTTAAAAATATTTTGCCTTTTTTATGTAGAACACTCAGTTTTTTTTTTTTTTTTTTTTTTTTTTTTTTTAAAGGGTGGAAAGAAAGAGGAAATAAAAACCAGTAATTAAGGCAAAATCATAAATAAATTTTCACAACTTAGATTACTTGTTCTAGCTCTGCAATTCATTTTATAATGTACACTAAATACAAATAATACAGTAAGAGCTAATATTCTGTTCACACTATGAGATTTAAGTCACTTATTTTCTTTTCTTACTTTTTTAAAGCTGACGACCCAGAATAAAGAAATTCAACTTGAGCTGGTTTCTGAAACGTTCTTAACTTTGAGATCCTCTCTTAATTATGGGGTTGAGTGAAACTGCCTTCTGAACTATTTTTCTTATTTCAGATTAATTTTCAATGTTGAATTGACTTGCCATAAAAAAAAAAAAAAAAAAAAAAATACAAGTAATTAATTAGAATTTTCGCATGATCCTTTCAAATGTTTATTTAACATGCAAAAACAATAAATTATGCAGTGAGAAGTTCTAGTTACAAATATAACAACTTATACGCATACCCTAACATATGTAAAGCAAAGTATCTTACTTTGTCACTCTTAAAATGTTTAGTAATGTGAATGGATGAAGCCTAATTCCGGATCGTCAGGTTCAAAAAGTTAAGTGACCACAAAAGATAAGTGGGATAGAAGATAATGACCACAAAAGATAAGTAAAAGATAAGTGGGAGCACGATATAAGGAACGTATATTTTTGATAAATCGATCTTTTTTCGCTTTAATACTATTCATTTTTCTATGAATAAACTATATAACAGAATATACAGGATAATTAGAAAATACACACATATATCCAGTGTTCTCGCTGACATTTGACCTACGTTAGTAATTTGGCTAATTAAAAATAAAAAGCATTCGCCAAATGAGAAAAGTATTAGCAAAATAAATTCGCCATGTAGCAAAAAAAAGTTTTAATCCTTTAATGTATTTTTTTTTTCAATATGTTCTAAAATAACCCAAGTTTTTATAACTGTGACAGCGATTGTTATTAATCTAATTTCAACTATCCGCTACAAATATAAAAAATATGTATACATATTAAATATATATGCATTGGGCCCATGGCGTGCGAGCCCACCCAATAATTTGATATCTTCATTCACCCTATTATTAATTGAGCCCACCCAATATTTTTGTATTTGTTCAAAAAAATTTTGAGCCCAACCAATATTTTTCAAAAGTTGGCGCCGCTGTATGTATGAAAAAAGAAAAAGAAAAAAAGAAAAAATCGAGCACTAGCAATTTGACGAATCTAATCGCTTGTTTATTCGCCAAATGAAGAATTTAGTCGTAATTTGGCGCATTGGCGAGCGACAGCGAGAACATTGCATGTATCTATATAATGGCGGTAAATCTAGTGCACAATGGAGAAATTTCACGATTTTCATTTTCACTTTTATATTGAAGAGCAGAAAAAATCAAGAAAATTGATACCATTTTTATGTATATTTGAAGCTTTAATAATTCACTAAATGAATTTTAAAACTGCAGTTTTTCGCTTGGCGCGAAAACGCTGCATCGCGGACGAAAGCGACTGTGACGTCATTTGCCATGTAAACAACGTAGTACTACGTTGCTGGCTTAAGTGTTTGATACATTTCTTATATGTTTTTTAATTTTCTGTATTAAAATGAGTAGCAAAGTGTGTTATAAATGTTGTATAGTGCCATGTTTCACATATAGTACAGTAAATTCGCCTGATAAGCACTTTTTTTTAGCGTTCCTAACTATTATGATAATGATAATTTATTCTGATGTTAACTTGATAGAAATGTTTTTGTAAACTTATAATCTACTATTCTTCCTTTGTATGCGTATTTATTGATTGAATATAAATATAATTTTAATATATTTTTTTCTGAAAATATGAAAGGGAATAATCGCATATGGAATACAAGAAAAATATTTATGTATCATACATATAGTCATTCATTTTTATTTATGCATATTAAGAAGCCTTCAAGTAATCGATAGCTTATGTTTGAAATATATATATATATATATGTTCATTATTCAATAATCATAATGCATTTTTTTAAACACTTCTAATTTTGATATCCATGTTTAATGTATATAAAAAACATTAACATAATATGTAAAAAAAAAAAAAAAAAAAAAAAACTATTATTTATGAAAACAAATTTTCAGTCAAACTTACATTCACAACGAAGCATTTTCAGACTTTTTAATAAGTATTTTTGAATTAGTAGCATATCCAGAAAAAAATGAGGGGAGGGGGAGTAAGAAAAGGTTTGTTCTACATTAATGTACAGTAGCTTTAATACACTGGGGAATTCAAATTTTGGGGGATTTTTAAAGCAGATTCTGGCTCCCTAAATAACACTTTTAGCTAAAGTTTTTTTTTTTTTTTTTTGGGGGGGGGGGGGAGGGGAGTTTAATATTATGTTTATGTTGTGTGTATAGAATTAAGTTTTTTTTTCATGAAAATTTATATTTTATCTCAATTGTAAAATAAAATTTCTACTACCGAAAATATAAGCTGTATAGGAAATTTTTCCAAATTAATATTCTGTTCTGAATATTTTTTATATATGTCACCGATTAATTGTACATTTAGTAAATTTCAGAGTCAGTAATGATTAGGGATGCACCGAATAGTGATTTTGGCCGAATACCGAATGCCGAATATTCGGCCAAGAGCTGAACCGAATACCGAATATTCGGCAAGCCGAATAGTAATTGTTGGGCCGAATACTGAATATTCGGCCAGCCGAATAGTTAACTATTCGGCCGAATACCGAATATTCGGCTTTCCAAACACTTTTTATGTTTCAAATTTTAAAGTTATTAAAATGTTACTTTTTAAAACAATTTTACATAATATTTAATAAGAGAAACTTATATTTTGATTAACAAGAGCTTTTTATAAGAACATTTAGTATTGAAAAAAATCTGCCTTTTTTTATTTAAGAAGCACAATTATGAGACTTTTTTAATTAATAAAATTTTAAATTTCAAGATTTCTTCTACGAATTGAAATAAACATTTTAAAATCAAAGAGGAATAATGAAAAAATGGCTGAAGAAAAACTGTACAGTCTCATAATTGTTCTTTCAAATAACTCAAGGCAGATTTTTTTCAATATAAAATATGTATACTTTCAACTTAATTATGAATAAAGAATGTCTAGTTCATAGTTCTTTTCTTATGAATGGTGGCATTTTCCATCTTTCCCATCATATCATATTTTACAGAAATCAAAGCATGTGAGTTAAAAATATAGTTATGTTATCTTATTTAATGTTAATGCAAGAAACGAAAACATAAGTTTGACCTAGAGTGAGATAAAATACAATGTACTTATGACTCAATAAGTTGATTATGATTATGTTTTCATGAACAAAAATTGTCTGTTCTGATAGCTATTACTAATCTCAAAAGTTTTTCTTCCTTGTTTAAGGACTTTTATTTGGGAAAAGCAAAAAACAGATTATTTACTAAATAAAATTTAGGAACTTGCATCTGCATTTGCATCATTTATTCCTAAGTAGAATCCTAATAAATCACCATTTTAAGCCTTCTCATGGACAATTTTCTTAAGTTATACTTTAGAAACAAAAAATAAGTAATGTAAAAACATTATATTTTAGTTAAATATGATTTTCTTTCCGATTATATTAAATATATTTATAAATTGACAGTTAAAAGTAGAAATTGTGAAAAGTTTTTTAAAAGGCTTTATTAAGTATTGGATTCGGCCGAATACTTTGGTATTCGGCCAAACCGAATATTCGGCAGGCCGAATAGTTTGATATTCGGCCAAGCCGAATATTCGGCTCAACCGAATAGTTTGATATTCGGCCTAACCGAATATTCGGTAACATGGCCGAATAGGCCGAATACCGAATAGATACCGAATATTCGGTGCATCCCTAGTAATGATAAACATTTTTCTATTTCATTATTTGACATATATTAATATTTAAAACTATATTAAAAAAGTATTCATTTTGTTACGCTTTTTCTTTTTTTAAATAAAGTATTATGCATTATTTGAGACAAGTATTTAAAATATAAAAAGGTAGACAGTCTTATCAGAAAAAAAAAATCTCCACAAATTAAACACAAAGTAACCTGTAATTCTTGCAACATAAATGTCACTTTAAAAATGAAACAAGAAATTTTCAAAAAAAAAAAAAAAAAAAAAAAAAAAACAAGCGTAATTAGTAAGCGTATATTTTCAATAAAATAATAAAAATAAATAAATAAAATA
Organism: Maratus speculifer; assembly: GCA_964019185.1. NCBI lineage: Eukaryota > Metazoa > Arthropoda > Arachnida > Araneae > Salticidae > Maratus > Maratus speculifer. The sequence goes on along the minus strand of OZ025292.1, from coordinate 5,917,944 downwards.
TCGAAGCATTAGCAAACCTTTTTTTTTTAAATGTTAACACGCAGAATCGAACCCGGGCTATCTGGCCAGGTAGCGGACACTCTGCGAGTACGCCACAGATTATTTAGAAGTCAATGCAAACTAGCTATTCAAATTTTAGTTAGAAGAAGTAACCTGTCACGACTACAAGATAAACTTTCTAAGAAAACTAAATTGTCTAAACTTAAAGAAATTACACTTGGTTCTATATTTGTTAATTAAAAAATTGAATAAATCTAAAAATTTAGATTGATTTCCTGTTCATTATTCAATGTTATATTAAAAAGTTGCAGAGTAGTTTTTAGAAAATGATCCATATCACAATGTTTGTCTCAACTTGAGCTTATTTTTTTCCCGTACAGTATGTTTTTAATAAAAGTTTTAAATAATACTTTCTATATTTAAAAAAAAAAATTAATAAAAAAAAAACATTAATTACTCTTATAATTATTATGACCCTTTTTTTTAGTGTGAAAGGGAGGGAAGGGATGATTTTTTTTCTTTTTTATAACTTTCATTCTACAGGACATATTTTACTGTAACAATTTTAATTAAACAAAAACATAATTTGCAGAACAAATTAAAAAAACAAAATTTATTTCCTGCTCTATTTAAGCCCGAGAAGGGACAGATATTAAGATATTTTATTTATTTATTCCTACATTTAGTTTTAAATTTTTGTATCAAATAATTTAAAAATTATGTCAACATTAAAAAATAAAAATGAAATTCAAACAATATGATACTTAAAAACCCTAAATCTTAGATTCTGTTCAAACGAAATTGAAATAAATCTTAGACCTTTTTCTGAACATTTGCTTTTGAGATGTGTCTATTCTTTTTATCTATACCTACCGTAAACATTATACAAAATCTGTAAAACAAATATTTGCAAGTTAAATTTGGAAAAAAGTCTAAGATTTATTTCAATTTTGTTTGAACATAATCTAAGATTTAGGGTTTTTAAGTATCATTGTTTGAATTTCATTTTTATTTTTTAATGTTAGTTAACATAATTTAAATTTATTTGATACAAAAATTTAATACTAAATGGTTGAATAAATAAATAAAATATCTTAATATCTGTCCCTTCTCGGGCTTAAATAGAGCAGGAAATAAATTTTGTTTTTTTAATTTGTTCTGCAAATTATGTTTTTGTTTAATATCTCAAGTTTTTTAATAACTACTGCATTCAGATGAGCTCAATTCAGATGAGCTCATTTCAAAATGAACTGAGGGTACTATCATCAGGACTTCCTTTATGTGGTATCGTATCACAATTACTGATGTAATTTTCCCAGGGACATAGCTAGAAGTGAACTATGGGGGGGGGGGGGGGTTCTACACTCAAGAAAACGCCTGAGGTGCTCTCTCTTTCTCTCTCTCTTCCTCTGACGCAAAAAAATATATTAGTGCATATTTACATTTTAAGTTCCATGTTTCTTATTAAATTGTTGTAATAGCTCCATTTTACGCTAAAAAAGAATATGGTGATGAAAAATTTGAGTGTATAACTAGTTCAAGATTAAACATCATGCTGGCTTCATATGTGCAAGTAGGATGAGAGAGTGTTGAAACACTTTAGTTACAATTTAGCAATTCTGCAAAACTGTGAAAGGGCCTCAAAATGAAATTAGATTTTTGAAAAAAATTTTATTTGATGAAATACTAACTATTACGTTCTCCCTACGTAGGAATTTCTGATTTATTTTTCCAGATCTATACCGATCATGATACCTAGACTCCAAAACTACCCCCAATTAAAAACTCTTATTTATCTATCTCCGCGGTATCTTACGTAGATTTTCATTTCTCCATTGGGTTTTGCACAGATTTCCATTGATCCATTTCCAAATCGCTAACTTTTTTTTTTTTTTTATATATATCTAGAACTGAATTCTGCACATGCTTTCTGTCTTGATACCAAATATTTCAAAATCTCTGTTTCATTTCCAATATAACGTCATAAATGTGTGCTTTTTAATTCTTAAAATCAATTTCACTTTTTACGATGGAATCACGCAAAAATCAGATATTACTTTTTTCTTTGGCAAATTCTTTTCTTTTGAATCATGAAGTCAAATTCGGCAGAAAAATCTCTTCTGCATGAAACTGATATTTATACTTAACAATCAGCATTGATACATTACGTCAGAAGTATAGTTCTAGACATTCACCTCTAGAGAATATATAATTCCTCCAACAATACCTCAAGACATAGTATCAATAAAATGTATTTATTTTTACTTTCTTCTATCTTCAATAGAAGAAAGTATTGTAATAGAAATTTTTTTCGACTTCCAGTTTTCGACAGATTTACACGTTTTAGGGGTCAGAGATTCCAAAAAACACGTTTTTACAAAATGTCTGTCTGTCCGTGTGTCTGTGTGTGTATGTCGCCATTCTACCATCAAAATGTGTATGAAGTTATGCATAGAATATAACCAAATTTTTTGTGAATGTTTTTGGCTGTGGCAAGCAGGTCCTCCTTCAGTTTTGAAATATTCCGCCGGAAGGGGGCGCTGTAATAGCGATTTTTGTGCCCATTTTCAATATTGTACCGACCAAAAGTATATGAAGTTATGCATCGAACTGAAGCAAATTTTTTGTGTAAGTGTATGACTATGGCTAATTGATCCTCCGTGAATTTGAAAAAAATCCGTCGGAAGGGGGCGCTGCAATCGCGATTTTTGAGCCATTTTCAATATTGTACCGACCAAAAGTACATGAATTTATGCATCGAATTGAACCAAATTTTTTGTGTATGGTAATGGCTATGGCTAGTTGATCCTCCCTAAATTTGAAAAAAATCCGCTGGAAGGGGTTGCTGCAGTAGCGAATTTTATGCCATTTTCAAGATTGCACCACCTAAAAGTGTATGAAGTTAGTCCTAGAACTGGACTAAAATTTTTATATATAATTATTTTTTGGTAAGGCAAGTAGGTCCTCACTGAATTTAAAAAGGAAAAAAATCCGTCTAGCATTGTATTGATCATCGGCTCGTGCAGAGACGGAAATTCGTTTTTAATCCGATTAATTGACTGAAGCAGAAATTTAAGATGAAAGCGAAAGTTCGTATGGTATTGAATTAAAATTATTAAACTTTAAAATGAGTAACTATTTTTTTAAAATATTAAAATGTACGTATGAGATAGAAGAAAGTTTTGGGACTGGCACATCCAACTAGTTTTATTTTTTGTATTACGTCATATTTATTTATATTCTGTATTTCTTCATTTAGAAGATTCTTGATAAATTAATTAATGTTTGAATTAAAATTCTGCCCAAAATTGAAATTTAATTTCGACAGAACTTCAAACCGCTATCGGAGCTCTGGGCAAGGTTCAGCGTAGAAAAGTTGGGGATGGATGTCATATACAGTGTCTCACAAAAGTGATGGGACACTTGTGCTTTATAAAAAGAAACTGCAATAAAATAAATAAACAAACATGTGCAAAAATTTTTTGGGTGTGTTTCATATTTAAGGTTAGTAACAATTATTACATAACATACATTTTGTCAAAATATTAAAATATTAATTTAGTAAAAATACAATTGTTCAGAACGGAGCAAAAAATGGCTCACATAAGTGATGGGACACTTACTTTTCCATCAAATATTTATCCAAAAATTTTACTTTTTATAAGGTTTTAATATTTTGTTGGATTTCCTTTTACTTTTAAAACATGATTTAATCTTTTTGGGATGGATTCGACTATTTTTTTTTTTTTTTTTTTTTTTTTTTTTTGTGATTTCTGGAGTGATTTTACCCCATTCTTCTTGAAGCACCGATTTTAGTTGTTGTTTTAAAGAAATGGTGTGTTTGCGAATTCTTGATTCCAATTCTTGCCAAATATTCTCTATGGGATTTAAATCTGGAGATTGTGGTGGTTTTATTATTTCAGGACAGTTATATAGCAGCCAGAGTCTAACGTTCAGAGCAGTGTGCTAGGGGTCATTGTCCTGGTAGAATTTAAAATCGTTATGAAGGTTCAATTTTCGTGCTGAAGATTTAAAATTTTGCTTTAAAATATCAATATACTTGTACTGATCCATTTACACCCCCATACCATAACTCCTCCTCCACCATGTTTTACTGTTGGTACCAAGTTCTGTTTGCGAAATTCTTCCCTGGGTTTTCTCCACACCAAGATTCTACCGTCAGAACCAAATATATTAAATTTACTCTCATCAGCAAATATAACTTTATTCCAGTAATCAGAATTCTTATTTATGTTGGATTTAGCGAAAGCTAGTCTGAGTTTTCTATTCTTTTCACTTACGAAGAATTTTTTCCTGGCTACTCTACCGTGATATCCAGCAGATCGAATTACCCTTCTAAAAGTCTCAGGATTAACAATTATTCCATATAATGCTTGTAAATCAGCAGCAACTTTTGAGCACTATTTCTTGGATTTTTTTTTAATATTTCGAACGATAATTCGCTTTATTCCATTGGATAGCTTTGATGGTCGGCCAGGTCTTCTTTTATCCTGAATCATATGATTCTTTTTATATCGTTTAATGATATTGAAAACTGTTGAACGACTCAAGTTAACTGTTTCAGCAGTTTTTCTAATAGATTTTCCACGTTCAATATGCAAATTAATAACTAATTTTCGAATTTCAGGCGATGTTTCTTTTCGTTTAGCATTCATGGCTACACAGGGCTAAAAAACACAAAAATTCCAAAACAAACTGGAGAGAAATACTGCAGACGATTTTATAAATTATTGCCAATTGCTTTTAAGTAAAAATAAAACCCCAAAAAATATTTTTATTGCTTATTTCAGACGATTTTTGTTGCATATATAATGGTGTCCCATCACTTATGTGAGCTATTTTTTGCTCCGTTCTAAACATTTGTATTTTTATTAAATTAATATTTTAATATTTTGACAAAATGTATGTTATGTAATAATCTTTATTAAATTTAAGTATGAAACACACCCACAAAAAATGTGTACATGTTTTTTTAATTTATTTGATTAGTTTCCTTTTGTAAAGCACAAGTGTCCCATCAGTTATGTGAGACACTGTATGCAACACATTGGCGCGATTGGAACAAAATGGATATTATATGCCTCACATGCTAACCTGGCTATCGTTTTTTATTTACTAATAAATTCTTTATTTTCTATTACTTTTTCTTAAAAAAAATTATGTAGATCGTTTTGTTCTATAGTTATTAATAAACTTTTTTTTATTTATCACTATTTCCCTTTTTAAATATTAGAAAATAATTTAAAAATATATATGTGATTTGTATTGTAAAACGAAATTTTCGCCAAATTGGCGTCAGAAAAAAATTGCGCCAACATGGTAAGTATTAGACATCTGTGCATAAAGGTGACGCATTATGAATATTCCAAATGTGCTTAAATTTTATTAACTCATAGAGAGAGTGAATCAAAAGAGTTTTATAAAAATATTAACTTAAAGTATAAAAAACAGCTATTTTTCAACAGAAACTCTTTGCGATATTTTAAAAATTAAATCGTGTAATGTTTTATCATATTAAAATAATCGGAATAATGAATTTAATACAAGTTAATTCGGTACTTGGTTATCCCGTCAATCACTTCCGCCAAATTGTATAAGTCGCCAAACTAATAGCCAAATTATTTTATAACAAAAGTACAAATAAATGGGTAAAACACTAGTAAAAAGTGGAAATAAAATCATTTGATGACATTTCTAAATACGTATAGGCATTTAATGTCATTGAATGTGACATTCACGATCATCCATTACTGGCATTTAATTTTATAGTTTGGCGATAGTTTTTTGGTCTACGACGAGATAACCAAGAAGTACCGTTGACTTAAAATTGATTTTTTCAATGCTTAATTATTTGTAAAATTACAAATTTAGGCACGATTTAAAAAAATCACCAAATCGAGAATTAAAAAAATATATATGTAAACATTATTGTTTATACTTGTTTACATTGGATTTTAATATTTAGGTTGATAGAATTGGCGACTTTATTGCAGTGCCGAAAAGTCTTACACCAAGTAGTTGACAATTCTGCGGTTTAGCCTTAAAAAATTGCTATGTTTGAAGACCCAGTTCTGCAGACTTACTAGTTTCATTACATACCAAGGATGAAATACTATTATTATCAAATACTATTATTTTTGAAAATTTTTATTCACCTAAATTTATTTTGATTTTCTTCGAACATATAAGACAAAGAAATTTTTTAAAATGTGGAATAAGTATGAAATCCCGGCGCAAATGTCAAAATGTCATATACGCACTGGGTTTGGTGCAATTTTTTCTGATGCCAATGTGTCAAAAAACTCGCTTTCAAATACCAGTTACATATATATATTTAAGTTATTTTCTATTATTTTGCAGAGACAATAGGTAGAAAAAAGTTTAATTTACTTTTTTTCTATATTTCTTCAGTTAGAAGCTTCTTGATCAATGTTTAAAAATGTCCTTTTATTTTAAAAAACATGCTTCATTTTGCTTTCTGTTGACGATTCTTGTATTTGTACGAAATGTTTGCTAATCTCCGTTTCATTTCTAATATGACGTCGTAAATATACCATTTCTAATTCTTAAAAAAATAAAAAAATAAATTTTATTTTTTATTTATCACGTAAAAATGATTAATTGCTACAGAAAATATGTCCATTGACCTCTGTATATTTTTTTGATTGGAGGGAATTATTTTTTAAACAATTAGATACTTTGAAGAAAATTTGTGGAAGCGCGTACAAAATGTGGGAAAATGTCTAGTAAATAACTCGTTCAATGTTAAATTCCGTATTAAAATAACATTACGGAGTCACACTGGAAATAAATAAAGCATAGCACTGCCGTGCTATGCTTTAATTTTCTCAGGTATTGTTATAAACTTCTCTTTTCAGCTTTGATACAAAGTTTTGTAGTTTACCGAGAAAATTTTTACTCAGAAGTCAGAAAATACATATTAAGTATTAAGTAAATAAAACGTCTGTCTTATTTCTCAATATTTTATTTTATATCAAATATACTTTATCAGTAATGTAAAATAATTTAAACTTTATTTAAATTAAAATATACTGAAATAAGAAGATAACTCATTTCAAGAACAACAATCAAGAATCACGAACTACTGTTTTAGCTTTTAATCTTTCATTTCATTTTAATCATTATTAATTATTTAGTAAATAAAAGTAAAAGTAGAACAGAAATACATATCCTTTAGATTTTAATCCTCGTATTTCTGGGCCGATGAAATCAGAATCATTTCCTAAAAAACTAACATGGAAATAGAATCCATTTTTGGGAGCCTATTGTCCGATTGCCCGAATCTACATTTCTAAGGCCGAAAATCTACATTTTCAAATGAAAATTTTAATGAAAATAAAAAGTAAACGATCTATTTTATATTAAGATAAGTTAAGTCTTATTTTTAATAAATTTAAAGTTGCTAACGTTAAATAAATTTGTAGAAACTGATGAAACAAGGTTGCAAATATGAAAAGCAATGGAAAAAAGAATGCGTGCAAAACTTAAACATTTCGATTTCGTGGCAAATGACGTCACAACCAATCACGTCGCGTTTTTGTATCACGTGCTTTTGTTTATGTTTTTACGTTGTTAAAAACAGTAATTAAAAATTATTTAGAATTATTTTAACGATTCTGAGTGGATTTTTGAGAATTTCAAGATAAACTTTATCAGTTATACACAAAAGAAAACGTATTCCTCCTGGGTGAAATTTCTCCATTGGTTTAGTTCGATAGGGACACGGCTGTCGCCTTTTGCACAGCAGAGCTAACATACAGGGGCATCAGTCTAAAAATCTAGCATGTGGGACAAAGAAATATACAGGAGCACAAGATACCAAATTAAATAGGTGGTAAAAGCCTATTAAAAAAAAAAACTATGAATCAAAATCAATTACCTATAGGAAGGAATTACCTAAAGAATTCCATCAGTTAATCACTCGTGAATAGAATCGATTCACAGAGATGAAAATGACAGTAATCCCCTCCCTCCCATAGAAATGCATCCCACAGTCAATCTCTATCCTATGCTATAATTTACTTTCCAACAGCTAAAAATAAACAGCCACAGAAAACGGAATCGATTAATAATGTGAGAAAGTTTAAGAATTCGATAAGTAAGAGGACATTCTACTGGATCGACAAATTAGAATAAAATTAAATCCCCCGAGGAGAGGATTGTAAATATCTTAATTTTTTCATTGAGTTGTGTTTATCGGAAATATATTTTAAGTAATACATTCCGTTTATAATATGTTTAGTATATTTTAAGCAATTTTCGTACATTTTTCGTTCCGGTCCGGCGGGAGCCGTTTGTAATACCTACCTGCAACCCATGAAAGGGTTAGGATCATTTACATCTGTTCCCCTATGCTTTTCAAACTAGTGCATCTATATTCTTTCCCAGAAGATATTGCACAGCTGTTACCAATAAAAATCAAAAAGGGAGTTTAATTTCGATCAGAAAATTTATCTGAATTAACTACTAGATTAGGCAGTGTCGATGTGCTTGAAATGCGGGCAAGTTTGTCCCACAGTATTCATTCAATTGGAAATATATACATACGACCGACACTATTTTACGCATTATCATATTAGATACCATACATGGTTTCTTATTAAAATTAACTGTACTTTATTTACATGCATTAGTTTTTATTATTAAATACATATTTGCCTTGTGATATCACATTTTGACTTGCGATTAATGACAAATTGATAGTGATTGGTTTATCGACAAATTTAAACTTCAGAGATTACAATAAAGTTATTTTTAGATTAAGACGTCAGTTCATAATAAATAAAGTATGCTTTGGCAACTGTTTTTATTATTATCATCATTATTTATTTTTATTTATTTATTTATTTTTTCTTTGAAGGGATAGAGTGGGGCTACTTTTCATCTTTTTCAAAATAGTCGATAATTTCTAAATATCGTCACAAGAGGCGATGCAGTCGTTTCACTATGGCTAGATATTTGTTCCATAAATTCAAACCTTATCCATTTAAGAGGTTATTAAAGTGCGCTGAGACTTTGTTTCGTATTCTGTATATTTCACCCATTACAGCACGATTTTTTCCATTTTTCTGAAATCTATATATTGGTCTAATAATGGGAAAAATACTGAAAATAATAATAATTTTCAAATTTCTAGCGAAGAATTAATATTTTATGGCATGTATTCTATGTACACAATTAGTGTTTTAAAATAGTTTATTGCTCTTTTTTTATATAACTGCTTAAATTAATTAATTTTATCAGCTTAACACTCTGCAATATTTTTTATATATTAATATTTTTAAGTATTCAGTAAAAATAATTAAAATAAATTTTGCCTTAAGGGGCCGCTTCACTCATATGAAAAGACCCGTTCGCTAATGCTAATCCCATGAAAGAAATTTATAAAGATATCTCGGTTGCATTCTAATATTTTTAAATGATTCTTTTTTCATTGGATAGCTGAGATTGATCTGAATGCCGGCCGTTTTTTTTCTTTTTTGATTTCGTTTACAGATATTTTTTACGAGAATTCTTTCATTTTCAGAATCGGTTTGGAAAGCGAAATTACCCTCATAAAAAATATCTGTAAACAAAATCGATAAAGTAAAAAACGGCCTGCATACAGATCAATCTCAGCTATCCAATGAAAAAAGAATCATTTAAAAATATTAGAATGCAACCGAGATATCGTTATAAATGTCTTCCATAAGATTAGCATTAGAGAACGGGTCTTTTCATTTGAGTGAAGCGGCTCCTTAATAGCTTGATCGATATTTTTCTTGTTTCCAAAGAAAAAAGTTCTAATTTTTTGTCAAATGCAGCCTTCTGAGACAGACAAAATAAGTGTTATTGCATTCTTTGGACTGTTCTTGATCAGAGGTAGGTGCAGATCATATTGGCCAAATCCATGGTACGTAATAAGAATTGTAACGATTTTAGGTATGTGGCAGACATGGCACACGGTGCAGTGGAGGATTAAAACGACCAGTTTTAAAAATACTTCATCATGTGTGAAGTAATAGTGCGCCCGCAGCTTGTGAAAGGGTTAACATCATTTACATTTGTACCCCCCACGCTTTGCCAGATTCCCAGACGATATCCCAGAGCTAAAGAGATAAAAATCAAAAGGGAGTTTTAAATTTCTATTCGAAAGTTGATCAGAGTTAACTACCAGCTTAGCGAGTTTTGATGGTGTTGGAATACGGGCAAACTGGGTCCCACACTGGTCACTGAATTGACATAGTCAAATGGAGATACATATCATTTACGAATCTCAAAAATAATCTCCACTGATACCAAATTAAATTAGTACCAGCATTTAAAATAAACTATTTTATAACTGTAAGGAGAGAAAAGGGGAGGGGTTACACTCTCATTTAACTCAACCTTTTTTTTTTTTTTTTCTTTCATTTATTTATTTATTTTTTTCAAGTAAAAGATGGAATTTTGCAATCAATTTTAAATCCACTTCCTAATAGTCTAGGATTATAATAATTGTGTACAGAAGCTTAAGCTTGTTTCTGATGACAATACGACATTTTAATTAAGGGTTCATAATAATTTTGATATATATTCAATAATGATTTTTTTTTTTTTTTTTTTTTTTTTTTTTGTAGTAACAAAATTTAAGATTAACTAATCGAAAACAGATGCAGTTTGATTTTTACATTCACAAAACACAAAGTATATAATTAAGTATTAAGAAATTTTATGTTTTGAATTATAAAATTTTAACTACAAAAAAATTTGTTTTTATCGAAAAATAATAACATAAAGGTAAGCTTGTCTTTTTTACTTCCCTATTAACTAGGTATCTAGAAAAGCTAATGTTAGAGAAAAAAAAGTTCTTTATGTACAGAAAAACACAATCTATAATAGTTTTTTTTTTTTTTTTTTTTTTTTTAATTTACGAATTCCTTGAATGAAGATATAAAAATATCATAAACCAGGGATGTGAAAATCTAGGCGCCAGCGGACGATCTCTCACCACTAAATTTTATTAATTTTCTTCGCTAAATTTTCTTAGCATTTTTACACAAAAATTTAAATGAAATATTAGACGAAAAATGATAAATAAAATTTAGTGGTGAGAGACAGTGCTGGCGCCCAGATTTTTTATACTCCTGTGATACACAATATAATAAAAATAAATAACAAATATCTGAAAATATGAAACTTCGTGATAATTTGAAAATAAATATCGGATATATATATCGTGATATACATCAATATGTACCGAATCCTGATTTTAATACTTTTCGATATTGATTAAAAGTTAATGCATTCATTTTGAGGTCTTTTTCCGTTAGCCCGCCAATATTCTCTATAACACGTACAATTATTTGCATTGGAGTTAAAACAACAATGAATTTAAGAGGCCACACTACTTTTGAAACAATCTCTTCAATTTTGAATAATACTGTAATAGTATGTGGTGGTACAATACTCAATACTAAACATCTAAATAAAATTTAATAAAATTTTTTTGTAAAATAGTCTATTTTACAAAATGTATTTTTTTTAATTAACTTTTAAAAAATTGCTACTCCTTTATAAATATGAATATACGTATTTGCTTCACCCCTCCCCCCTCCCACATTTATTAGAATGTACTATATAAAACTATACACGGATTTTTAGATGCATGGGATTTTACATTTTTTTTCCTCGTATATAGTATAAAATAAAGAAAATTCTCAATTTAAATATATTTTTTTAAATAACTATAAACTTGAAAGTTAAATCCATGCACAAAATCTTAAATACACAATGGAGTAAAAGTTTTAAAAAAATCAAATCCCTATCTAAATTAGCAAAAAAGCCTTATAATATTTGTCGGAAGTTCCCTCTTAGCCCGCACAACTTTGAAAAAAGACCGTAGTAGTTATTGCTGCCACCACTAATATTATTAGGTGATATCGGTCATCCACTGTGAGGATCGTGTAAATGAACACCAACGCTGTCAATTAACTAAATTAACAGTTTATTCTATGCACACAATATAATACACTATTTACATATATAACTCGGATATAGGTGATCAGGTTCCACATTAAATTAAATACAGTTAAAAAGTTGGCTGTGTACTGTTCTAATTACACCTTCTCCCTCTCACTCTATATACGTTAGATTAACTCTACCGGAGATCAATTTCGAATCTCCCGACACATGGGTTCTCAGCCTATGCTGTTCGACCCGAGCACTACATACAGGGACCTCCGTCCACCACTGCTCTCACGGTACGAACTGAATCTCTCTTAGCCAAACACTGCCCTTCTCCATTCCTGCAATTCCCCAACGTAAACCCCCCTATTCGTGGAAATCTTTTATTTTCCCTTCTTCAATAGACATCCCAGAAGGTCAAACACTCCACTCGACAATATTCTTTTCTTTTCCCTCACCACCTGTTCATTCAGGCTTTAAACTAAGAAAGAATGTCACCTTGAAATTTCAGTACACAGCCCATACAATACATAAGATATTAAGATAACAATAACATAAATTCCAGTTCTATAGCAGATGTTTTCTCAGAACCTGACAATATTTATCGAACATGCAAGTTATAAAGATATGAAGAGGGAGAAAAATCAGTTTAAAGTTTTCATTTGTATGGGTCATTGCGCTAGATCTATTAACAAAATTCACAATATCTCATGGTATGATTTTCGTATAGATAAAAATGAAGTGTCAAAATATTCACAATTAAAGAAGCTTTCAGTTATAAAAATCGATATTTTGACCAATTTCAAATATTCTGCCCCCTCGGCATTAAACCGGAAGGCGGCAGTACAGATAATCACTTCAAGTTCACGGGTGAAAATTTAGGATTCGTTAAATATCGATTCGCTTATTAAAACGTAATCGGTCTGTCAAGTCATATCGTGGTAGAAAACACTTAAGGGATCGTTCAAGTATTACGTAAGCACTAAAGGGGGAGGGGGTGTCCAGAGTCTGCTTATTTTTTCTGACAAGGGGGAGGGGGGAGTCACGACAATTCTTACGTAAGCATTAAACAACGAAGTAACTGCAGTTCAAATTCAACAAGCAAACAAAATATGATGGGGAAAGAGCGTTCTACAGTCCGTTCGAAATTCGCCGTTTATTTTCGATTTTATCCTTTGCTTATCCATCGGCAGTCGCTTGACACGCATCACCCACTCGCTCTTTGTCTCCATTGTTGTCTGTTGTGTGCCAAGTCACGTACATTGCAAGACTAAAAAAACAGAGGAACCGGTGTGGCTGGGTTCTGTTGCCAGGGTAACTGGTCAGTTGACTTTATTTTAGGTAAGTCCGGTGTTTTCTTTTCTCCCGTTCAATCGGTCATGTAATTCCGGGAATTTTTGCAGAATTTCTGGAGATTTTTGTCTTTCTGCTCCTATTGTCGAACTTCCTTCTCTACAGGTTTTGGAACTTTAGAAAGCAGGAAACCTACTTGGGGTTTTTCTTGTCTCGGATACACAGCACAAATATTTATTGTTTTAGTTCAGTAGCATAGTGAATTTTTAGTGAAAAAGTATTGCTTGTAGTTGCATAGTGAATTTAGTCGGATTTAATTATGGAAACTAACATTGACAATATATATTAAAACCATTGTATATATTTTGATATCACAGTCCCTATATGCCTATATAAATTTGTACGATTAACAATGTAATTGATTGGTAACTTTTTATAAGTCAAGAAGTATTGATGTATAAACTGTCATAAAATCTTACGTAAGCAAAGGGGGGGGGGGGTCTAGCATTTGCTTATATTTTCTTACAAGGGGGCAGAGGGGGTACAAAATGACTAAAAATATGCTTATGTAATACTTGAACGGTCCCTAAATATCCGATTTTAGCAATTGTTTTCCTGCTCCTAATTCTCCACGTTTTCATAATTTTGGATGCAGGAGAGCACAATGGTAAATCTATGAGCCACCGCTAAAATAGGGTTTTTAGGTGTTTTCCACCAAGATAGGAATAGGCAGACCGATTGCTTCTTAATATGCGAATCGAACTTTAACAAATCCTAGATTTTCCATTCGTGAACTCGATGAGGTGATTGTCTGTGCTGCGACTCCCTGGTTACAGGGCAAAATTGGGAAATTCCCTTAGCGACACTGGACAGTAAAACTAGCTGTTCAAGTGACCACTTTGTTTAAACTAGTGGCCACTTGAGCCACTTTATTTAAAAATGTTAAACAGTTACAATTTCTATACCATTTAATCTAAAACTGAATAGCCCAAATAAATATGTTAATACATATAAATATATTGGAACCTAAAAAAGGTAGAATCATTGATGAAATAAGTAAATTGTATTCCCTCCGTGTAAAAAATGAAAAAAAAGTGATCATAAAGTGGCCGCAGATAGACATTTTTTTACTGGCCACTTTTTTTCGTTTTACTGGCCTTGTGGCCGGTGGCTAGTGCTAATTTTGCCCTTTACCCCTGGTTGGTCTACTATTTTCATCGTAATTTGCAACAAGTCTTCATAACAGTGTGGTCAAAAAAATGGGAAAATTTCAAAATTATTAAACTTAAATCCAGAAGAACTGAATCAAAAGTTAAACGATCTATTTACACTTGTTTTGAGTGAAAATATAAAAAATATAATCAACAATGATACTTTTAAAATATATTTTAAATAGTAATTTAAAAAAAAACATGGCATTTTAAAAATAAAAAATTAAACATAATATTTTGGAAATAAATATCGAATATAATGATCCGCATTCTATCATTTCAATATTTAGCAACAGAATACAAAATATTAATGAGTGAAAGAAAGAGAATTTTTGACTTGTGATACTTATTTCTTATGTGGGTAACATCAGAAAAGATGAAAATATCTGCATAATGATACTTCATTTTATTATTGTTATTTGTTTATAAATCTATATATAAAAAAGAATTCGTAAAAAAGAAAAGAAAACAAATACAATAAATAAAAAATATCTACATTATATTATTGACACGGAAGAAATCAATCAGCCATGTTGTATCAAAAGAACATAGGGAAATATGACATCGCTCTTTGAGAAGACAAGAGCTATCACGGAAGCTTTTCTTGTTTGAGATCGAAGAAAAAAAAAAATACTCAAAACAATCCGAGAATGTGGAATTACTGCTTTTATACAAAAAGGAAATGATAATTTCCAGCTAAAGGCTGGGGTAATAGTAGTGATTCCATGTGGCGAAAAATATGGAGTCGAGAAAGAAAAACCAGTGTGGCAGAGTAGTATTTTGCTGCTGAAAAAGAGTTAAAAAACAAGTTCATCCGCCGTTAGCAGGTTGGGATCAATGCACCCATTTTCCCTTGACAGCTGTCACACCACTTCTGGTGTGCAACATGTTTCTTTTTCTGATATATATATATATATCTATAACAGATGTATAAATTTTAAATAAAAAGAAAAGACCGTTTTAGATATTTTGATTACTCATTTAAATTTATACTCAGGGACCGGCAAATTCAATTTAAAACCTAACCGAACACAAAATAATTTTCGCCAATCTAAAAAATTTTAAATAAAAGAAAGACCGTTTCAAATATTTTGATTACTCATTTAAATATATACTCAGGGACCTGTAAAATTCTATTTAAAACCCAACCGAAACACACACAAAAAAAATTGTCACCTATCTCATGGGTGGATCAAGGCAAAATTGGAACCTATTCAGGATCCCTAGTCAAAAATCCACTTAATAAAATATGTTCCTTCAGAAAACTATCTTCATAAAACTTCATATTATAAAGTATGCCCTTAACAAAATTCCATTCCACAAAAACATGTTTTTCTCTATTTTAAAATGTGCAATTTGCAAACAAGTTCGCAAAAAAAAAAAAAAAAAAAAAAAAAAAATTAGCAGAAATACCTATAGAAAATCTTATTAATAAACGCTTGGTTCAAATTTCAGGAACTAAATTTCACCTTTAATTAAACAAAAAGCTTTTTTTTTTCTTTTTTTTTTTTTTGACAAAAATAAAACAATTTCACAAAAGTAAGTTTTATTTTTCACGTAACTCCAATCGCAATAATAATAAAAAGGAATCCAAAATGCGATTGTGAAAAAAACATTCATCATGTTTGATAACCTCATGGGGTGGTTTTGTAAAACAATCAAGAATAAAGGAAAAATGCCGCCGAAAGCTAAGAAAAAAATGCCTGAAGAAGGTTTAAAATCGACTACAAAGTTCCATCTTTAAGTAAAAAAACAGGTGAAGAGAAATAAAAAAAAAGTGTAAAAACATTCGGAAACTAATATAAACATATACAATAATAAAATGAACTCTCATTATGCAGATATTTTCCTCTCTTCTGATGTTGCCCACATTAGAAATAAATATCACAAGTCAAGAAATGTTTCTTTTGGATTGAGCACACAGGAAAGCGTGATATCTATTTTGGTGACATAATACTCAAGAATTATACATTTATTTAAATATATCTGCTCATAATCGATTTAGAGCCGGCATCTGCTTTTATCATTGCACTTTTATTGACGAAAATCGTTAGAAAAATTTCAGAGAGAGAGAGGGGGGGGGGAAGAATCAAACGTATGTTAAAGAAAATTTTAAATAAAGATAAAAAAAAAAAAAAAAAAAAAAAAAAAAAGCGGAAAATCGCGTATCCGCGAAGATTTTCATCCCTATCTTTCGTTAGCTGTGGAGAGAACGCAGATGTGAAAGAGTTCGGTATCTACGAGGACAAGACAAGAAAAGTCGGTATCCGGCATACTGTTCCGGAATTGCATGTTTTTTGGCGGCACGTGAATTTCGCGACTTCCGCACCCATGTCATTTGAAGGATAATTTTCCACATCCGAAATTGTATAATTTTCATTCAAAACAGGTCTACCGAAAGCCAAAGTTGAGAGGAAAGCGTCTATAAACTGGGTCCCTTTCTGGAGGCCCCAGTAAGTAGCTTTAAGAAAGGGGTGGAGAAAGTCAGATGACTGCTTGGATGCTAAAAGTAAAAAGCAAAAAATTAGCAAATTAGTTAAAACTGAATCAATTTCTTTGGAATAAATATATGTATGTATGTGTGTGTGAGAGAGAAAGAGTGCACGATGCCTCTTATATAGACCAGCGGTTTCCAATCTTTATTGGTACGCGACCCCCCTTTAAGTAAAAGTTTTCTTAGCGACCCGCCTTTTATAATGGTGTATATCAATATGGAAATTTTTGCATGATCTCTATAAGCTAACGGCTATTCTGCCTAGCAGAAAAGGCAAATTTTTGTTTGAAAGATGCAGTATCATCAAAACAAAAATTAGTAATTCCAGTTCGTGCAAGCGGAATCATAATTAAAACAACACACGAACTATAAAGATAATTAAAAATATGTTTAATTATTATGAAAATAAGCAGAAATATTTCTGGTATTAGTGTTTGCCGATAAAGGGCATCTACATAAAGATTAAAACCGGTTAATTTAAAATTTAAGTCACTTTCTACATTCAGTTTGTTTATTGAAATATTATTTATTGGGCTTTCTATATTCAGTTTGTTTCTGTATTTGTTATTCAAAAACAGAAGTGTTGAAATATGCCATGTTGAACACCATCAAAGACCTCAAAGGTGATTTAGATATTTGGCTCATACATTTATCCATAATTAAATTAAGGTTTTTTTTCATTCAATATTATTTTCTGTTGAACAAATGAAATAATAGATATATTATTGTGAGAAACCCCGGTTGTTCCGCGACCCACCAAAACATCCGCAGTTTGGGAACCGCTGATATAGACTATTAACCCTTTCGGGGTCTGGTGTACTCCACTAATAGTACATGTCTTTCGAGTGTTACTTTATTTTAACATTTGTGTTTCTTACTTTCTCATTTAAAAAGGATAGTATAGGGATATGCCTTTCTTAATATGACTTCCTTTATGTTTTGACATTTAGTAATAACAATAGTAATAAATTTTTTCTCA